>VXBC01007721.1:1354-23198 GCA_013399945.1 Ploceus nigricollis | reverse complement strand
GGGGGGCCGGGTGGGCCGTGCCTGGTCAGCGCCCGGTCGTGTGGTGCGGGCAGCGGCCCTGCTCACTTGCAGGCCCCGCAGCCCGCCCTGCGGCCCCAGCTGCGGCGGGGCTGAGCCGGTACAGGGGAGCAAGCCGGTAGAGGGGCGCAAGGCAGAAGCTAGAAGCAAGGCAGCCCTAGAATTCTGGTGGTGATTCCCATGTGTACAAGGAAGCCGGGGAGTTGCCATGTGTGGCCTGCAGCCTGCGCTGAGGCTGCTCCTGTGATCTCTCCGTGCCACCCGGTGGGTGACTGTAAGCAGCGGGAAAGGCATTTGTGTGTAGCTATATGTAGTATTAGTGTATGTATGTATTTAATATGCATAACCGTCTCCTCAGTTGGAGTTTAAAGCACACTGGCAGCCCCATACTCAGACAAGAGGTAAACTTGAATATGACCTTACTGTTGAATCTGACAGTGACAACGTGCACTAGTGCACAGCCTTCTGTGAGTAACTTTATATTTCTTTGTAATAAATTTTGCTTAGTGAAGATAGACTCAAGAGTTTTGTCTTAATATTTACGGTATGGCCTGTGAAGCTCATTGGCTGCCCTTGTGCTCTCAAAGGTATATTAAAGTGTTACTTCAGAGTATTAAACTTGCTAAGCTGCTTTGGTTCATTAGCAGGCATGTTTTTCCAGTTCTGTCTCTGCAGATTTACTGGAAAAGTGTCTTTGAGCAGCTGAGGTGCTGTTTTGAGTGGTATGCAGAATGTAGGAAAGCAATCTCAGATTTTAATTCTCTGTATATATTACTTATATGCTGGTTTATATATATTTTGCCTAGCATAAATGTGTTCTTTGTTACAAAGAAAATAAGAAATGATGAACACCAACAAATGCTTCTTATGAACATGTCTTTGTTACTGTATTTTCTAGAGTGGGCCAGGATGTCATACATGTGTGCTTGCATAGCTGCATGCAGAAATGAATCGATGTCAGAAAGCTGCTCCTCCCACCACCCTCCTGCTGTTGGTATATTTTGAACCATATTCCGGCTAACAGGATGGACTTGCTTCAGTTGTCTTTTTTCCCCTTGAGGAAGAGCATTTGTTAGGATAATGAAGATAGAGGAGCGTGGTTCTCACAGTGGCTTTGGAGCAGAGGGAAGTGAGGCAGTGGCAGTGCAATCACTGAAATCAAACTCTTGCGTAATAGTACTGACATTACAGTGTAGCTTTCTGTACAGTCTCTTTTTTGATCAGCCACATGGCTTGGCCACCAGCAATGTATAATCATGTGCAAATGTGGTATGGTATTGCAAAGTCAGATGAGTCAGAACTGAGTGTTCCAGGAGGAGGATTTCTGTTCGCACTAGTTGTAAGTTTAATAGAAATTTACTGCGACTGCATGTACTGTTGGGCTTTTATTAATTGTTACTCTGTACTTGCATTACACTTGTTTTAAAGCAGCATTTAAGTAAGGAAGGGAGCATCTGAGAAGCAGGCAAACAACAAAACTTTTAAGCCTTTATGTACATTACTCTAGTGAGCTTGAGAAAGTGACCTTAATCAATGTGGATGGTATCAGTGAATATGAAACTGATGCCTTAAGTTTTAGGTTTCATATTTTCCAGATTCCGTACTGCATTAGTATATAACTCTGAACTTCACATAAAGTGTTAGCAAGTTCTCTTCACAATTTAGTTAGACAAAACAATCCTTTTCCAGCCCAAGAACAGCATTGCAGCTTCAGGCCCCAAAAGTATTAACAACAGCGAATTGAAGAGAGCAGACTGGGAGGATGGCACTTCATAACCTGAAGCTGTAATTGGACAATTAACCCCAATATGTAAATGGACAAAACTTATAAAAGCATGAAACCTCATGACCAGTTGTTCATCTTGGGTGTAGCCATGGCTGAGCTCTTGTACTGCCCAAGATGTATCCTTTGAAGGCCTTTTCAATAAATACCTACTTTATTCCTTTAAGAGTAGCCTCTGTTCTAAGTAGCCTCTCAAGGCATCAAAACCTTTCCACCAAATATCAAAATATCTGCTGCAGATTGTAGCAAGGTAAGACAAAGAACAAGTGACTTAAAAGTGCTTCCATTAAAAAAACTGAAAAAACTAAATTGCATTGATAGAGCATATTTTTAATAATATTTGTGAGTAGGCCTATTTTTAAAGTTTCTTTCCTTGAATAGCTGTTCCTAGTCAAAGGCTGAATATTGCACGGTTTAGGCTGATCATTTCAAAATAATGTCACCAGAGCTGCACTGACTTGTAAGCATAGAATACTACTCAGCCTGAGTTTCTTTTCTAACACAAAAACAGTGGAGACCCATAGTCCCATTAGAACTTCGGTTTTTAAAGAAAATAAATCAGTATTTATTTGGTGAAAACTGGAATACTTTAAGCACTCTCCTTTTGTTTGTTTGTTTCTGTCTCTTACTTTTAAAAGGCAGTTTAGTTTTTTGTTGACAACTCAGGTTGTTTGGTGTCTTCCCAAGTGGGCTGACCTGAAAATAAGAACTTCAAAAATTAAACTTAGATTTTACTTGATGAAAAGATGGAAGATCAAAAATACAGAGAAGTAAAAATGAAATTATAAGGGAGACATTATTTTACTTACTAATTCAATAACGAATAACAATTATTTGTGTTACAATATGCACCAGCTACTTTGTGTATATATCACTGTTTCATTTTTTGGTGAGTCAGCATAGTAAACAACCACCTTTATGCTGGCCAGGAACATCATTTTACTGACCAAGTGAAGGGGAAGTGTTTGTGATTCAATCCAACAAGGGAGTCTCATTTTCCATGTGGAAGGCTCTAAATATTTTAGAGAAGTTATTGTCTGTTAAATACTTCCATCTAGTATTGCTTGGCAGAGAGATATCAAATGGCCTTCTTTCCCACCATTTTATTTTGCTTCTCCTGCTTGCTAAGTCTGCTCATACAAAATTCATTAGTCTGGTCAGACTCTTTACATTTCATGTGTCTCTTTTCTTTGTCAGTTGTATGCTCTGTCATGCTGATCTGGTCTGAGGTAGTCACTGGTGTTGCTAGCTGTAGTTTCTCAGTAGTGCACTTATGACGGTCTTCAATGATAAAAGGTAGTTTTCTGGATCACAATAGTTTTCTGATTAAAACTGTTAATAACAAGAATTTAAAAAACTGGTTCCTGCTACTTGGAGTAGGAGCATATTAGTAGAAATGGATGTAATTATTTTTTCAAAAAGAACACTTTGTAAATCCTAGTTTTATATAAGCCATATTGCCTGTTATACGGGGTAGCTGAATGGCTTAATTTTTTACCTGTTGACAAGAACACACCCCCCCNGTATCTGTTGACAAGAACACCCCCCCCCCCCCAATACGCACACACACACACACACTTGTTGTTTTGTAGCTGTTGTTTTACATTACATTCTGAAGTTACTGCACTGGCTTTATTAATTCAGTAATATCAATTCATGTTTTCTTAAGGTCTGTAGGATTATTGTGTATGTTTTATGCATAATTTTGTTTTGAGGAAGTAAATTTGTGCTACACTTAGTTGTTACTCCATCTGAATGTTGTCCTATGTGCTGCAACAATTTCATATTGCCCCCATTCTCTTTAGCTTAGAGGAGTATGGAATTTCTTGTAAGAAACAACAAACATTTTTTCCCCCTTCAGACTGCAAAGGGAATGATGTAGACCTTATCTTTTACTTTTCACAAGGAGACAATTGAAATAATTAAAGGTGTCCTGGCTTCACACATGCTGGACTATTTCACTTATTCCTGATGTCTAACAGATAAACATTTTGTCTTTTAAGTGCATTGTATATATCAAGTAATGGCAGCACAGAGAAGGGAAAGTGTCAAAACTGGCTTGATATCTCTGTTCAGTATGTTTGATTCTTTCACAGTTGGTATCACCAGTGCCATCTCCATTCTGCTTTTTCTTGTTGCAATTACTATCCTTTTATCAATGTGACATATCTTAGTGATTCTTACCTAAAAGTATTACCTACAGGTTTGGCATCTAGGAGGAAGAATCAGTTCTGAAGAAGAAAATATTTACATTACAGAAATTTAATGCTTATCTAAAAGGAAAAAAAAAAAAAGGCATGTTATAAAATCAGTTCAGATTCTAGCTGAGGAGATAAGTAACAGTAGAAATGCCAAATTACAAAGAACCAGTTATTTTGTTAAGAGTAAATTAGAGTAGTTCCAAAATAATGTGGACTTTCTACAAAGCTTAAGAGTATCAAGGAAAACTGCTCTTCATCTTTCTTTTTTTTCAAATACTGAGTAATTAAAGTTTGTATTTTGTAAGTCACATTTCTTTTCTCAGAAAGACAGTAAGTAATGCATGTAACAGAAGAAATAACACTTTATTGGAGAGAAAAAAAACAAACACAAGATTTTGAGTGCAGTGAAGCACATGGCAAGAAGTCATTTCAACAATAAATGATTTACAGTGCATATATTGTGATATCCGGCCCTGTTGTGTCATGCATGTCTGGTTTTCATTTGTCCCATGTTATGAGAAGGATATGAATGGTATCTGACAACTTAGTGGAAGATTCAATAGNNNGAAGATTCAATAGCCAGAAAATATTTTTATTTGCAAAATGTGGAAATTTTGATGGTTTTACACTGAATGAGCTATCTCAAGAATATTAATGTATTCTTTGAGGTCATACAGTGATTTTTAATAGTTAATCTGTTATTTATCTTCGTTATTTCTCTGCTCTGTGTTTTAGACAATTTTCTCAGTATTTATCTGGATTGGGTCTGGTTACTTTATATGGAGAGCTTGCTTTAAATATACAGAGAATTGATAAAATCTTGTAAAATCTCATTGAATTCTATCCTGAAGGCCACTTTGGTAGGTATTGGTCAAATGAATTCTCTTGGTAACCACTGCTTTCAGTTACTTGGCATATGTTTTTAGTATGTGGACCAACAGCAAAGGATATGCCATCTTGTTCTTAGTCTCCTTGCTTGGATTCAATAATAATCTTTAATTATAAATTGTCTTGAATTGGCATCACTCTGTTGTCATTCTGTTTGAGAGGCAAGAAGACAAGCCAGCAGTGATTTGAAGAAGTAATCTTTTTAAACTGAAGTACTGTTTTTTTTCCAGTGTTATAACTGATGCTGGGAATTATTGATGAGCTTATACGTGTAAACAGCAGTGAATATAGCAGAAGTTATCAAATGCTTTATAACCACAGAAATGCCCTAAAGATACTGTCAAAAAGTTTTAAATATCTGTTTATAGGTGATGGTACAGACACTCACTGTGAATCTCAAATTATTTTCTATTTTTTTTTTCATAGGAGTCTACTAAATAATGTCTTTATGTCTTTTCTGGTTTTTTTTCCCACATAAGGATAGAAATAATTTTGAAGCCATATGGCAGCTTGAATAACTGGCATTAAAAGTCTTGGGAAAGAAGAGCTGAACACATACATGCTGAGTTTTGGTCCTTTGCTTACGGAGCTGGCCAGTCATTCCTGTCACCAGCTAGCAGACTGAGCTAGGGCTCAGTCCCTTCAGTTTTTGGTGTTTGTGGCACCAGCTTCTGATGCTGCTGTTGCTTTCAAATGTCTGACAGATTTCTTGGTTTTAATACTGTTCTTCACACTGCAGCACAGAATGGGAGTTCTACAGTTTCAGAACCTAAAATTATTGGCCTGGACCTTGCTGTCTTGAAGACTTTCTGCTCTGATTTTCCTTTGTACTGGTTTACAGTGGGGGTAATTACTGTGCAGTGAACTGCTGACTCCTTCCCTTCTGCATGGTTACTTTTCCGAGTTGATTGCTCATGGTTATCAGAGCTCACGCCGGTGTTTCAAACAAAAGTAAATTTAAAAGTTGTTTTCTGAGAAGAGCAGCCTTTGTGTTGCTTTAAGTCTTCAAATGCCAAAAGTGCATGAAGATATCTCTTCCTCCTTCCTCTTCTTTAGGGCACATAGTGCTGTGGCAAGTGATTTGTTTTTTCTGGCTTGTTTGTTTATTTGTTTGTTTTGTTGGTTTTGCTGTTTATATGTGACTAGGTAATATGATTCATTTCCAACCTTGCAGTACATCCTTTTTATTTATACATTTTTCTAACATAATTTCAGTTTCTTTTAACAGAACAAATTGAGTCTTTCTGGAAGGTTCCAGGAGAGATTTCCAAACTGCAGGGTAAAACTTGGGAATTAAGAGCAAGAACAGATACTTAGGTTTCTTGCCTAAAATCACAGGGTAGCTGAAAGTTGTAATGCAGAATTTCTGTGTGCTGTGCCTCCAGTAATCATGGTTCCTGGTGATGCATAATTTCAACTTCAGAAATTCTCATTAATATCTTTGTCTCAGCAGCTGAAACCTCATGAAATTTACTGTTTCACTGCTTGATATGGTGTTAAAAGTAGGAAACAACTGCTTTTGCTATTCTAAAACTGGTAATTGACTGCATAAATACATATTGAATTCAATTAAATGTAATGGGAAGCATTACTGAGTTGTGTGGACTTTCTGCAGTGAAAAATTTTGGTGTCTGGTTTGCTTCAGTATTTCAATTCTTTATTTAACCGTTTTACCTGTATTGATTGATTCACAGAATTGTTAGGGTTGGAAGGGATTTCTGGAGATCATTTAGTCCAACCCCAGACCATCTAGTCCAACCCCAGAATGCTTAAAAGACCACTGGATGAAGTATATCTGCAAAAGTTACAGTACACAAAACTAGTAATGAAGAATCCTAAGTATACCATAACTGAGAATTAAAAGAGACCATTTAAGACTAAAGGAGCATTAAAAATAGTCTCTCCATAATAGAAGTCTTTTAATGGCAAATAAAATCCTCTTTAGTAGAACTGTGGGCATTTTGTTTACTCCTAATTTATTAGCATAGGGAGCAGCAGGTTGACTGGGGACTAAGCAGGGAAGGGGAGATAGGAACATCAGACCCCAGTAGCTTAAGTCCAGGGTTAAACCAAGATTCTTTTGGTCTGGGTAGATGCAAAGGAGAACTACCAACCAGATATCTTCAAGAGGTAAAACATCACACAAAGTTTACTAGTGAATTATAGAAGATGAGGAACTTTGTCAAATTATTTAGTACAACATGGAACTCCACAGCACGGACATAGCCCACTGAACATAGAAAACCTTTAAAACCATTTGACAGTATCTTCTGTGAAAAGGAAGTTAGAAGAAGAAAGGGAGAAAGACAGGAAAGATGTAGGAAAACAGACATAGCTACCAGCTCCAGGGTTCCAGTGATGTAAAGCTCCAAGATGAAGGTAGGGTTAAAGAACAACATGCTTGCCTCATGGTCAGCCTTCTTAAAAACCCTTCCTCCCAGGTGGATCTTTCAGTTGCTCAGCCATTTAGGGGCTGGGTTAGGCAACTTTGAGGGGCTGCCTCCATTGTGCCATGAGTGATGGACACTGTGGGGCTGGGGCAGGACACCACCTCACTGGAGCAAGGCCTCACCCACCCCCTACCACACATTCCAAGCCCCCAAGATGTCTCAAAATAGATTTCGAGTCTCTGGCAGAACATTATTTGAACTGCTCCTTCCCAGTCCCTTCACAGAAACAAGGTAATCTTTTATTTTGCATAAGGCTAGTGTTTTCTTTTGCCAAGTGATAATTGCACACAGCTCCCTCTCTTATTTAAAATAAATTAATGAAGATTGATCTTAGTGGGATTTTGGGAGGTGTCTAATTGCAGAAGATGGAATAAAGTATTTCCCTGTTTGTTGCGTTGTTGCTACTTGGTCTGTGACATTCTAAGCCTGAAAATGGCAGCAAGTAGTAACTTCAAAAGTTTGCAGACTCCTGGAAGTGTGTTTTAAGTTAGCCTTATTTGTGAAATATTATTGAGCTTTTGAATGTAGTTTATGATCAGATAAAATGAATTTCAGTATTCTTTTGGCTTAACACTTGGATGCTAACTTTCCTTCCTTTGTTGCCTTTAACCGTGACATAGTTATGCTGATTTTTTTTGGTGAAGTATATTGACTACAGAGCCACTAGCTACACTAGCTGACCTTTAGAGCAAAGGTGAGTCTCACAATGAAGAAAGCATGGATTTGCAGGAAATGAAGAAAGTAAGTCACAAATATGACCTGTTTTGTGAAGTAGCTGTGCAGCTGAAACACAGATGACACTGAAAATAGAAATGAAAAGGAGGCTTTCAGGTGTTCTGGTATCTGCTGGTGTATACTTGCTGTGATGGTGACCATATTTTTCCACGTTAGAGGTGGTAATAGCTTGCACTGAGCACTTTGTTTGTAAAGGCACCAAATAATGTATTTGGAGTAGTTGTGAGGGAAGGGTAAAATAGTCTGTTTCCAAGAGGGAAAAACAAATAAATATTGCTTATTCTTAAGATGCTTATAAGAATTTAGTGCTATGTTCATTAAACACAGTATACTTTGTTAGAAATACATTAGAATCCTATTAGAATAAGAGTGTGTGTTTGATTAATTGTGAATAAGATGATAGGTGAATTTTCTTGGGGAGTGAGTGAGGATTGCTGATGACTTAATCAGACAGGTGTGGAACAGCTAGGATGCCATTCTCCGAGTTCAAAGCAAGCTGTGTGCACGTCTGGAAGATGGAAGTATTGCTGTACACTCAGATCAGGTCTGGTCCATGGTCATATCTAAACGAGCTCATACTTTTTAGGCATGTTTTTTGAAAGCTTTGTTTAATAATACTGTCAGTAGACAAATTACAAAGTAAAGATGGGGGAAGGTGCTGTGGATCTGCTAATGGATGTAGATGCTCCAAGAGGTGAGGGACTACAAAGAATCAAATGCACCAAAAAGCTGAAAAAATTATCCAGAAAGATGTTCCATTTTTGTGTATGATAGTATTCAAGTATGTTTTTAGTTATTTAGAATTATCAGTATATTTATGGTATCTTTTATAAAAAGAACCCACCCAAGATAATTTTGAAAGACCAATGTTAGTGATAGGTCTGTTATGTGACATTATGCAGAGCTAAGACCAGCCTGAATAGGGAAGTACTGGTTATGACTTCTGGGTGATACAAAATTCCTTTTCTGTGGTCCTCTCTGGGCACCTTGTGTTGTATTTTCTGATCAAGCTCTGTTTTACTTTTAGGTGCAAAGCTTTGTGTTTAAAATGGAAGTTGATGTGAATGGAGAGTCCAGAACTGCCCTCTCCACCCTCTCTGTGCCTCTTGCAGAGGTGAGTTCTGCAGCCAGGATGGAAGCAGAAAAGCCACGCTGTTCCAGCACCCCCTGCTCACCATTGAGGCGGACAGTTGGAGGATATCAAATCCTTCACATGGATTCTAACTACCTGATTGGCTTCACAACTGGAGAGGAGCTGCTAAAATTAGCCCATAAGTGTATTGGAAGTGAAGAGAATAAAGCAGAATCTGGTCCTAACTTGGGCTCCAAACATCTTGATTCAGGACTTTCACGTTCCTCACGTTTGTACAAAACTAGAAGTAGGTACTACCAGCCATATGAGATCCCAGCAGTAAATGGAAGGAGGAGGAGGCGGATGCCCAGCTCAGGGGATAAATACAATAAAGCTTTACCATATGAACCTTACAAGGCACTTCATGGTCCCCTGCCTCTCTGCCTTTTGAAAGGTAAAAGGGCTCATTCAAAATCCCTAGACTACCTCAATTTAGACAAAATGAGCATTAAGGAACCTGCTGACACAGAAGTGCTACAATACCAGCTCCAACACCTTACTCTTAGAGGGGATCGTATGTTTGCAAGGAATAGCACATGAGCCATCATCTCAAATTTAGAAATGGTTTCTGATCTTTTGTCTGTTGCTGCAGAAATCCGCTGTTGTAATGTGTACATGACTGTCCACATTGTAGGTGGTTTTATCAGCTCAGTGTTACCAGGAAGTAATTTACTTGAATAAAGTCTTGGCAATGCAGTGTTCTACAAATACTTGGAGAGAGAAATCTTTCCTGATCAAGCAGTTTCTGATGCAGATTTGACTGCAACTAGTGGATATTTCTTTGGACACATTTTAACAAAAAAAAAAAAAAGCTTTTGATTTTTGGGATTTTTTTTTTTCTGTACTGCTTCTGTTTACACAACAGTAATTCAACACTGAAAAATTTGTGATGTCTGCTTGGTTGTTGCTAATTTTGGCTTGTTATTAGAAACTACTCTTGGATAAGTACCCAAGGAGGTTTTTTGGGTTTACTTTTTGTTTCTGTAGTAAAATGTATGCGTTTTTCTTACAGCATGGACAGGAAAGTGAGCTTGACTAGATTAATCACTTGCTATTTAAACAATCCAATTCATACATTTTGAGACTGCTCTTGTACTGGTGATGTGGGTGAGATTCTTTCGTAAAAGAAACGTTTGCTACTTGAATCCTATTAAATTATTTTTTTAGTTTCTGCATGGAAGTAATTGCTTTGTCCTTTTTATTCTATAAAACATGTTCAGAATAAATCTTTAAGCTATTTAAAGCAAATCTTTCAGGAAGTAAAGTGGTTTTTTTGTTTGTTGTTTGTTTTTTGGGTTTTTGGGGATTTTTTTGGTTATATTTTGTTTTTACATTGTCTAGAGACAGAAAATGGAATGTCTGTACTGGTATGTTGGTAATGTTTTTGATTTTAATTTGTGATTTTCGTTTCATCTGTAGTAGCAGAAGGTGTCAACTTCAGCATAGCTTTGGAAATTTTGTTGACTTGAAGCACTGAACACGAGCTCTGGAGGGCAGATTTTTTTCTTGAGAAGAGTGCAAATGAAATATTTCTTGTCAGCATTGAAAGGATGATCTTGAATTTTGCAGCGGAATAATGCAGTGGGTTACTTTTGTTAATAAATTTTTATCCAAATATGACATCAAATGCAGTTTTGACAGCTGTATCTTTTTGTGTGTTTAAAACATTTTGTTTAACTAGTTTTAATATTACTTTAGTTTAAAAATGAAAAATAGTGTCCATACTGTATTTTTTTTAGGTGCAGTCTTGTACTGAAGCAGTGCATAACTTGGTTTTGCCTGATTACCTCTGCAGAAGTTAAAAATAATTTCATATTTCTTTAAAACATAAATTATCTGATCAGTTGTTTCTGATAGAGTCAAGATTTTTTTGTTTGTTTATCACTCAGAATTACTAGAAAGCACTAGTTAGTGCATGTGCTCTGGGAACTGAAGAGTTTTTACGCTGTCACTCCACAGTTTAAATGAAGGCAGCCCACTAGTGAGCATTTTGTAGTTTGGTTATCTTTTTTAGGTTTATTAGAAAATACAAAAAAAAAAAACCAATGTGTATTTTTCAAAGTTAACTACACTGGTGTAAATTTAATGTATTGAACAATGATTTTGAAAGTAAGGTCTTCCTATTAATCTTTAGTTTGAAAAACAGAATATGGTCAGATGCCAAAGAGATAGGGGGTTTATTTAAGGAATAAACACTACTGTTTATTGAAATGGCAAATTAAATTGTATTTCTGGCTGAAAAATAAAAAGGGTATTATAAACAGCTGTTGTTGTGAATTCATTTGCTGTGTAGGAGAGAAAGAGGACATTTTAAAAATACAACTTTAGACCAGGGAACATGTAAAAACAACTTGAAAGTTGGGGTCCTAGATTTCTGTGAAATAGATACTTAGCTCTCTTCTTTTGTTTCGGGAAAAGGGCCACGCATGTACCTTATGTGCATCTTTCTGATGTTGTCCAGTGCTATAATTGTTTGGCTACACTAAGAGACTGGTTGATGGCTATCTAGCTGAGTTCAGACATAAAAAATGTGTTGGTATTTTATCATTGGTGATTTGTTTGTCAATGTGCTCAGACATGGTCATGGTGTTCACTTAATTCACACACACTTGCAGCCCTCATAACATGGGAAATACTATTTACACTACCTGTAATACAGACTAAGCAAGGAATTGTTAATAGATAACTTTTTTCTAAGTTTTAATGGTACGAAGGAATCAAACAAATTTTCCAACATAATCAGTTTTTAAAAGTTCTATAGTGTGGTCTGGTTGAAGCTAGTTATTTTCACTTTTAAAGCATTACATGCTAAACGGACACAATTGGAAGAGATCATCCTTAGTGAGAATACAGTCAGCAAAAACTAGAAAAAATGCTTTGAATAAGACTAATTTTATAGTGGAGAGACAGTAGAGTAGAGAAGTATAAATAAGTTGTTAAGCTGTTGTAGGAAAAATGTAGATTAAAACTGAAAAATGTAGATTTATTACAATGCTAATAGCTTTAAAGACAATGTCAAGCTTGGCAACCAATGGTAAAATGCACATATATTTGCATGTTGTTGGAGCTGGCAAGTGCGGGTTTATTGATGATTCTGAGGATGACTTTTTGCATGAATGGTTTGCTGTAATCTCTTAAGTTTCCATAATGGGTGATTAGACTGAACACTGTAAGAGTGGCACAAACATGTGCCAGATAGACAGATCCTTAGAAGAACACAATAATGTTTGAATTACTGATTTTTTTTTTCCTGTGTCTCACAGTACATTTTTTTAGCCAGAAGTTAATGCCAACTTTCCAAGTCTTTGAAAACCTTCTGACAGATTATATGGGTTTTTTCCCAGTGATTTTGCCACAGTAATTTTTTTCCCTCTTTATTCCATCACAAAAGCACTCGGGGAAGATCAAACTACCTTCAGGTCTACAGAATGTGGAAGGCTTCCTTTCCATTGAAAAGGAATGTGGAGCAAGGGAACATTTCCATAATATTTGAAAGGAGGAAGGGAACGTTACCATAATATTTCAATACCCAGTCTGTCTTACACTGTTCTTAACTTACTCTTAGGTAGTTTGGTGGTAGAGAATGACATTGATGTAAACCTACAGAGGCTGCATTAGAAGAACTGGGAAAGAAGACTATCACTTGTGGGGGAAAAACCCAGAATCAGTTGTCTTGTGTTGAAAACAAAAGAGAAGGTAAGGAAATTAACTAATCACATTGCATCCATTTTTAAGAGACAAGTTGTCTGACCTTGCATATGCCTGGTATCACTTATCAAGAAATTGTCCTGGATTAAAAGAGGAGGAGTCTCTCTTTAAGAGGAGGAGGAAAGCCTTGCACAGTGCTTTAATTTCTGTAGAGAGTGGAAGGACAGAAAGAATTCACCATAATATATCAGGGAAAGGCTGGAGAAATAAATGGGAAACCTCAGAGGAGCAGTGCTACAAGAACAGCAGGAGTTCCAGTGTCAGAAAAAGCAAAGACATGGAAGAAGATGGTGTGCTGGCCTCAAATCTCTCTGGGTAGCAATGGAATGTGTTTCTGCCTGGCTAAGGAGGCTGATGAGATGTCTTAGCAAAATGCTGTGATCAGTGTGGGATGCAGTGAAGGTAGGAAGCAGGAGCTTGAGGCTGTGTGTGTAACACTTTCATACTCATAAGCTTAGATGAAATTCAGATGGGAGTGTTGAAGGAATAAAATAATAATCTTTATTCCAATTGAGCATGGCCTGAATTCAAGTTCTGTGGTGTTTTATGATACTGAACAGCCCTACACAGCGTGAATAAGTAGATGGTGCAATTTTGTAGTCTGAGAAGCTCTCTGAAAAAGCAAAACTTTTGTCTGTTAAGTTTCTTTATTATTAATTTCAGTTTAAAAAAATTAAGAATCTTTCAAGCTTTGTTATATATTATGATGTAAATACTGACTATGGTGTCTGGTAAGATTATTGTTGCATTCAGTTTTGGCATTTTGCTAGACTCTCTCCTGCTGAAGCTCCTCATGGGCTGTTCTTTCTGTGATGAGGCAGAAGTGCTAAAATGTGCAAGAACATTGAGAACAGCACTGACAGCCTGAACCCTATGAGAAAATGGAGCAAGCCACAATTTGCTGTAGTGTTTTACATTAGCTGATTTTTCAGGAAGTCAAAAAATGTTCAAAAAAAGCATGAGGTACTGGGATGCCTTTTGAAATCTATTTCAGGCCAGGAATGTTGCAACATAGAGCTTCATGGTGTGAACTATAGTCTGCAAATGGATAAAAGCAGAAGGGGAGAGAGAATGTCATTGTGCACTGGAATATCAAGTGGTGGAACACCAACTTTTTAAGCTAAGTGGATGAGAGGAGAAAAAACAATGTATTAAATGCAAATTAGTTTGTTTCTGCCTTATCTCAGTGATTTTAAGTTTTTAATGTTAATTGTGGTGAACGTCTTCCAATTTTTATGAAGAAAAATTGGAGAATATCCAGAATAGCTACAGCCCCAAGCGACTGACTGTATGCAAGATTTATGCTTTCTATAGAATTTAACTATTTTTTATTTTTATGAGCTTTTCAATATTTAGCTGATATTTTTTTCAGAATTATTCTTGGTAAAGAGATAGTTGGGAAAAAAAATACTGAAGTAAGAAATACTGATGGATGTCTCAGTAAAAATGGTAGATAAACCTTCATGTAAACAATGGCCATCCTATCGGTTAATAACTTTGAAGTAGAACTGCAAACCTAGAGGAAACAAAAGAATCATTCACCACTCCCAGGAGCAGAGGTGGCATACAATGATCTGTAAAGATTGCGCCAATCTGGATCCAATTTTGCTCCAATTAATCCAATTTTGAGACAGGGCCATGATTCAGAGATGATTAAGTGCTTCACAGATAGTAGTTTTAACATTTCAGAGAGGCTTTTAGAAGGCTGGAGTACCCAGTTCTAGAAACACAGAGTCATTTAGGTCCAAGATCATGGAGTCCAACCATTAACCCACTGCCAAGTCCACACTTAACCATGTCCCTGAGTGCTACATCTACAGGTCTTTAAATAGCTCCAGGGATGTTTAATGTCACCATAGCCCTGTGATGGTGACACACTATGTGTCAAACAGCAGCCTGTTCAGTGCTTGACAACCCTTAACATGAAGAAATTTCCTCTAATATCCAAACTAAACCTCCCCTGGTGCAACTTGAGACTATTTCCTATTGTCCTGTTGCTTGTTCTTTAGGAGAAGAGCCTGACCCCCACCTGGCTACACCCTCCTCTCTGGTCATTGTAGAGAGCTACAAGGTCCTCCCTAAGCCTCCTTTTCTCCAGGCTGAGCTCCCCCAGCCCCTCAGCTGCTCCTCATCAACTCCATTCACTTCCCTGGACTCACTCCAGCACCTCAATGTCTTTCTTCTTGTGGGAGGCCCGGAAATGAACACTGCATTTCAGGTGCAGCTGTTTTTGAATATTTGAATGTTTTTATCTGCATTCCATTTTCAGTAGGCCGGTGATGCTTTTGAAATAACTTCTTGTGTCTTCTTAGATCTAGGTTCTAAGAAATGTGGAGGAAAAAAAAATCTTTCTTATTCTTACATACTCCTGTCATATAATACATGCTTTATATGATTAACTGCAGAGTCATCTAAGATTTTAATCAGTATTGAAAGTGCTACTGCAGTAATTGGTAACTTTTCTATCTGGCCTCAAAAAGAGGTATATTCTTAAATGCATATAAATGTTGGCATTTTCCCTACTTATATGATTTACGCTTCCAGTTAATGGGAAGATTGCCACTGGTTTTAACATTAGAGGATCTGGACTTCAGAAAAATAAAGCTGTGACACTTTTTTGCTGTAAAACCTCCAATCAGCTGCCTGCATTCCTATCTCCTTTGGAGTTCTTGTTGATTAATTTAGAACTTCAACCAGAAGATACTTTTTTGAATTAAAAGATTGCCTCAGGTGGCCAATTTTCCAGGGAAATAATTTTAACTTGTTTTGTCTGTTTGAAAAATATTATCAGCTGAGACTTGCTTACGTCAGAAGAAATAATTTTGGGGGCACTAGTTTTTGTATTTATTTGACATTGAGCTGAAGGAAGAAGGCAGAAACCTTATGACAGCAGCTAATGCTTAATACTAATTCATATAAATATTCCCAGGAAAAAAAAGGCAAAAGTATATGTGTCAATCAGAGGAGACATGACCACGGCTTTGTTGAGTAATTGGAATCATCCAAGGTATCCTTTAAAGAGAACTTATAAGAACAAATTTATAACAATAGGTAATAGGCAGTATTCTACTCACACATTAAAGGTTTTCTTGTATCTTTGATCCAGAAGTTCATTTAATCCTCATGTGGTGTGAAAAGGTAGTAATCCTGACTGATAAGCTGGCAGAAGTTTAAATTTCTTGCAGAGGGAGGGTTAGTAAGGCTGCTCGCTGTGGCAATTTCTACACAGTAAGTAATCATTCTGATTAAAGCTCCCTTTTAGACTGGATATTTTCTCTGATTGGAAGACTCAATCTGTCTTTAATCATCCAGATAAAATGACATCATCAGGATGCTATAAACTGGCTGAAGGATTAAATGTCCACTATCAAAATGCAAACCTAATTCTGAAGTTGGAATAGGCTGCCTTTTTTAATTCTTTGATCAGCATTAGTTAATATGAACCCTAACTACACGCTATAGCTGAATAAAAAGATCTTTATTAGAATGTGTGTTATATATAGTGAGAAAATTTTTATTTATTTAGCAGACAGCTGCGTTCTCAAAGAATTTTTCTTGGCCAATTGGAAGAAGCTTTTCTGCACTTGTTCCAGCTGAACACTAAACTCTGGATGAATTACTGGTATACCTCTGTAGTAACATTTACATGATAGTTAGATGTATAATTGTTGTAGGAATGAAGAAGTCAGGTAACTCACAGAATTTATCCACAGGAATCCTACACATTTTAATTATGTAGAAATGAGGCAGTCCAAAAAGCAAGAAACCTCCAAGCTAAGCATTTCACTAAACCATATCTACTCATTAAAAGATTTTGGGTAGCTATTACAGGGCTGTTGTTAATAAAGGCTGATGTTAAGAATTTAAAAGCCTGCTTAAATGCACAGGACAAGGCAGACAGTATATGATGGGGACTGCTTAGGTGGAAACAGGACTATAAGATGGTTGGAAAATTCACTTTTCTGTGGAAACAAAAGATGGTAGTGAAAAGTTCTCTAAATGCATCAAAAGCAGGAAGTAATTTAGGGAACAAGTGAGGAGATGACAGGAGGAAAAAATGTCAAAGTGATGCTTGAGTGATGAGACTGACAGACTTGGTAAATTCCTTGTTTCATTTTTATTGCTGAAAATGTTGGGGAAAGTCTTGTGCACACAATAAATTATTCGTACCAGAAAAACTGTGCGAAATCTCAGCCCAAGGATATTGGATTGATTTTTTTCCTTTTTTTTTCCTTAAACATTGAATTAATCAATTGGTGTTAAAAGCAGATTATTAAGGGAGTTGTCATATTTTCAAACAGGGGCAAAGTCCCTTCTAAAAAAATGTGTTCCAACCACGCACGAATTACTGTGCTTGGAGCAGGGGTACATCAGGCTGCCCATTAAAACTGAGGTGATGCCAGGCTTGGTTGGCTTGCAATGTCCCTTCGACCTCTTGGTTAGGAATGTATTTAAGAATTCTACAGATGGAGCAACAGCTGGTGAAGCACATCTGGACAGTGCAGAAATACCCCTCTGCAGCCACCACCCTCGTAGGATATGTCTGTGCTGTGCTCCTCCGCATTCTGACTTGCTTGACTAAGTCATCCAGCATCCTCTTGCTAACAGAGGGAACAAGGGGCAAGAGGAGCCCGCTTGATTTAAAGGAAACAGATACAAGTGTTGAACCCCATGGAAATGCAGAGCAAATAATCTGCCTGGGCTATGGCATCACCCCAGGAACCTGAGCACACATGAGAAGTGTGGGATGTTGGGATAGCATGGCTTCTCTCTGAAGGGAAATCCCAGTGGACTAAACTTGGTATGTGTTCCCTGAGTCAGAAAGGGTACAAGTAAAACTGTCTAGTGAGTGTTCAGAAAGCCTTTCATGAGGGTGTGCACCTGAGATTATTAAAACATGAAAGTTGCCGCAGGGTTGGAGGAGAGATGGCCAGTGCACAGGAGGCAGAAGTAGACCTTGGAAAGGGAAGAAAGTTTTGGAAGCTGATTGGGTTTTGCTGGGTACTCTCAGGACAAAATGCAGAACAGAAACATTCTTCCTTTGTGTAGTAGATTATAAAAGGAAGCTCTATTTTTTCATAGGTGTTTCTTAAAACTAAAAATAGACTTGATATAAGATACCTATAAGTAATCAGTAGCCTAGAGGAGCTATAGTTTGGCATTTTGGCAGTCCTCACATACTCAGACTTGTTACCCTTATGGATGTCTGGTTTTTAAATTTAATTTTTTTAAAACCTAAAAATTAATTTTTCTCATAAATTGCTATCGTATTATTAATGTCAGGTGTAATCTTTGGAGATTATGATGGAACATGACAAATTAAACTAATTACACTGTATCTTTTGTCTTATATCAGACTTTACAGCTCAAATTATTTGCAGCATCCTAGGACTTCAGCAGTTACTGCTTTGAACCCTGGTAATGGATGAAGATGAAGGAAATATTCTTGAGAGAGCAGTTAATAATTATTACTACACACAGTGGATGAAACATCTTTATTCAAACACCCACCCATGTTGAAAATTGGTCCATAATTCATAATGGTTTGTAATGTTCTTATTTGCCTTTTAAGAGATGTTTGTGGGTTGAAGTGTATTTCTTATTGGCCTGAACTTTGGATTGGTGAAACTCTCTTACTGGAGATTGAATTTCTATATTCTTTTCCTTCCTTCTGTCCTTCCTTCTTTCCATCCTCGCCTAAAGCTGAAAGAGTTAAGACTGGGAGTGTCTTATTATGGTGTTCTGTAGTACTGGGAGTGTCACATTATAGTCTTCAGCCTGATCTTAATATAACTTTCAGTATATCCACGTGAGATCCATAATTTCTGTTTGGAACTGCATGTTCAACTGAACTGCACCTTTAGCCATTATGCCCTTATGCCTTCTTATTTCACTTCACTGTCACTAGGCATATTACAACAGACATTTTGAAATTATTTTAATTTCCAATTGAAAACTCTGTTTTTATTTAAAATATTATTTTGCTTTTTATAATAGAAAAATCTAAAATTCACAGTTGCCAGAGCTTCCCTAGGCAGCAGTGCAGAGAGTTTAGACTTCCCTGAACAAAGATTACATTACTACATTAAAAGCTTCCAATCTTTTTCAAGTCCCAAGCTGCAGCCATAGACTGAACAGGGCTGCACATGGTCTGGTTTACTTAAAACTTTTCTTTGAGTTACTGTGCTTGTGTCTATGTAGAAAAGCACAACCTAGCCAAGAGTTTGCTACATGGTAGTGCAGTCTGCAATATTCAAAGGGTAGAAGCAGGCTTCTGTATCACCCATGTTCAAAAACTTCCTGTTCCTATTATGTGAAAACTACTGTCACATCATAGTTAAAGTTCTGACCAAATCTCATGCAATAGTTACTTCCAGGCTCACATTTCCCTATTTTTGAGAAGCAGCTGTATTTTAATGAACATTTCTTTTGTGAAATTGTTTCCTAGGCTATTCTGTGCTAATCTAAATTTCGACTGAATAACTGTTGGAATGCATGAAATTGAAGCCTCTCTGAGTCCCTCAGAGAGAGAAAAAAATGCAGAGTTTGAATCAGAGCCTGTAGAGAAGCTGAAATATATTAAGCCACACAGACATGAAGTAGGACTAAGTTTTAATTTTAAGTAAGTAGAAATATATCTTAAGTGCCTTAAGAGACTGTGTTAGCTACTAAAAGCCCTAAAACCTAGTGTAACTTAGCTCCAGACATAACAAAAACATAGCAGAACATTGCTTGTGTTTCTAGATAGAATAGATAGAACTATTCACCTAAATAGATAAAATTATATACATAGATTTTAGGTAAGAAAACAGATAGTATATTTGCGTAAATAGATAAAATCATTTATGTAAATATTGGGTAAGGATTGACACTACTTTCGCACATTAGAATTAAGTTCAGATTGGTGTAGAAAGAATGTTTTAGAATTGTGCTTTTAGCTGATTGGATGATTTATGAATAAAAATCCCCCTGTATTAAGGTGCAAAAAAAACAAGAAAGAAGAAGAACAAAGAAGACAGGTGGGAGCTGCTGCTGCTGCTGCTGCTGCTGCTTCTGCTCGGGCCTTTATGCCAGAAAGCTTTTAGCATGGACTTTAATACTCTGACCTCCTTGCCTTTGAGACTGATGCATTCATGCAATAAACAACTTTACTACAACCAATAACTGCCAAGACCCAGGAAAACCTTGACAAATAACTATAGTTGAAAGCCAACATCTGATATATTGACTGTAATGATTCAAAAAGGTGTTTTTTTGTTAACATACATCTTCCTAACAAAAAAAAAGAAATGGTAGAACACAAAAGTGGTGGTGCTCTATGCTGCCAAAAATCTGAAAATTGACAGTTTTGCTATTTATTTTGGCTTAGTATGTCTCATGTATTAAGATTTTAATTCACTCCCCCTTCCATTATGTGCCCACTCCTTACTTTGTGTTAGCAGTCACAGTACACCACCATCTATGAGTTACTTTATCTTGCTGGAATGATACAAAATAGATAAATTCTTCTGGAACAAGTGGTACACTCATATACCTGTGCTCTGCAATAACCCTATGCATATTATCCACACAGTTTATTTTGAATTCTTGTTTTCCCCTTGCCCCAGTGGTCCCAATTAGTGCTATTTTTCTCTACATCACAAAGCTAACTTCATCTCAAATTCAGTGTTTAAAAGTTATGCAATCAACTCTCCAACAGGGTTTCAGAACGAAGTAATAAAATTAGAAAGTACACAAAGCATTACTCAGAAACATAAATGCATTCCTTGCTTGGGTATTAACCCTCTGGAGTATACATGTGTCTGTATTGTGTAAACATGAACTATGTCTCAAGACCAAAACCTAGTAAATTTCTGTAATATGCTGTGGAGCCTGGGGGCAAGCTGAATCCCATGGGGATGTGGCAGTTGCTAGTGTAACAAGCATTATTTGTCACTGCTTATTATAAGAACTTCTCTTTGTGAGGGGGCTTTTTCCTTCTTTCCTCCGTTTTTTATTCTCTTCTTCTTGCCTAAAAAAGGGATGGGAAGTGGCATTTCATTTCCACACATTTTTTACAGCAAAACATGATGGGTGTTTGACCCCTACTTTAACTAATAGAAAGGCTTTCACAGATAGGGCCTCATTTATATCTGCAAGATCTGTTGAATTTTAGAAGAGTACATTTGACTTTTCCAAGCTTCTCTGTGGCAATAAATTTTGCTGCTGCTGCTGACAGCACAAATGCTTTAAGCAGAATAAAATTAATTGGTAAATATTGAGTGCTGTTATCTTGCTTCTTATTGTAATTCAGTCTGAATTCCTAGGAATCCAAAGCAAAGACAGAACAGTATTTGCAAAAAGAGAATGTTGGTTTAACACAGCCTCGCTTTTTGGTGGGGGCAAGAAATGACAGAGGCAGCTTCTGAGAGAAGTTGCTCGAAGCTTCTACTGTGTCTGGAAGAGCCAATCCCTGACGGCTCTGAAGATGGACGAATTAGAAAAGTTGGTCACTCCTCTGTGAAAACATATTTAAGAAAGGAAAAAAAAATTGCCCATAGTTCTCATTCTGAGGGATGGAGAGGCATGCAGCCGGGGCCGGCACCACGAGTGGCCACACGGCCACTGCCATCTCAGCACAGCCAGCAGCGGACTTTGCCTGCCTGGCTGCTTTTAGCCAGCTGTGCTGAGGGCAGAAGGGCAGGGGCAGTGGCAGTGGCTTCTCCTTCTCAGCACCCCGCGTGAAGAGAAAGAGGCACTGTGGCAGCTGGTGCCACCTGTGCTGTGCTGATGGGGACCACATGGCCAACATGAGCAATTCCCCAATGTGGAGCCCGGACAGAATCAGCCTTTCAGCACTGCTAAACCCTGTAAGATCTTTTCAATTGATAGAACTTGAGAAGAAAAGAACTCATGGACACCAGTTCTGTCCTGAGTCAGAGAAAAGGTG
>VXBC01007719.1:148990-183426 GCA_013399945.1 Ploceus nigricollis | reverse complement strand
TTAAAGGGAGATGGAAACAAAGAGGAAAGAAAAAATGAAAGTGGAAGGAAAAAGGAAATCTTGAAGTAAGCGGGAAGGGAGATAGGAAGAAAAGAGGAAGACAGTAGGGAAAGAGGAAAGAATGGGGAAAAGAAAGAGTATAAGGAAAAAACGTGACAAGTGAAGATGAAAGGAAAAAGAAAAGGAGAGAAAAAATTAAGAGGAAAGGGAGGACTAGATAGAGGAAGAGAAAGGGTAGGGGGAAGAAGAAAGGGGAAAAGGGAAAGAGGTGAGGGACGGGGAAGAGAGGGAAAGGGAAAGGAAGGTTTGCTTGTAGCACATCAAGTCTGCGCAGACCAGCACCCCAGATCAGCCCAGTCCTCCCTGGTCCAGTCTGAGAACAGATGCCCTGGTGCTGCCCAGGTGCTCGACAAGCACAAGGTGACCTGTCTACCAGTGAGCACAGGGACATGGTCACACTCCCTGTACCTAGAAACAGACTTCTGGGGCTTCCATGCCTGCCTCCTTCCCCACTGCAGCTTTTTCAGGCATAAAGGGACTGGAGGCCATCCTGTGCCTCCCTCTCCCACACCATTCACTCGTTGGGGACAGCCCACCTCACTCACTCTGGCTGCACGAGGAGCAGTTGTTGTTCTATCCAATGTCCTCAGGCCTGTCCTGGGTGAACCAGTGTGATCTGGGGTGCAAGACTGCTTAGCTTTGTCTCAGGGCTGGCACGGCTGGGGCAGGACCGGGGGAACATAGCAGCTGGGAGCTAACGCTGCCTCTCCTTGCTGCCAGGGGCCCGTGTTGGAAGGAAATCTAAGATGAAGTTATGGGATGTTGTGGCTGTCTGCGTGGTGCTGCTCAACACGGTCTCCACCTTGCCCCTGCCCACCGGTAAGACGCCTCCCAAGGGGTCCCCTTCAGTGGTAGAGGGACCTGAAGATGATCTCTCCCCCATCAGCCTGCTGCCTCCCTATGCTGTGCACAGTGACTGTAAGAAACATTCCCCTTTGTAGCAACTGCTGTCTGTCTTGCTAAACTTGCTTCCCTTTGCTCAGGCATCAGGATGAGGAAAGGTTCCTCCCATTTTGTGCCCCGGTGTCATTGGCTTTGGTCTTGCTTGAGCAGCTCCAAACCTAGTCATTCTCCAAAGCTTGGGATTGACTATTGCAGTGGCAATGCCCCCTGCCCACTCCATCTCTGCCTTCCTGGCAGTCTTAGGATCCCTCTGGTTGAAAAATGCGGGGAGGTAGGTGGTACAAGTTTGTTGTATGCAGAGGAGCCGAGAGGAGGATCTGGTTCACACCCCTCACAGCACAGGCACTGAAACTCTTTCTCCACTGCCTCAGCCTCCTCTCCCTGCTCAGACCTGCCAATGCAATTATTCTCTGCCTGTAGTGGGCGCAAGTCCTGATGGAGGTTTGGCTCCGTGATGGGAGGCGCTGCACACATCCTGGAGTACTGCTGGGCTTCATTAAACCCTCCTTGGATTCTGATCTTTAAATTAGTGTGTCCGCATGGAAATTTACAGAAGAGTAGCTGTGGCAGGGTTAGGAGCTTGATGCAGAGCAATCCACATGAGCTAGCTCACAGTAAGACAGTTTACAATCCAAATAATAGATAATAATGCCTTGCTAATAATAGGTCCTGTACCTACAATAACAGATACAGGATTTTCACTGTAGAATGTGAGCGTTACATTAACTCTGGTGGCTTTTTAAGAGAGAGGTAATATGACTAAGTAAGAAGTGGTAAGATACTCACATGAATAGTGGAGACGTTCGCTTAGCAAAGGTGCAGACGCAGTGTGAAGGTTGCTTCTTTTGCCCTTGCTCATCCCCCTCTCTGTTTAGCTCGTTACAGGATACAGACAGTATCCAGTAATTGAGATTCATTTCTATCTCCTTTTCTGGAGGCATGTCCTTTCCCTGCGCCTGCCACAGCTCCAGTCATAGGCATGCTCTGGTTTCTCTGGGAACAGCCAGGCTAACACAGTGTGGAGGCACCAAGCGTTTGCTGTGACTTCGCTTGACCCCTCCCAAACACCCATCTCTTCCATACACACACGTTTATGCCCTTCCTCGTTTAGTCTTCTCTTTTCCCTTCTCTTGGTAGTGTTTCCCCCCTGCTGTAATCTTGCCTAGGCTCCCGCCTCCACGTGTCCCAGCCTGGGCTCCTGCTGCTTACAGACTGGCAGCCCTGACATCCTTTCGGCCCCTCCACACAGGGAGGTTGGCCAAAAGTGTTTCCTCACAGGGCTACAGCCTGCCAGGATCATGGGGCTATCGCACATGGTGATCTTCTTCCCCACAGCAAGCCATGTGGTGGATAAATGCTGTCCTGCAAAAGGCAGTGATCAGCTTTTCAGGCCACTGTGCTGTTCCCCTCTGTACAGACTTGCTGAGGTGCTGGTGGCAAGAAGAGCTTTAGGGGGAAAGCATCATTAGTCAGTTTGTAGCTCTCGCAGAGGCTTCAGGGTGGGAGAGCATAAATGCTCCATCTTTCCAGGATGATAGTATTTGTACAATGCCTGCTTTTATCTTGAAACTACCTTCTGGGAATATGGTCCCTGGTAAGCTGATTCCTCTATAGCAGCTCAAGGGGATAGGCAGCAGTAGTGATTCTCTCAGTTCCTAGTATCCAAAACTTCTCATCATTGCATCTTCTTTTTTCCTTTCCTGTGGATTGGATAAACAAGAAGCAGGAAAAAAGACAACCTGTGTTTTACCTGAGCTATGGTAGTATCAATATTATCTCTGTTTCCAGGGAACAGACATGGGCTTAGCCATGCAGGACTGGGTGAAAGGTTATTGCCCAGGATAGTCATTTGAGAAAGGGTTGATAGTTTGGTCTCAATTTTTTAAGTCTGTGTATCACTAACAAATGGGCCTGGCTGCAAGAGCAAAAGAGGCAGTACTGTTCTTCACATCAGAAATTGAGGAAAACCCAGGGCGTTCCTGTGATCTTTGTAGGGCAGCAGTTAACACAACAATCGAGTCTGAAAGTTAGAAATTCATCTCTATGTTGCCAAGTCAGATGAGTCAGAGGAGACCTGCAGAAAGGTGACTGGGGAGAGTCTCTCTGTAAGAGAGCAGTGAAATACTCTGGTGTATTTTTATGCTGTTTGTAGTTGATTTAAAAGTGTGTGGTGTCTAGAGAACAGTCTGCAAACAGGCTATGAGGCTGATCCTACCCAGGCACATCACTGCCTTCCTGCTGCAGCACCACTTTGCTCAAGTCACCCCCATCAGTGTCTTTGACATATTTGTTCTCTCCGCTTACGATTTGGTGGCATTCACCCTTCAGCACAGGAAAGACATAGAACTAAGTACACAAGAGGAATCAGTGTCTACACCATGTAGATTTCCCTTTCCACTTGAAGGTTTCTCTTGCCATTAGAGCACAATGTGCCACAAGCACAGAGGTGTGCTTGCAGCTCCCCAGCCATCTGGTGAACCTGCCATGTAGTCACATCTCGGTGGGTGCTGTTGGTCAGCTGCTTTGCTAAGGGCTTTTGCAGGAGACAGCTCACAAAGCAGTGGGAGCACCATCATCGCCTGTGTTGCCTCATATGCATAGGGCAGTGTGTGGGTCCTATGAGGACTGGGTGCTGTGTGCGTTCAGAGGTGCACTGCTGTCCCCTAAAGCAATCCCTTTGCAGGCTGAGTGTAGCAATTTTGCTCCAAGGTCCACTGCTCTTACTCCAGAGAAATTGTGTCTCCCACACACCACATGCATCAGGGCTTAGTAGGATTGTGAGATCAAGTCCACCCCTAAGGGCAGGCCAAACAGCTTGCTGGAGAATACATCTCTTTCCCAGACCCCTGACACCTTTTTGTGTTCATGTTTGATGGGATTGCTTTCTCTGCAAAGTAGTCTGAGGTCACCTGATGTTACCCCATCCCTTTCAGGCTGGCTTGAAACCTCCCTTCATTCCAGGCTCCAGGCAGGGTTCTAACCTCCTGGGCTGATCAGGTGTAATGTGCTGACCTTTGCTGTTCAGGGCAGTAATCAGAGATGGCAGAGGGTGCTAGCAATTGCAATCTTCTGCATTTTTAATTGGACTGGTGGCTGGAGTATCCTCCACAAATGCAGTGCACTGGAGATGAATCCAGTATTTGTAGGTGTTTCGGCATCAATATTCATGGGATAGCTTATTTCACACCCACAAAAACCAGAATAGATGTAGCATTTGTAACTATTTTATTCTTTCCCTTATGCTACAATCCTCTGGAGGAAGAACACTATTAGCTTAAATACCAAATGCAAGAAGAACAAATATAAACCACATTATTGTAAACTAAACACTAAGTCAGCAGCCTCAGAAGCATGACAGTGCAGAGGGAGCCAAACACTTATTTGCATTATACACAGTCGCCAGTGAATACATCTTGTGACTGCTTGCTGTTGGATGCACATAATCAAAATGTACGTGAGGACTGGAGTGCCCTAAAATCCATTATATGGTATGCATTCTCTTGATCAAGTGAGAACCTGTACTAAGAACTAGTGGTAAGCAGGTAGAATTAAATGAAACATCTCCCTGTTGGATTTTCCCTCCTAGTAAGAGGAAAAGATAGATTTTTGCATCATGGTGTCTGAGTTACTCTACAACTACTCAACGATCATTCACTGTGGAAGCTCTTTTGGTATATGCTGTGACACACCATGGTGTGTGTGTGTTATACCTCTGTTAAAAATTCTTCTTACCCCTACTAAGGTATATTTAATGTTGAGTTACTGCTTTTAGCTGCAACTTTATCAACTAATATGGAAAGTGTCTAGAAAAATAGTGGTATTGTAGGGCTCTTTAAGGCAAAACCAGTATTTAATTATGCTTCCAACTGAATGCATTTCCTTCCCTACAATATTTATTAGGACCATTCAGTGTCGCAAGCTACAACTCTCATGTTTCTGCCCAGGCTTTCCTGCTCAGCACACCTACATGTGCTTTAGACTATGTGCTTTAGACTAAGACACCCAGAAGCTGCAGAGCTAACCTGCCCTGCACAGTAAACCCAATGCATCAGGGAGGTATCAGCCACACCGAGCAGGTGCCACCCTGTGCCATCTGATCTGTGTGTGCCCAGCACAGCTAGTGCATCCAGCAAGGCCAGTGCATCCAGCAAGGCCAGTGTCTGGCCGAGTGCGCCTGGGTGCCCAAGCCAGCACGTGTATGTCCTAAAGTTTGTTTGCACACCCAGATTATCTAGGCATTCAGAAATCCCAAGTATTCAGATTGGTCCATTCATGGGCAAAATTCTAGAAAAAGAAAGAAACCAGGCAGATGTGGTTAAATCCATAGGCATGTAGCCCTAAAAGCAAATTCCTCTGCAGTCTCAGGTATAAATACTGAATATATTCCAGTGAAAAGCACTCTGTGACTTAAGGAAAAAAGTTCTGAATTGCAGGATAATAAAGTTCTATTATTTTGAGTTATCCTTTGCTGAAAGTTTTAGTTCTTTGTTGCTTTTCAATTTAGGGACCTCAAAAGATTGCCAGTGACACTGTTGGATGTTTTTCAGGTGTTTATTGACAGATAACATACCTGGACATACTTTCTTTGTCATCTTTCATAAGACTTTTCAGTATATTTTAGAAATACCCATGTTCAGGGTTTGCAGATGAAGAGATTCAAAACATTTCTTGAAAAGCTGAAGAACTCAGTTGTGTTAAGTATTCATTGGACTGTCACTGAATTGGAGGAGGAAGCATTGTTTGTCCACTAGTAGAAGATCCTCTGACTGATAGGTTGTAATGTCTTTGTAAATTATACTGCTCCTGGTTAGTACTGCAAAAAACTCTTTTAAAATCATTAAAGTTAGAAAGGCTTTGAGAAGCTATTTGGGTCATCAAGTCCCACCCTGCCACAATTGCAGATGTTCAGAGGTGAACATCTAGTGCAAATACCCAGCTTTCATCCCTACCCCCCACCACTATCTAGAGATGGCAACGTAAAACTTGTAGTACATAGGCCAAAGCCTACATAACTACATTTGTTGTGGATTCCCATATTTCTGAGCTAGTAAGTGAATAAGTAGAAATAAACAAGCAATACAAAGTACTGCAGCATATCCATGTCCAGGTCATCAGACATCTAAATAGGCCACTGACACTTTAGTGCTGGTAGAGTGGTTTGCACTGCAGAGTGGTCGTTTTTTACAAAACCAGCTCAGTTTTCTGATCAAGAAATATCCTTTGGTAAAGAGAACCATAGGAAAGATTTCAGTTGTTCTTGGAATTTAAATTGTGATAACAAAGAGAAGAAAGAAAATAGGATAAAAAATATTTAATTGAGACAGCTGCAAATAAAATATTAAGACACAAAATGTACGTTAGAATATGTTTTAAGATCAAGGACTTAAAATTAATTTTGTGAGGTATTTCATATAGCAGCATTTTTTTTAAGTCATAAAGCCACTTGTATGAGCTAGCAGAAGTTTAGTCTCTATGTATTATACATCACTTAAACTGAAACTTGCAGGTGCATTTCTTTGAAGTCTTTGGGACTTGTGCAAATACTTTAAAGATTTTTGGACAGGAATATTCTTCAAAATAAGCAAACACTGAAATCCATGTATTTATTTTCCTGTGTTGTGGCTGGGCAGTGTTATAGCAGTATGCCAAAACTACTCTGGTGGTCATGCTTTTAGAGGCAAGCTGGTCATATCCCCTTTAAATAACAAACTGTGTACAAACATCTGGACTATGTCTGCTTCCATCCAAAGCATATATGATTTCTTTGGCAAAATCAGCCATTACTTAGGAAATTTCTGAAGGGAGGTAGCACCCAATGTAGCAGTTAGGAAGGATCTTGCTCTTCTGAGCACACACCAGCTCTATCTGACAAAGTGCCAGTCCACACTTCTCAGTGTGAGCCCTTCTGCAGTGGAGTACATGCACCTACCCTAGAGCCAGGGACTGATTACTATAGCAATAACAATTTTCAACTAGCAATATTAAAACCTTCCATATTGTTCCTTTTGTAAAGATATTGAAATGCAGGCAATTGAAAGGCAACAATGAAAGATGATTAGTTATTTATAGATCAGATCAAATCTGATAGCAGCAGAGATTTTGCCCGGACTGCTCTACCAGTCTACGGCCACAGGGAAGAGGCTGGGTTAGGGTCCCTGTAGAGTCTATTCTTCCTGCTTTGGTGCATGTCTTTGTTCCTTGGGGATGCTTCTAAAACCCAATGGGAGGTGCAGCACAAGATCACAGACATTCTAGTAATAGCTGATGTTATTGATTTAAGTGTGCTCTTTCCCTTCAGTGAACTGTTATTAAAGAGGGGCTGGGTTACCATCGTGGGGTTTTACTGATGTCATAAGAGAGCTGGGCTGGATCACTTCTGCATCAGGGATGGTGAAGAAAATACCACCAGTATTTTCTCCATTAAAACCTGTGTGCTTGCCTATTAGTTGGCTGCATGTGTTCTTGCTAACAAATGTTGCAGTTTTCGGGTCTTGCTCACGTGTACTCATCCGAGGTTCTCAGAGGATTTGAGGTTCTAGCTTAACCAAATATTAGGAGTAAACCTAGGTTTTACTGGGAAGCTGGGTATTTACTCAGCATGGTATGGAAGGGTATCAGGGAGGAGTCAACAGGTATTTGTCTTGCCCAGGTTTGGCTCCTACTTGGTTGGTGGCTTCAGGCAGGGTACTGGCACTTTTTCTATCTTCCCCTTTTATATTCTTTGTGCTGTAACTTCTTCTGATGCAGTGATGCTCTGAGGGTGCTCACATACCCACCACCCCATAGGATAAGGTTCTAGTGCAGATGGGCTCCTGGCAGCATCTGCAGGAGATGCCACAAAATCTCAGGTGCAGCTGCTGAAAAGCCGACTGTTCTGTGGTGCTCAGAGCTGGTGATTCAAAGCTCTGTGCCAGAGGCAAGATTGCATCGTCCTGTTGCTCTTCTGCTCCTTGACTGCTGGGTGAGATGTTCCTCTGCCCACCCCAGAGGGGCCAGAGGTGGGAGTGGGCAGAGGAGGGCAACCCACCATTGGGCAGGAAGCAACCTGCCTGGACTAGGTGAAGAACAAGAAACTCCCGTGAGCAGGTCAGCTCATGACTTCCTCTACTTCACACAGTCCATCTGACCTTGCTGTTTCCCCCTGCGCTCAGGGACTTCCCACGCTGGCAACAGCTGCGGTGGCCCTATTGTCTCCCCACTTTCTTCCTCTGTTGAGAACCAGCATTTCTACCTGCAAGAAGGCAAGCAAAGTGCAGAAAGGGAGGCACTGCCAAGCATGGCAGAGTGAAAATACAAAGGACTGTGGATTTGCCATTATGATCAACACGTGGGAAGCTGCAGGGTTAGCTAGTGAGCTGCAAACACATAACTTGACTGCTCCATCAGGAGCAAGAACACCAGGAAGGTCAGTCCTGTGCCTTTTACCAGTGTTGCTTCATTGTACCTGACTGGTGTGAGTGGCCCTAGCATCACCCACCAGGTTATTTAGCACTTGCCTTGATGAGAGACAAATGACACCAGGGAAGGGCTCCATTTCTAAGGGCTCTCTGAGTCTGAGGGGAGCCACAGCATGGGCTGGGAGCGAGGTAATACAGAACTGTATTAAACATTTAAAGATGAGCTGACCCTGGTTTGTTTGATGCTCTGTTTCCTAATGGACGCAACCAACGGGTTTCCATTTCACTCTTGGTCCCATGGATTTTCAGGTAAGGCATGAAAGCAAAGTCATGCCTCAGAGAGGTGGTAGTTTGATTGTTTAAATACCAAAAACGTTTCAGCATACTATTTTTAACACCCGCCTTCACTTAGATGTGTTCATAGAATACTGTCTTTTTATACCAAATATTTCATTTTCAATAAAACAAATGTTTTATCCCCACCACAGTTGCTACTTTCTCACTTTGTAAAGCAGAATGATCATCACATAATTATTTTTAACCTGGATAAGTTTACACTTCCACAAACAAATTGCTCTAAATCTCCCCTAAAATACATCCCTGTGGTGCGAGATGGAGGCATTCTGTGTTCAGACAGACCATATCCACTATAATAAGCACCTGAAAACAGTACTGCAAAGCAAGCTAAATATTAAAAATTAATAATGATTATGAAGTAAAGTAATAATTTCATTACGAAGGTTCCAGATTAAAGTACCAGAACTGTTTTTGAAAAGGGGCCATTTAATCCTAATGCAGATCTGGATCTAAATTTTCTAAATATTGCTTACCATTACAGGGAGCTGGACTAAATCCCTAGAACTTTGAAATCATACTTCAGGATCTGATCCTGTTGTTTGAACTTCTCTAATTGAAAGATTGTGCTTAAGCAAAATAATTTAGTTAAGTGTTTGGTCTAATGTTTTGATGTGATAGCTATACACTGTCACAAATGCAGGCATAAAAACTACAATCTAAAAGCAAAACCTAATTTTATAATGTTTAATATACCTTTTGTGGCTTCTGTTACATCACTTTACCTCAGGGTTTGTAAAGTGCCAAATACTGTGGCAGTTTTATGAGGTTGAAAAAAACTAAAAGGAAAACCCACCTATATAAATTATTCTTCTGCAGTATACAGAGTTTAAGGTTTTCTTGTATGCCATAAGAGACAGCATGGTTAGAAGAGACTGTAGTTAGTCTTTTAAATCCATAACCAGGCATCAGAAGAAGAAACTGGATATTTATCTCAAAAATGGAAGGTCCAAACCATCAGTTTGTGATCAGGTACAAACTGACGATTTCTTGATTTACCATGCTGGGTTGCTGCCATTGCACATGGGGGACTATTTGGCTTTAAAACGAATCTGTTTATAGCAAAATCAAAGGAATAGATTTACAAAATGTAATTGTGATCACATTTGAACAGACAGAAGTAAATTGTCCATTTTTACTTAATGGAGGCTATGTTTTCGATAGTGGGACACGTTTGGTATGAATATCCATTTAGACCGGTTTCGTGTAGAAGTCTATCAGAACACTTTATAATTTATTCTTCTAAGAAGCACAGGGATCAGATCCCAGTCGTGGTGTCACATGGTGTCTCTAATTAAATAAAAATGCAAAGACAGGTTCTGGGGGGTTGCAGTGGGGAAGATGCCCATAGGAAGGCACATTTCCCTGCACTCCCAAAGCTGAATTCAGGACTGGATTTCTCCAGGGGCTAATGGGGAGTGCCATGGCAGTTTGGCTGCAGGATCCTTCACTCATGCGTGCTGCCAGCTCTTCTTGTGCCCAGGGGACAGGGACTGTGCTTGGGGACAGGCAGGTCAAAACTTCAGGTTCCAGAGAACATCAGTGAGGCAAGAATATCAGTTTGCATTACAGAAGGATGTTCCAAACCTAGGAGGCTGGGTCAAAGCTATGATCTGACTGTGCCCTAAGTGTTTAGAAAACAAGCAAACAGCTTGAAAACAGCAAGCAGATGATGCAAATATTCTTGTGTTTGGTTTTTTGGGAGTTTTTTTTGGTTTTTTTTTTTTTGTTTTGTTTTTTGTTTTTGGTTTTGGTTTTTTGTGGTTTTTTGGGGGTTTTTTGTTGTTGGTTTTTGGTTTGGTTTGGTTTGGTTTTTGGTTTTTTTTGTTTGTTTGGGGTTTTTTTGGGTTTTTTTGTTGGTTGGTTGGTTTGGTTTTTAAATTAGTATTTTAAAGGAGTCTCACTCCCTCTGGTGAAGGTGTTCACCCGCTGTGCCCCCAGCCTGATTACTCAGCTAGATTCCTATTTGTATCAGTCTTGTGACGTTTTCATTCTTTCTTTCTTTCTTTGCCTTTTTATTCATTTTTCTGGTTGTATGAGAAAATCTTCACAGATCAAGAGCCCTTGATCTCGACAGGGGAGACAGAGAAGGTGCTCAGAGGCACAGTCACATATGGGCTGTCAACAGTACCCAACAGTCTTGATTCTCTGACCGTGGAAAACAAACTTGTACTCTTGTTGCAACCATAGGAAAAGGCTCTGCCTGTTCCTGTCTGGGTAGCATGGTAATGAAAGAGGGAGCATGGAAAGGAGCTGCAGGAGAGTGAGCTGAGCACAGCAGGACACATGTGGTGGATGCAGTTCCCACAAGCCCTGCTGCCTGCCTCAGGCCCCTGCTGCAGGGATGCTAGGCAGAGGTGATGCATAAACACCTGCACGTGCCCGCACACAGACTGCCTCCAAGGGATTTCCTCAGGGAGCTAGACAGTCAGGAAACAGCTTTGAGAACTGTGATATAAAACCCGAACAAAACCTCATACTTCACACCAGTCTATGGCACCATAGCTTAAGTGGTGGGGCTCAGCCCATCACACCCAGCCAGTGGGGTCTGTGAGCCTTTCTCCCACACTCTGAACAAGACACACAGAGACCCTGTGTTCCCTAGGGAGGATTTTACTTTTGAAGGACCTATGTTCCTTTCCTTGGGAAACATATGTTTTGAGGTGCATCACATGTGCAAGACAACCTTTGCAAACCTGTATTGAGCACACGGTGCTCTGGCTATCCTATCCTATCCTATCCTATCCTATCCTATCCTATCCTATCCTATCCTGTCCTGTCCTGTCCTGTCCTGTCCTGTCCTGTCCTGTCCTCTCCCATCCTGTCTCGTCCTGTCCTAGGTGGCTTTCAATTTTTAAATTCTAATTCCTCCACACTCTGGAGCTTGAGACCGAGGACTACTCCTCAGAGATCTTTGCTGCTTTAATGCCATTATCCCAGCATTTTCTGCTGGCACATCGCATTACATGACAGGCATCTGTCATGTGTTTGTTCTCTCAGCTTTTCCAGCAGAAGGCAAGTGTTGTTAGTAAACTAGTTTACTTTGAAAAAATATGTGTGTGTGTGTGTGTGTATAATTAGTTGTATTTGTGTGTGCATATATGTAAATGAAGCACACATACACACGCATGCAAAATGTGTATCTGCTCCTCGCAGGGGTGTGAAATCCCCCCAGCAAACTCTGTCTGCTGCACAATCAAGTCAGCACAGTCCATGCAGTGTGAGAGAAGCAAAGATGCTGTGAGACTATAAACATTTTCTAAGCAATGTTGCAGACAGAAGGGTAGCAAAGTACCCCTCTATCAAACAGCATTATTCAGTTTACAAACCATGGCTACATGCTCAGGCAGCCCCTATGAGTGCGCTCATGTTCCCTGGCCACAGCTCTGCTCAGCACTCCCATTGCCCCTAGTAGAACTTAAAACAGTGCAGAGACCAAACAAGTGCTCAGCATGTGATGTCTGTGGTGCAGAGAGGTCTCAGCATCCCTGGAGCACATCTACCAAGTGCCCATCAGGATGAGGACATCCTGCAGTCAGTCTTCTCCACCTTCCCTTCTGTCTATTAGCCTTTTACAGAGTTTAGTCATAGAGGTTATTGTTTATTGATGTATGATATCTGGTGGTAGCTTCCTCAGCAATTTACCTCTAGTGCCTTGTTTCAACCTAGCATGCCTGGTATCAATGCTGGTGTTTCCACTGGATTGCTCTGGGTCCTATTTCAGCAGTTTTTCACAGCGTTTTGTTTCAGGCTCTAGGTCATCACACCCATGCTTGTTGGACAGCTGAATATCCCTACTGAGTCATGACTGGCACCTCAGCACAGGGGTCTTCCTTCACTCCTGGTTGTCAATCTTTCTTCCAGACCCCTGTGACCTATTCCTAGTGACTGATTGTAGTCACACTGATGACTGATTTATTAAGCAGTAGAAAATTAGCTGATTGCAAGGATTGGAGCTGTTGCTAAGACTGTTAAATTATGGAAACAAACCTGGGGTACCTTGGAAGCTGCCAAAAGAACATTGCTGCATTGCTTACAACCAGTCTGGGGCTCCACAGGCAGAGAGAGTGTTGCTTACAGAAACTTGCAAGGTCTCATTGAGTAGCCCAGTAATGCAGCTGCCACTGTGTTGATTTGATGTACCCATATAGCCGGTACCAGCACATGTAGTTTAGGTGGGCAGACAGTGACCAGGATCAAGAAGACCTTCACATTTTCTCAAGGAGGGCTCTGTGCCTGCTGTTTCCACCAGTTTCCTATTATCACCCACAGGCCTTTGTCTCCTCCAGTGATGTAATCTCCAAATGTTGGGGGTCACTGCAGGAGTCTTACTGGTAGATTTGGATACCTGCATAGGATAGTTTCCAATTCCCTGGGCTGAAGAGAAAGTCCACACTGGAGGTAGGAAATTGGAATTCATCTTACTAATAGTGCTGGCATCCTCCCAGTGAGTCTCTAAAATATATCCTGGTGTTTCAATAGGGCATGACCAGAGCAGGGATCCCCAGCTCCATTAAACACTTGGAACACGTCTTGTACAGTTCATGTTAGAGCCTTAATGACATTAGCAGGACCAGTCATTCTGTCAATGACCCCATTTTCTGTGTGCAGCTTGTCTGTGTGTGTAGGTAGGACTTCCCTAGTTGGATATGCTGTTGGTTTAATTATTTGATCTACGTTTTGCCCTACTGCTTGCACTTTCTGCAGGGTTGACTCTGCATGTCTGCATCACGAGCATTGGATGGGGCTCTTTAGTGGCATTTAGTTTCTTCAACCTCAGATATCACAGGCGACTCGCAGCACAGAAAGTTCTCAGTGGCATTACCTTCCTTGGTGCAGCTGGGGTAGGAATCACACATGAACCAGGATAGATCTCAGCGTGCACTTTTAGCAGGAACACAGTCCACCACATGGGTCTGCCCTCCTCCTATCTACTACCCTCCAGGATATAGTTGGCAGAACAGTGCTTGAACCCTGTAACTATCTGATTGGTATGTAGCCAAAGTACACTCCTGCCTTCAGCACTCTCACAGGGGTAGGTGGTATTTTTGCCCCTCAATTGCAAGCCATTTAAAAGTGATGTGCCCAGCTGGATTATCTTTTCAGTTAATCCAGTTTTGTTTCTCCCTTCTTAGGAGAGGGACCTCTCACTGCACTGGCAGTGTGTCAGGCTTGAGATGAGTATAAGGCTGAAGGTTGCAAACAATAATGTCTACATATAAGTTGGCTTTCTCTGTAGCTGTCTCTTGTCCCCTTCCTGATGGTTGATCACTGCATTAATTTTGTTAAGCCTTGTATGTTTCCCTACCATTGTGTTTCACTGTCTCCATAGCCAAGGTCTCATTGCATCATACAAAGGTACAAAGGTTGTGCTAGAAATACATGGTGTGGGCTGGGGCAGTCACGGTGGTATGAGAGGAGGGCAGTTGAGGTTCAGAGTGGAGAAGGGCACTTCTAGAGCCATATCCTCAGGGCTACATCCTTCTCTTATTTGGTTATAGACTAAGAAAACTAGTTTCTGTGTAGGAAATCTAGAAACTACTCAGTCCCAAGCAACAAGTTCCTTCTGCCAGCTACTTTCCATCTGTATCTGTTTCAGAGCCAAGTTTGTACTTCAGCAATGGGGGTTATGTGAGCTCCATGTGGGTCATCTTTTTTAACTGAGTCTAGAAAGATGTCTAGCCCTTTGTTTAAAGGAACATAGCTTGCCTATCACCTGGACCTGGTTCTTGCTCGGTTGGGCAATACTTGTACAGAGTAGGCAGACCAGCCTGTTCTGCAAAGGAGCTGGTTGGTGCACCCAGTGGACACATCCATCCAAGCAGCCCCTCTCCAGTAGGTATGCCTCACAGTGTGTATTTTGATATCTGCTGCAGAGATAGAGGAGTGCAAGAAAGGTGTACTTACCACTGGCGTTGCACTGATACAGGGCTGGGTCCTGCCTTGTTCAGGTTCCACCTAGCTGTATAGATAGCAGTCATCCCTCCTTCATGTCTTTGAACATGAACACTGGTCTCTAAGATTGTTGTTTTTAGTATGGATAAAACAAAGTGTAATTCACTTTCTTCAGTTCCAAACTCTACAGTTTATAGCACCCTGTTTGCCTTGTATCACCCTCATTATATGGAGGTACAAGGTTTCCAGCCTCCATTACTCTTTTACCAGTCTAAACTATTTTGCTGGATCCATCCATCAGAAAACGTATACCTCTGATCCATCACTGTTGATGGAGAGAGGCCTCTAGGATGTGGCTACTTCAGGCAGCAGTCCCTATTCCTGATTATGTGCAGATGCTCTCTGTTTCAGCGGGTTTTTGCACTGGCAGAGTTAGGATTCTGCTGCCCCCCATCTCCTCTGTATTTGGTGCTTCTGCTGAGGATATGAGGGTGCACTTTTGCTAGGTAGTGGGGGCAGCCTCATGCCTTCCTGCCTCCTGTTAACAGAGTCCATGCTACCCTGTTTGAGCTGGGTATCTGTGCTGCCTGGTGCACTGGGATTCCTGTCTTACCGTGCTCATTAGGGAAATATGGTGCTGAGCCTTTGCCTAAGGAGTCATTCCAATCTCAGCACCTCACTGAGTGGGAGCCTTCGTGTAGGTGTCAGCTCCTGACCAGGTGCACTGCCCTGGATAACATCTCCCAATATTTGGTATTCCTGCAATATTTGTAGGAGTATTGGAGATGGATATTCCCATATATACAAGGCTGGAGTGACACTGGTGTTACGTGTTGGGTTTCAGGAGTTAAGTACAGAAAGGAGCATTCTCTTAGGACTTACTGGAGAGGAAGAAGTCTTAATTTTTGGGGCAACAAATACGAAAAAAATCTCAATATTGCAATATAGTTTAAGATACAGTCATTATTAATGCAATGTAAGGGCATCCACACACAGGGTCCTGACAGCCTGACCCTCTGTTAGTTCTCTGTATTCACTAAAGCAGGTAATTTTGAGGGATTTAGTCCATGGGAAGATTAAGGATCTCAAAATGCATTTTTTTCCAAACCATGATGAAATGGCAAAATTTGGAACCATTTCAGAACACATTTAATTTCACCTTTTTTGAAGAGGTTCATTCTGCTAGTATCAAAACACTTCATTGACTTCATTGTACAATTTACTTGAATAAATCATCAATGATATACCAAGTGATAAATTAAATAGAATAAAAATGAAATTTTTGTAAAAGGAAAATGGATTCATAATATTTCCCTAAAAAATTAACATAATGCTTCTATTCTGACCTATTTCTACTCAGTGTGATCAGCATCTTGTGATACAAAACACTCACATGAAAAAATTTTCAAAAGCTATGAAAATAATTATCCCCTAGAAGCAGTAAAAACCCAGGCATTCATCCAGGAATAATATCTCAGTCTGGTACCCCAGGAAATCCTCCTTCTGTCATGCTCAAAAACCTTACTGACAGGTGGCTTTGGCAATACTAACTGCTGCTGGTGTGAAAAGAAAATAACAACTATAATCAAAAAATTGCTTTAAAGAAACCTCTTCCTGTTGCTTCTTTGCTGGGAAGAGTCTGTATAACCTCTTTACAGTGGCTTCAGCCACCTCTTAACTAATATTCATAGCATGACATGTTTTTCCTTCCCTCTATTTCCACAGGGCTCATTCAGTATTAAAATATGTGCTGAAACTCTACCAAGCATCAGCAGGCACACACAGAAAAACAAATACATCTCATTTCTCTTTCCTCAAATGAGTTTCTGTGATCATCTAAACCATTCCAAATTCTTCTTGATTTCTCAGGGTCCTGGGCATGTGTTCTGAAGCTTGCATGTGCGTAATATTTTTGAGTTGTGAATGGACAAACTTCATGATAACTGATGTGTGACAAAGCCTTTTCTCTCTTTCCCAAACAGCTAATATGCCAGAGGATTATCCAGATCAGTTTGATGAGGTAGTGGACTTTATTCAAGCCACTATTAAAAGACTGAGGAGGTCACCAGATAAACAGACTCCGATTTTTTCTAGGCGGGAGAGAAACCGTCAAAATGCAGCCACAAACGTAGAGAATTCCAACAAAAAAGGAAGGAGGAATCAAAAGGGCAAAAATCGAGGATGTGTCTTAACAGAAATACATTTAAATGTGACCGACTTGGATTTGGGATATGAAACCAAAGAAGAGCTAATTTTCCGGTATTGCAGTGGATCTTGTGATGCAGCTGAGACCACCTATGACAAAATTTTAAAAAACTTAACCAAAAAGAAAAAACTGGTCACTGACAAAGTGAGGCAAGCCTGTTGCAGACCCACAGCCTTTGATGATGACCTGTCCTTTTTGGATGATAACCTGGTTTACCACATACTGAAAAAACATTCCGCGAAAAGGTGTGGATGCGTCTGACAGCTGCATGTCGAGGCAGCACCAGTTTTCCATTCCTGCTATGCTGCAAAGACAGGGACCAAGGTTCCCAGGGAAGTGTCTGCTCCAGGTGGAGGAAAAAGGACCAAGAACACAGACTAAGGAGCCATAAGAGCCTGGGGATAAGAAGGCATGCAGCAGAGTAGAAGGATGGAGACTTCTGACGTCCTATGGGGATTTAGATAAAAGCTCAGGTGGAGATGACAATGGATGGATGATGTGCACGCTACCTTTCCTGTTTGACTCAGTCCACCATCAGTGAGACTCAATCCATGAGGAACGTGCTTAAAAACACAACCCTGCCATACCACGCTGTTTTGTAGTTATGCCATGATATACCAGTTATACCAAGAAGTTTAGCTAAGAAGTAGCTTAGGAATCCCTTACTAATCCCCTGTGCCCTCAGCTCTAATGAAAGACACATTGTGCTACTGCTCATTGGAGGGCAGTTCCTGAGTGCTTAGGACAACTTCTAAGCTATAAGATTACCCTTGTAAGTAAGATGATATTGGGCAAATATCAAAATGACCAGGCTCAAGTTCTTATGAAGAAAAACAGTTCTGCTTACTGGCTAAGTTTGGTTATTTCCATCTTGTGTTTCTTCAAAATGAGTGCAGGACTTTGTTCTTCTGCTACCTGTGAAAACAAGTTGAGTTTTTAAGCACTTCTTCCTAGTATAGTAAGAGAAATAACAAGCCCAGCCTACACAAATTGCATTTCTTTAGGTTTACAAAGAGGACTAACGTCACTTGCAAAACTACATTTCTATTTGGTCATTGTGATTGAGAGAGACTACTTGATGCAATGCATCCCTTCAGAGACATAAGTATACAGAAGATATTTATTGAGATTAAGTTATTTTTATTTATTTCAGTTCAGTAATGAGTCTCCTTATTTATTAAAGTGTCTTTCAAAGGTGCCAAAGTAGATGGCACTTGGGGATATAGAGAGACAAAGACGTTGGGAACAACGGTCCATGCTTTCGATTTAAGGTGTTAACTTGAATGCAAAAAATCACTTACTTTACCTTTTTTTCTTTTAAACAAAATCTTGATTATGTTCACAAAAGGTAGTGCTGAAGCCTGCAGCCCTTATTCCTGTCACTAAGCCTTTTGAGAATTACTGCAGTCATGCATGTGCAGGAGCAGCAGTGGCTCTGGACAAGTGAGGGTCGCAGGACTTGGTTCAACATTAGCAATTTGTTAGAAAAACTAATTTTAGTCATATTTTAAATGTAGCCACATTTTTTTTTTTCTCACACTTTGTGCCAACTGACCTCATATAACTATTGACAAATGGAAAATAATCACATTTAACCTTATAATTTCTAGTTATATTTATTTAAGCTTTTCCTTCCATACTTCCATATAGAAGAGGTTAAATCCCTCTTACTAGTTAGCCCTGGATTTAGTATAGCCTGCAAGTAAACAGTTGTGTTAAATAACCAGAGTGTTTTGTATAATTTGCTGAAACATTACAGGATCATACCCATGCAGCAGAGCAGCCCGAGTTCCCTTAGGAGGAGGGAGGTTGTACAGCAAAGGTGTTCGTATGTGACCGCTAACACAAGCTCTCATTCTGGAAACATTTTCCCCAAAGGAGCAGGAGCGCAGGTCACTAGACATACCTGACAACCAGTGAAGCATCAACTCCCACAAAAGCAACATGAAAAAAAAATCCTTATTGAAAACCATGGTCCAACCTTTTATCTCATGCATGTAATGGCTCTCCATACTCATTTTGCCCTGGGCCCCTTGGGGCACCACTGAAGAAGGGTCTAGAGGTCAAAAAAGTCCAGAACAGGCATAGAAAGGTGTAACAGATGTACAGCATGTAATTCATCCCTGACTTCCGCCGCTTTCCTGGGCGGAGGGAGGATAGACCTGGAGAACCAGCCGCAGGGTCTGTTCTCACACTGCCACGGGGACGCTGTGCCCTCCATACTGCTCTGGGGTGGTGACACCACCACACTGGCACGGTGTGGGCACTGAGCGCCTGCCAGGCGGAGGGTCAGCTGCGCTGCTGGGCAGCTGATCAGCAACAGCGCTCAGAGCTGTGCTTTCCCTTGCCCCAGCTGATGAAAACTTGCCTCAAAGCATTTTCTGTGCAGCTTGAAGAGGCTGCAACCAAAGCAAATCTCTATGTTCAAAATACAAAAGGGTAAAGTTTGTGATTTTTTTTTGGTTTTTGGTTGGTTTTTTTTTTTTTTTTAGTTTTTAGACCTTGCTGAAGACAGGAGTGTGCTTCTCTGGATTTTTTTACTCCACCTGCAATTATATGTCTCAGTCATTTGTGTTAATCAACCAAAGTTCTCTACAGACTTTATTTTTGTACAATATTCATTTTATAACTTTTTACAAAATAAAATTCATTTCTATTGTTACGTGTTTGTTGTTTGTGCTTCTCCATCATACAGTTTCCTAGTCACAGTGTTGCCCAGTTTCCAAATCTGCATGAGACAATGCTGTGGGGCCAGCAAATATTCCATGGAGTGGAGCCTTCCTCTCCTATCTCACCAACATCTTTAATGTGGATCTGAGGTGTCTGTGGCTTCTTAGTGAAACATAACTGAGTCACTGCAATAACTGACTTGAAAATGCATGGTGAACAGAGACAGTAATCTACACAGAAACAGGCTCCAAGCCTGGGGTTACTGAAGCTGTCCCTTGTCCATGTGGGGCTGCAGTGTCTTCATGGTGGCCTTGGCTATGCATGGTCACAGTTCCTGCACTCAGAGGAGATGGCATTTTGCTTTGCTAATCCAGGTGTCACATCAGTTGGACTAAATTCCATCTACTTTGGCAATTCTTTTTCCTTCATCTTTAAACAGGAAAATAAAACTGAAGGAATTTTCTTTTCCGCCACGATCATGGAACAGATGAGGACAGGTTTTGTGGCTGTGGCCAGCAACATTTTCTCAACTGTTTCGTGTTAAGCTTTGCAGTTCCCATCACAGAACCCATAAACACACGCAAGACTTACAGGTTTCAACACCGCACTCTGTACTGCTGCAGTGAGGAAAAGGGAGCATCTGACAGAGAGCCAGAGTGCAGGAGATCAAACACTCCTAATGCACAGCATATGGATGCCTTGGTTTCATTTGTGCTGGCGGGGACCATGCACGCAGCTCTACCCCAGCTGCTGGAATGCACAGCAAAACTCGCAAACCTGGCTTTTGAAGCACACAGTATCGAAGACATCCCTCCTCACATGCCACTGCCTCCACTTCTTGCAGCAGAAGCCCATCCATCACATGCAAAAGCTAGACACATTAAGTGTTTGGCATGGGAATGACCTGCAGTTCCACGTTCAGAGGAGATTGTGCACTTTCCCAAGAGTTGGAGGGAGTGTCTATGTCAAACACAGCTGTGAAGTGCTCCAAAGTTTAATCTCTGTTTCTTACAGCCCTTCTGTCTGCTATTACAGGGATGGAGAAGCAGAAGGTCAATACAGATGCCTTCCTTGGTCTTATCAGGCTTTGAGCAGGCCATGAAGCAGTTGGCAGGAGTAGTGTTGCTTGCATGGAGCTGTTTCACCCTTCTTCCCCAACCTTCCTGGTGACAATTATTGGAGACAACAAAAGATGCTCTGCTACAGATGCTCCAGGCTTGCCACTGCTAGGCTGGCACCTGCAGGCTCCTTTTTTTGGTTAAAGTAAGCCTTGCAGTAGTTTCCTGGTACCCTGTATGTGTTAAAGCAGTTTGAAACCTTCAGCTGGCAGGTTGTGTGAAAGATTTCAAAAAAGGACTTAGATTTTCCTTTTTTACTAGGAAGTGCTAGTACTGGACTAGACATTATATTACTGCTTGAGTAGCAGGCATAGCACTACCCTGGATCCCTTCTAAAAGATAAGACATATCCCAAGATAGATAAAATTTTTAAAAGGGAGAGGATGAGGCAAGCACCATAACTATTTACAGTTACTAAAAATCAGGGTGTTAAAAGCTTTATTACCCAATATCTTGATATGGTTGGTTTTTTTTCTTTTTCTTTTTCAATTTTGTGTTGAATTTTCTTGGATCTTGTCAGCATTGTGCTGCCAAACAAGAATGACTGGCTAGAGACTTAGGACAAACTATGACTGTCTAAGGAAAAGGCAGGTATTTTGCAAGGAGAGCTTATTTACTGATGCAGCTTGGATATCTGTCCCTCAGTGAGACCCCTCCAGCAGAAGGGATTGCAGCCGTGTGCTTCCGACAGGCAGGACATCAGGAGAAAAACTGTCATAACAGCAGGTCCTTCTGCCATCTCTCCATCCCACAGCAGCCTGGTGCTGCTGGTCTCAGTACAAAGAGGATGAAGTAGGCAGAACTGTGTCTGATTTTGGGTTATTTCACCTCTACCCACAAAAGTGGAGAAAGGACAAAGGCAGCCAGTGCCTCAGTCTGGAGAAGCACAGGAGAAAACCAGAAGCAACCTCGTTCATTGCAATCTGGATGGCTAACTAAAAATACAGAGGAAAATACCAGGATGAAGAAAACAAATGGAGCTGACACATTGTATAAATAGGTCTTCAAATGTCATGCATGGCTGGAACAAAGATGTTTTGTTTCAAAGCAAGAGACAACTTGAAATGGCTCAGTAATACACATTGAGAAGTTTGCTTATTTGGAACAGAGCTCTTCTAATGAAAAGGTTAATTGTATTGCAATGGAAAAGAAAAAAGGCAAAGCAGAGGCCAGGCCTGTACTCCTCACCCTGAAAAATTTCCCACTGGCTCAAAGTGAAGATTTTCTACCACAAACATCACAGGACTGAACTACTAACACTCCAATAAATTATACAGTAGGTATATTCATGGGTCAGTAAGAATAGCTAAATAAACCATATATTCCAGCAGCATAAATCCCACTGGCTTTCAGAGAAGTTGCAGCAAAAGCCAGTGAGGGAAACATGGTGCTTAGCTCAGCCTGATGCAGGGAAGTTTCCTTTATCAGGCACCGAGCTCCAGTACTCAAGGTCAACACTGAGATGTCTTCACTTGCCATTGTTTTTTTCACTGCTGAAATGGCAGCATTTTATTCACTTTTCCCCAAAATGTTCCCTCACAAGTGAAGTGAAGAAAAAAACAATGGGCTTTTGAAGGCTGCAAAGGGCTGCTGTAATTATCCAAAGAGTTGATGTTTTATCCGCAACTTCTCCAGCTTTTTGACAGCAATCTGAGCTCTACCACATGTGCAGGTTTTCTCCCTCTGCCCCAAACCTTTGTTTTTCTGTCTGCTGGCAGACTTGATGAGGAAAGCTTCCTTCTCTGTCACCTCAGGAAAGGCACAAATATTAGTCCCTGGTCCAGATTTGTACACATTATCCCCAGGTGGTCCTGGCAGGACCACGAACATCCTCACCAGCACTACTCCATTGACTGTTGTGGAGTTACTCCAGCTGCACAGGAGTCTGAATAAGTATATCAAAGCTGGTTACTTTCTTATTAATATTCACATACAAATAGAAAAACTGTATCCTTGTACAATCCCCCTACTCCTTCTATTTCTGTTTCATAGAATCATAGAAGGGTTTGGGTTGGAAGTGACATTGAAAGTGACCTCGAAAGTGACCTCATTTCAACCCTTCTGCCACAGGCAAGGACACCTCCCACTAGACCAGGTTGCTCAGAGCCCCATCCAATCTGTCCTTGAACACTCACAGGGATGGGACATCCCCAGCTTCTCTGGGAAGTCTGTTCCAGTGCCTCACCACCCCCACAGTAAAGAATCTCTTCCTAATATCCAACCTAAGTCTACCATATTTCTGTTTGAAGTCATTCCACCTTTTCCTATCACTACATGCAATCATAAAAAGTCCCTCTTCAGCTTTCCTGTAAGCCTTTAGTTGCAGGAAGGCTGCTATAAGATTTCCCTGAAGCCTCCTCTTCTCCAGGCTGGACAACCCCAATCGTCTCAGCCTGTCCTCAAAGGAGAGGTGCTCCAGGCCCCCAGTCATCTTCATGTGGTTTGAGATTTCCAGAGCTTTAACACATTTCCCTCTGCTCCGATCATGTTGCTAACTCCTCGGGCTTTTTCCCACTGGCACTCACCCATAGTTTTCTCTTCCTGAACAGCCTCATGACTCACACATTAATCTCTGGCTTCACACATGCTGTAAACATGTCCTATAATTCTTATTTCAGGTTAATATAATTTCCCTCTGATCCAAACAGGGTGAACAGGCACTCCTTGTTAACATTCAGAATTATTTCTAACAGAAGTTTCTATCTGAAGATGAAATATTTTCTTTAAAAAGCCTTGAGATCAATTTTGAATTACTGCATTTTGGAAGATACAGACACTCCTTTCCCTTTGTTTTGCACAGGACTAGGCAGGTTCTCAGAGGATGAAAGTGACTGTACATTCAGGGTAGGATGAAGACCTCTCACCCCATTTTTTACAGTGACCCCTCAGCTAGGAAAGAAAGGAGCAGAATAAAAAAGCAAACTGGGAGTGGTATTTTCCCTAAGAATCCCATCCCAGACCCAAAAGTTCACAGTTCAGAACATTCTGAACCATATGTTTTATTGGTGTCCAACAATCCTTGGCAGGTCTGTCTTGCTGAGAACGTGCCCAGTGTGAATTAGAGCTCCCCTGTACTCTGGGGCAACTTAATTCTGTGCAATGCAAGCAAGAGCTTCTCTGCTGCCACTGAAACTCCATTTCATCAGTTTCCTACCCATTTTGTTGGCAGACCTCCACCTTCGTAGTCCACATGGATCTGTCCAACCTGAGGAACTCACATATCTCTCACCGCCCGTGTTTTTTCTCTCTCTTCCATCTGGACCACAGGGAATAGGATGCTGCCTTCAGGATGCTGTGCAGGAGCAAACCCTGGATTTCCACAGAGGCACATCAATATTTTCTTTTTCGTTTTCCATTCTGTTTCCAAAAATTCCTTTCAGGTCCTAAGTGAGGAACTCATTAGAAACATGACTCCAGAGGCAATACGTTACATCCATTTGGGAATCCCCTTTATTTAACACAGAACTTTTGCCAACTATCAGGTCTGAACCTGACTAACTCCAATTTTGTTGGTCTATACAAGGTATCATATGCCAGCCAAAATGAGTTTTTTTAATACTGAGGTGAAAGCATTGTGTGCAGTGACCACGTGCAGGGGGTTCAGGGAGAAGCCAAAATGTGGCGCATGCCACCCACCCCCACACTGAGATGATCAATGGAACAGGGTTTCTGCTATGCCAGGAGACAAGAGGGTAAATGCAAAAATGTATCCAAAAAGGAAAGTTTCTATGGCTTATACATGGATAGGGTGCCTACCAAAAGGAAAAATGAAGCCAGTCCAAGGGGCTGTTTGGGAGGAGCTGAAGAAAACCCTGCAGCAGATTTTTTTGTGTTTATCTAGGACATCAAATTCTGCTTACAGCACATGTTTTCCTGTCAAGGCTATCTGGTTTTATTTCAGCTAAAAAAGTGAAATGAATCTCATTTCAAAAGCCAGAGCAAGTCAGTGATAATGAGACATTTTTGCAAGGAGTACAGAAACCTCCCTTTCTGATTCTGACAACTGGCAAAACAAAATTTGGAATACTTAAAAATATTCTCCAAAATCAACAGTTCTTTTGGAATTTTTTCTGCTAATATATTAAGAAAGGCTTGGTAACACCTTAGGCTGATTTCTTCATGTCAGTAACAGGTGACTAGTACAGGACAATGCAGGTAAATCTCAGTAGTAGACTGTGTTTGTATTTGACTGTGAGTGAGAGTGTATTATGTTCTAGTAGGAACCAGTGAATCACCTTTGTTTCATGTCATCTCTTTAGGATAGTTACTCTGGGAAGATTGTTTTAAATACCTTTACATTTTTGTCTGTTCTTTTAGAATAGATGTGATATTGGCCATATTTTATGTAAAAAAATCTCACAGATTTTTCTTATATGACATCAGTAACATGTCATGACATTCTCCTACATAACATGCCTTTTAGCAGAAGGTGAAATATTGCACAGCCTAAAATTGTTTCGTCATCCTCTGAAGGATAAATGAAAAACATGAATGTCCAGAGTCAAGGCCACAACTGTGTTATTGTATTTAGGAATACAATATCCTGTGTTATTGTACAAGGAAGTTAATTAAAAGTTTAATATACTGGTTCAACCTTTGTCATGATAAAGCATAAATCTCCCCTATCTTCTTTGATAACTCCAGACTCAGAAGTGTACTTTAAAATTACTCTGTGTGAAGACTTTAAAAAAATTATGATAAAGCCTTGCTTTAAAAAAAGGGCAATCCCACATGGACTTATTCATGTTTATGCACCTCTTCCAATGTTATAACTCAGTAAATAGGACAGCCATTAAATGTATAGTTTTATGGCTGAGTCTGCTCTCCGGCGTTCATTAAATCATGTGTTTTATTGTCAGCTCTACTCAGACTGTCAAGAGTTGTTCCTTATATGCTTTCTGTAACACACATTCCTCTAGTCCCACTCATCATTTGGTACTATTGCTTTCCTTTAGCCTGTTGATGACATTTATAGCTGTTTTTTTTCTTTTTTTCCCCAAGAAATAGCATATTTTTACAGCAGAGCCTCTTTTTCATTTTTTAGTGCTTTGGCTCAATAATTTCTCACATACTAGAAATAGTCCAGCTGATGTCTTGATCTTTATATCCATCCCAATCCAAGAAACATAAGCAGCAGTGAAAACTCAGTGTAGTGATTCTGCCTTCCTTTGGGAGGTCCCATGAAAAAATCTCTTTCCTGCTCTGCTCAGTAACACAAACTCAGAAGCTGCATCTGCTGCTGTCCATGGAACTGAGTCCTGCCACCCTCCCTGAGCACAGAGACTGTAACCATGGGCAACAAGGCCAATGCAGTGCAGAAATACAAACATTGGTCCACATTCACACCCAACAGAGCACCACCAGTGACATGACACTGCCAACTGGTGCTGTGTAAATGTGTAGTGGCCTCCACTATGCACAGGATTTACTGATGCTATGGGACTCTGTCCATACAAAGAATAGAATAGAATAGAATAGAATAGAATAGAATAGAATAGAATAGAATAGAATAGAATAGAATAGAATAGAATAGAATAGAATAGAATAGTGTTTTCTGTTAGAAGGGACATAAAAGGATCATGAAGACTGACCACTTCAGGGCAGACAAAGTTAAAGCAAGTCCTTTGAGTCATATCCAAGGAATAGCACATAAGGATCAAGGAGAGTGATGCTGCTTCAGTGGTTACCAACATCATTTGTATTTACAGGGTTTCACATGGATAACTGTTTATCAAGAGGAAAAAAGCAAATACTCTGCTTCTTGGGCTTTTATGCATTTCCACATACAAATATTTTAAGAAGAACAGTAAAGACTGACTGTTTTTCCTAGGCTTTTTCAAACTCAGCAGTTTCTCCACCAGAAGAAGTCAGCTCAGCAAAACGGAAACCTTTTGTGATAACTCGTCCATTCAACCAATGCTTCCCATGGCAAGCCACAAAGGGAGCTCAGCTCACCTCTTCCATGGACCCCACACAGCTCATCAGGCAGTACAACAAAGTGCTCTGGCATTGCAGGGATAAAATATCCCACCAGGTTTTGAAAGAAATCCTTAGCTACCAACTCCTGGCACTTCATTTCCAACACTGGTCTGCGAGTATGTTGTGTCCATACTGACAAGTCCCACGATCAGCCAGCCAATGGGATGCTAATCAGGGCAAACACACACACTTTATGGGACATGGTGAAACTAAAAGCCAAAAAAAGCTACTCCTTTCCGATAATTCACCACCACAAAACCCTCCCAATGAAGGCAATGGAAGATAGCAACAACCCTCACATCATCAGCTTTAGAGGAAAAAAAATCCCTGGAAAAGATAGTGCTAAGACTGCATTAAGTCACACAATTTTAGTCCCATGACCCATGTGTTTTCTAAGTGTTCCCCACGGGCTCTTGCTGTAGGCTGCCGGTGTTGCCAAAAGTGCTCAGCAAGCAGGATGAATGAGAATGCAGGGAGAAAGCAGAAAGGTGCTTGGAGTTAGGAGGCTGGGCTGCAATACCACTATTTCCATCCAGCTGAAGACAGGCTTCTTTTTGAGATCTCACAGAGAGCAGAGCATGTGTGTTTCCCAACCTCGGCAGGGGTCTGGCTAAGAGGAGCCATTTCAGTTGCTGGAGCAGCTCACATCAGCTTTGCAGATTTGCCAGCTCTCACTGCAAGATGGCCAGGAACATGTGTACACATGGTATCTGGCAACAATAATTCAGCAAAAATGAAAAATGCTTCTCATTCATTGCAAACAAATGGGTACAGTGTAATCCCAGGCAAACTTTCCCAAAGCAGGCAGCTTTCTGGGTTAAAAAAAACCAGAGTGAAAAAAGAGTTTGGGCGCCTGGAGGGCCCTGACAGGAAACACGTGGGAACAGTTACTTCAAAGAGTAGAGTAGATATACAGGAAAAGAACAAGTTTTCAAATGCAGCCTTTGCTTTCTGGTTTGGGAAAGTAGAGCTCTTGCCAGGTACAGCATGGGCAGCCACAGTTATACTGCCAGGGCTGCAAACTGTGGCCACCATCAATGCCCTGAACATTGTTCATCACCAAGCTATTTCCAAAATAACTGCTTCCGGCATTTTAAAGCCCTGTAACTCTGCAGGCCTGGGCACCTTCTGAGAAATAAACAGGCCTTCATTTCCTGCCAGGTTTCTTCCTTGCAGAGGCTTTGCATGCCAGAGCTTGTGATACCAGCACTCAAGACCACTGGAAGCAAAAACCCATGGCAAAACTCATGGGGACAGTTCTAAAGCTCATCTTAACAGGCATGTTCCAGATGAAGACATCAGAGCCATGACAGTGAGAAACAACACAGGGCCATACAGTCACACAAAATTTGAGGAAACTAACCTGTTTCTGCATCTACACCTTTATATCCTCCTCAATCTTTGCTGACATAAAATTGGCAACTATTCAGAAAAAGGTTCTGCAACTACGTGGAGAAATGTGTGGCTTATATACCACTAAGAATTGATAGATTACTTTGCACTAAATGTGAAAAAGCTACAGTACCTAACATAGGTGAGCAAATAAATCACTTGTGAGAAGAATATGACAGGAAAATCAATTTGGATTATATCTGGTGAGAAAGCTGATGCATAGATAAAATTTAATTCTCATTTTACTTTGGTATACCTGCATTTATTTTCACATGTCAACAATGTATACAGTACAGCATTCATTGATTGTCTCAGTGATGGGACCTCGATGGAAAAATAACTAATTTCATAGCCAGCAGTTAAAATGCTAAGACCAATAGCTCATATGATCTCTCCAAATCATAAACTGATAGATTCATTTTAGCATTTTTATTATCATCGGCTTAAAAGCTAAAAAAGGTCTTTCCTGAAGATTTACAGGGAATAACAGCTGGCAGCAGTATCACCTGGGACTCTCAACGGGAGAGCTCTGGTTGAGAATTTCTTTGCTTCCCCTCATAAAATCTCTGTTGTGTTTATTTCACTTAAGTTTAATCACTGGCTATGATTTCATGGCTGCTGAATTCATGGTGCCTCTTGGCCAAGCCATAATACAGTGACTCAATAAAGATGAGTGACATCATTAACCCAATACAGTAGCTATTCAGATGTATGCTGTGGTCTCCTTACATAATCACCTAATTTTAGCTACTGAGAGAGCTGCATACAGTACCATAGCGTATTATGAGCTCTGAATAACCATCTAATATCCAGATGCTTTTTCCAATGTTATTTTATTTTCCTGGTTTAAAATCTCTAGGTGCTATTTTAATTTCCTTGCGCAAATCTCTAGATGCTATCTTCCCTTAAATAAACCCCCCCTTCAAAACAAGTTCAAGCTTCTGCTGCTCCTGATCACCTTGACACCTCGTTAGCTGGTCATTGTGGTTGTAATGTGCTCATGGCACTACTATATGGCCAGGACCTTGGGACTTTATAATGACTGTCAACAAGAACAGCTCTAAAAAACAGTAAGTTGATACAAGCCTTAATTCAAGCTCCAGACACACACAGAACTAAAAGCACTTGGTTTGCTAAAAGTAGCTGTTTCTTGTAGTTTTACAAAACATATATGAAAATACTTCTTAAACCATAAATATTTTGGACCAAGCACTTGTTTTTGCTATAGGCTACAACAGGAGCATATTGATGTCCTATTCCCTGTGATTGTTTCACAGTAAATGTGCATATTTGATACTATTTATTTGTCCAAATTCCAAATACAAGTTAAATGTGATAGCTTAGACATACTAGCAGCAGGGTTGGAAATCCCAAGGATGGAGGCTTCACTTCAGAAGAGCAAGAAAACAAGCTCTCATTGCAGGAATCCCAGGCATAATGTGCATCCAGGTGTGTTGGGTATTATGTGTGCTGCAGGCGCAGGCTCCACTGATCCCATCCCATACAAACTCAATGGTTTTATTTAATCCAATTTACCTTTCTTCAGCCTTTTGTCTGATATTTTTACACAACAATGCTCAAGCAATGAGAATTGTAGCTCCAAAATCCTCTCTATTTCTGTAATGTTTGTCATCTAAATGACTTAAAATGCTAAATCTCAAAACCTGTAATTCCTAATTGCTCAGAACTTCCTCTGCCTGTAGGAACTTATTAAAAAGAGTTGATAGATTACTTTGCACTTACACAAAAGAAAAGACAGAAGACTCTCAGCAGTGCTTATAACAAGACACTCTTATGGAGCATGCAGAAGGAGATGCTGACTCGCATGTTACAATCCCTAGACCACAGTTCTTAATCCCCACCATCCTGGTACCAGATATTTGACTTTCCCTCTTGGCACACATCACTGCTTCCTGGAGCTGTTCTCCAGCCAGGATTGCTGGCAGCTGGTTCCTGTCCCCTGTGTAATCAACTAGCTCACCTCAGAGATATGCTTGTATTGTGCTGGTGCAGATTCACTTCTTCCACTTTGCAGCACTATGATCTGCAGACAGAGCTCTGGGCTGGCTTTCTGTCCAGTTAAAACTAGTGTCTTTGTGGCAATTTCTGGAAAAAGAAGCAGGCTAAAACTTGCTGGCAACATCCTCTGCTGGCTCAAGTCACAGCAGCTCCTTAGTGCTCATTTCCATTGGCAGAGGTGCTGGCTCCTGAATTCCACTTCACTCTGTGCTACTGGCACAATATTTGTGATTGTGGAGTCCAACAAATCATGTTAATGTTGGAAGCTAAATGTTAAGCTGCAGAGGACAATAGCTGAGCACAGCTCCTCCCCACCCCCCACCACCCTCAACATTGACTCTATGTCTAATGATACCAGGGTCATTAACAATAAAAATTATCCATGTGGTAAATATTGACTGTAAAAATCCCTGGTAAAAAAAAGAATGCATTTAATCATTAGATTAAACCAAATCCCTACTGTGCAAAAGTGCTGAGTGAAGCAAATAAGAATGCTGATATTGCCTGGGGACAAGGAGGAGTCTAGCTGTCCCACTGGGGTCCTGTTTGTTTGTTTAGGCATTTATAAACAGCATAAGTGAAACAGCAAGGTTTGATTCTGCCCAAGACTGTTGGAGTGCAGCCCCTGCATCCATTCTGGCAGGCAGAGGGCCCTATGTTTGAGATTCCAAACATTTTTGATTTTAAAAAAACCCTGGCTCCCAAGCAGTGTAGTGTGATTCAGTAATAACATCATCAATGCTTGAGACTGGGCTGTAGAGACCCAGTGCAGTACCCTTGCTTCCCAAAGGAAGTGCAACGTTCCTCGGCTGAGCACATGGAGCAGCACACCAGGAGTGAGTCAAGGAGCAGAGTAGAGGCAGACAAGCACAAAACATGAGCTAAGAGGAATTCCCTGGTTCAGAAAACTGGCTTACAGACTTTTCTGCAGCAGAGATATGCTATTAAAGAGCACCAGAGGGACACTGAAGTAGTAGAACTATGTTCCTAGATCTGCTGCTAACTTGACTTTGATTAGCTCTTTCATCTTGTATTTCTATTTTTCAATCCTGCTGCAATAGTTGTTTTTCCCATTTAGATTCTTAAAGCAAATGATACCAGCTCTGATCATAAGTTTGAGAAGAACCTAACAGACTAGAAGTCTGTATTTGAAAGAGTTCTTGTAGCAAAGGAAGAATTCAACTAAATTACTTCCCTCCCCACTCAAAGAAAAGCATTTAAACAACTTCTCTTACAGACCTCTTTAAATTCTGTTGTATGCCAGCGCAGAACACTATTCTGACAGTAAAACAAGTGCTTAAAAGACACAGAAAAAATATATATCACTGTGGCACCTATATAATTTCCAGAACTATTTTTTTGTGCAAACATGAGCTAGTAGAAATTAACAAAGGAATCATACAAATTGGCATTTTACAGAGCCTGAACAAACAAAAAGATTATCACCTTGTGAAGAGCAAAATCTACCATTTCATTTGGGAATGTGATACTTATCTTTATTGAAAGCTGCTTCTTCTTCTGTCATCTTTCTTATTACAGGATGATTTTGCAGTGTTTTTTGATTATTTAATGGAGCCTCTGAAAGTTGACTCAATTTTCTAATGATCATGGGTGTAATGCATGGGTGTGCATCATATTCATCCCCCACCTTCATCCTACAGCTCACCTGGAGTGCCCATGTGTCAGTCCCATCACTCCTGGAAAGGTTTCCCAAGACAGTGTCAGTGCAATAGTATCCCACAAGCCTGAACTTCACAGCAGAGGGTAACTAAAATTGGATGCCTCAGCACTAGGGAAAATCTCATCAAGAAGAAAATTTTCAGCACCATGCCAAGTCCTCTTTTGGGATTTTTTTGTTTGTTTATTGGCTTTTTGTTTGTTTGTTTGCTGTATGGTTTTGTTTTGTTTTGTGTTGTGCTTTGTTTTGTTTTGCTTTGTTTTGTTTTAAGGGCTATTCCAGTACACTGTTCCATTCTGCATTTTCTCTAAGCATATTCCAACTGGCCTGAGGTTCATGTCTCTCAGACTGAGACTTAGTGCAGACTCTTCCACTTATTCCTTCACAAGCTGCACCTCTCATTGATTATATATGCCCAGCTCCAGTTTCTCTGGCCCTCTACATTTCATACAAGACATTGCCTTAATTAAGGTGAATATCCCCCTAGACAAGTGCTTGTCCCCATAAATAAACAATATATATACACACATATTTGTCACATTAAAGATAACTTGATCTCAGTTACTTTAGCAGGTGACATGCAAGAGGATTAGAGTTTGTACCATTGGGTTTAGTCATATAATTTTTTTTGTCAGTGTAACACAGAACATTCCTTCCAGAGTAATTTTCTGTACAATCCTTAATGTTCAAGGATTATCTGACTCATGTCAGTCTCTGCTGGAGGAAGAGGAAGAACCTCCTGTGAATCCGGAGCCTGCTGCACTCATATTGTGCAAACACTAAAATTTACAAGGGTCACAGATCTGGAAATCAAGCATGGGCTGTTTCGTAAATTAAAAATGCAGGAACTATATTCCACCTTACTACATATGGACAATTTATAATGGGCTGGTGCGCTGGTTTTGGCTGGAGTCAATTTTCTTGGCAGTGACTAGTATGAGGCTGTGTTTTGGATTTGTGCTGGACGCAGTGTTGATAATAGAATAAAAGTTTTTTTTAATTGTTGAACAGACATTACTCAGAGCCTTTTCTCTGTGTCAGACAGCCACACTTGCAGAGAAGTTGGGAGTGGTTGGAAGACTGGGAGGAGAAACAGCCAGGACAGGTAACCCAAACTGACCAAAAGGATATTCCAGACCCGTGACGTCATGCTCAGGATATAAAATGGGGGGAAAAGGATAAGGGGGGGGATGTTTGGCATGATGACATTTGTTCTTCCTAAGTAACCATTACAAGTGATGGGGCCTTGCTGTCCTGGGGATGACTGAACACCTGCCTGCACATGGGAAGTGGTGAGTTAATTCCTTGTTTTGCTTTGTTGTGTGCACAGCTTTTGCTTTCTCTTTTAAAGTCTCTTTATCTCAACCCGTAAGTTCTCCTTTTACCTCCTATTCTCTCCCCCATCCCACTGATGGGGGAGTGAGTGAGTGGCTGCTTGGGGCTTGGCCGCTGGCTGGGCTTAAACCATAACAGCTGGCAAGTCCAGCTTTTCTTTTTCATTATCATATTTCCTTCAAATCTCTATACATGTTTTATATGGGTCAGGGAGGATGAGAGAGAGGGTGGGGGGAAGAGATCAAATCCCCAAATATTTTAAGATTTATCTTTAAGGGAAAAAGGGAAAAACATGTCCTCCAATCCAACAATCACAAAAAACTCTAAAAGAGAGAACCTGAAGCACATGCATCTGGGACAGCATGACTGGGAAAAGATCAGCAGAATTGCCTTCTGAAATGTGAAAATTTCCAAACTAGAAAGAGTCTCTTCCTGCAATTTCCCTTGAAATCCCTAGGAGTTTGAAGATGCAAATAACTGTAATTACAGGCAGGAGAAAGAAAGCAGTTCTTTAAAGCTGATGGGAGACAAGAGTTTGCCTCTCAGACAGCTGAATTTGCAAGCCTGCAAACACAAAGAAGCACTTTTAACATATGACATCAGCACCCACTGCTCACAGAAAGAGATGCCTCTGTACTGTATTTACCAGGCTGATTTTCCGAGGAAAGCCATCCCAACCACCTTTGTACTCCTCAGTGGCTGTGAGACAGAAGGTGCTATGTTCCCAGCCTGGGTGTCACTCTAGCTGCTTATTCAGGAGCAATCCTTTTGGCAAAAGCTCCACATGCATGTTTTTGTCTGCCTTGTCAGAGGAAACTCAGACACACAAACTGCCATCCACTATCTCTGGTGTAGCTGAGAGTCATCCTACCAGAGAAGAAAAAACAATCTGCATTTTGAATAATCATTTTCCAGATGTACTGTCTTGCATTTGTCAGAGCAACTTATTATTTCCTGCTTCTCTTTTTTCAATGGCATTTTCAGTATTCTTCTGTATCATCCGTTAATTTCATTAACACACTGTTTGATGATCTTGAAGGGGGTAACCTAAAATTATGTTACATAAAACCAGACACAAACTCCCTTTTCCTGCAGCCCACCACTTACCTCCCACTCATCTCTGTGCCCTATTACTTACAACCCGTTTCCTCACCTTCTGCAAGAGCTCACATTTTATTCACAGGATACAAAATTTTCAGGCGAAAATTCCTGAGCTACTGGCATTGGTTTCTTAGTCTGGAATTGCTTCTGTTTTTTCTTTGACTGCTACATGATGAATTTAAAGATTGAATTAAATTTCTCTGAACCTTTGCAATAGCAACAGTTTTGCACCAGTTCTGTGATTCACTAGTAAAATATGGGGACATGCCTACAGACATTTCTTTGTTACAAATTATAGTGGTATTACTATTAGTGTAACAAAGTCGGTA
>VXBC01007719.1:119896-130189 GCA_013399945.1 Ploceus nigricollis | reverse complement strand
GATGTTTTTCTGCATTGATGTATATGGAAGCATTTCGTTTCAAAATTATGAGGCGGAAACAGCTAATCAGCTAGAATTCAGTGATAAAATCCCAAAAATGTGCATAACTTGGACCTATATCTTTCAATGACTTTTATAAATGTCATTGAACACACAAGTTCCACTGGATTTTAAGCAGAATTTGCTTTAAAAAATCACAGAAGTTCTTTAGAATATAAACACTAATGACAGTGCACACAAAGCATTACAGTGAAGGATGTTGTAAGGATGGATTAAATGTACCCAATGAGGATAAATACCCCTGATCTTTGGCAGTTGCCACCTAAAGTTTAGCCCAAAAACTGGAGCTGGACATCTGCAGCAGTAAGGTAGGTTGGAGACAGCTGTGGCTAGAAAGTGCCCAAGATGGGAACCTGGAACCAAAATGCCTTGATATGGGTCTAGTTACCAAGACTGCCCACTAAACCTCTTTTTGTTTACTATGCTGCCAAACAACTTGTTTGTTTTATAGAGAAATGGTTTTAGTATTAAAACCAAGACTACTAGAAATCAGAACTGAACACCCTGGAACTGGAAGAGGATGAAGAGAAGCAGGACACCACAACCACATGACTGTTCTCATTTCATGTGAGGAAACACTACACAGGGCAATGCTAATGGGGACCGTCAAGATCTCTCAGTTAATTCCCTCATTCCATTGTGAAATCTGTCATTGGGAAAAGGCAGATCATTGAACATTTTATAGTAGCAACGATAACTATTTCTTATGCGTCAGTGATCCTTACTACAAACATAAGCTCTCAAAAATCCCCGAGGCTAGGGATAGTTAAGCTATTTAAAACCCTGTATAACTTCAGTAAGTTACAAATTTTGAAAAACCATTTGTTATTTGTTCAAGACCTATCTCCCATCTCTGATTTTGTCACCGGTACTGCAAAGTGGCAAAACTCTTCTCAAACCCATCTAACATTCCACTATTAAGTTACGGAAAACTGAAGCTGTAAAAAAGCTCCAAAACTTTTAAGGCTTTCAGGAGCACCACAATCAACAAACTAACCATTATTAACAACTTTACAGAGCATACAGATTAGATATACCTTTCTGTTTGTGCAACACTATAAAAAATTTGTACGAAGCACCAATATATGACACCAGTGATCAATGCTTAATGAAAGACTGGCTTTTAGAGGAGAAACATTCTGCAAATAATTTCAAACCTAAGAATGAGCTAAGGATTATACTATAAAGATATGTTTAAATTTCTTACGTGTTATAATGTAATCCTGAGTGAGAGTCTCTGCTTGTCTCTCTTTTCGTTTTGTTTTGACCACACATAATTTTGCTCCCCTAGGAGGAAACAGAGCAGTTCAGTTAGTCTGTTTATACCAAACAGAAACCAGTTTTTATTCAAGACAGTCTCAACAAAATTATACAGTACTCTAAATATTCATGAATGTGTGTATCTTTGCCTGTTCATGCTCACGTGAAGGAGGGTAGGGAGACTACAGTGTTTCTGTTATAAAGCAGTTTATATGACATGCAGAAATAAGAGTGGAAGATTCATTTCGCACTTCATTTGTCCACAGTACTTTAGTGTGCACATTTGAAGTGCTGCTCTCCAAACTTGGGCACTCATTTGCTCCTAATATAATTCTTCCTAGGCAGCAGAGTTGGCTGTTATCTAACCAGAGGTGTAGTAACACTGAAGCAGGAAAGAGTGCATAAGCCTGGCTGCAGCAAGATTGATTTAAACCAGCGGTATTTACCTCTTTATGGTAAATACCAGGAAACAAACCAGGCACAAAACTGCGCTAGGACGCTGTGGTCCAAAAAATAATGACCAACTCCCATGTTCTCTAAACTGCTAAAATCACAAAAATAAAACTTATTTCTGATAGTCTTGTAAACCAGAGTTTATCTTCACATGGAAGTGCCCAGGTGACAGTAAGTATCCAGAAAACATGAACTCAGTTTGGTTTAGGATGCCAGCAAAACAAAGATACCGCATACATAGGAAGAACACCTTATTTATTCCGCTCAGTATCAATGAATTGTACATTTCCTCCCGGCTGACAGGAAGGGAGAATGCCCCACTTCTGCAGCCAATCCAGACGGCAAAAGAAAATTAATGACAAAAAAAGTATTTATTAAGGGGGCTACTTAGGCTGGCAAGTCACTGTCTGATAAATCAGTACCACCTTTCCCTTAGATGTACAGACAAAATCCTCATATGATAAATGAGGGTGGTGAAGAAGACTAAAAGAAAGGTGAGGATGTGTTTCCTTGCTTTACACATTGTCAAATTGGGTCTTCCAGCATTACTTCATTAGCACTGAAGTGTGATGCTTCTAAACAAGATTTTTACTTCAGGAAGAAAATATGCATTAAGAAACCTGAATACAATACAAAAATCTAAATACAATAAATACCCACTCAGTAACACTTCCTCAGCAACCTTCAACAGACAGGATGAAAGGTTGTTCTTACTGCAGATTTCACGCAATTAAAAAATGAAAGCATTTGTAAATTCAGGTAGAGCAGCCAGCATACTGCAAAAGGAAAAGCCCAGTGGAAAAAGTGCCACTCTTCATAAGCAAACATTTTGGGTGATTTTTTTCTCTTTCTACTGCTGCTGAATAAGTAGAACTCTGCAAAACAAGTGTTACCAAACAAGTTTTACTTATTTCTCAGCATAATCATTGAATCACAGAATCAGGCTAAATTTGAGAAAAACCCCATAATAAATCATGATTACATACCTCTGGCTTTTGACAGGATCATAGTACACTTTGGCTAAACCATTTCCAGTACCAACCATGATCTGGTTCAGCTTGGGATGCCAAAGGCAACGCACAACACTCTGAAATAGAGTGAGATATTGACAGGTAGTTGGTCATTCATCTGGATCTTATAATTAATATTCACATTGTCAAAGAGTGCACCACACTGCAGCAGGACCTAGCTTAAGCATATGAATGAACATGTGAATACGTGAATGAGAACTCCAGAGTAGAATACAATGTAAAAGGAGGGACAACACCAGCATGTAGGCAGGGAACAAAGTAAAAATTGGTGACAGTATGATAACCAGTGGCTTCCACAGACCATCTGCTGCCAGGATCTTCATGGGCACAATGAAAATGGAAAGTTAAAGAGGGATTTGAAGGAGAACAATTAAGTGCTTCAGATAAGATATAGCGATTCAGGCCCTCATGATTTCTGCACTCTTATTTTTAATTCTTAATTCTTCCACTTAATTCATCACTTTATCTGGTTTTTTCCCTTCTTGTCATACACTGTTGACCTTTTCACTTGCTGACTGCAGAAATGGAAGAGATGCTGATTTTCACTCTTGCTTCTTTCTTCCCCACAACACTAAGAACTTGGTATTTGAAGCCAATGTCTCACAGTACTGTCACCCTCTGGTCAGCACTGAAAGTCATTTTCAGACATTAAGAGTATTGTTCTCCATGTGACTTTGAATCTCCATGTGAGTACTGTTCTCAGTCTGATTCAGCAGGACAGCACAGAAACTCTAAGACTCAAACTTCTGACTCCAGAGAGCCAAAGTGGGCACAATCTGCCACAAAGGACAACACATCTCATCAAAAACACAAAAGAAAGTATCTATTTTTGACAGACAGTAACTCCTTAAATGGATATCGTCCAAGGCTGAAGTTGGTTTGTGCCACTTATGCAACAAATGTGTCCAGAGCTAGCAAGATGCATTATCTTGTTAGTATTTCATGGAACAATGCTCCCTTTTCTAGCCTTCATTTTCTTCTCCCTCCAACTTCCCAGTGCATGTTCCATACTTTTTCTGGTTTGGTCCAGCCTCCATATTTTTGATGCTAGGAGATACATACATTAAAAATAGTGAAAAAATTCTGAAGCCCATTCAGCCATCATGAATCAGAACTTCATTTTACCACAAGATGATGCATGACACTCTCCTAAGCTGTTTTTTCTGCTCTGTATTCTCTTTTAGGAAGAAAAACTGAGTGAGATGAAGTTTCATTAATCAAACAGCCATTCTTTACAAGGCTCCCCAGCAAAGCATCCTCCTACATACACACAACATACAACATTACACTTTCCCATTTACTTACAGGTACAAATAAACCTGGTTTGCTAATTACAAGACAACTACAGAAGAACATTTTTAGAGGTAAACCTGAAGTACACAATACAGAGTTGCTAATAAGTTGTTGGATTTAAGTAAGAGTCTTACATACTGTTATGTAATGCTCAAAATGCTAAAGTAACTCTAAAACACCAGAGCTAGTAACAAATATTGAAGGTCAAAGGTGGGTGGCCTTTTCTCTTATTAATATTTATTGCATGTGGTTAGCCAGCCTTTTTAAACTCTGTAGTTAATGTGGCTCTCCACTTTCTTCTGTCAAGTAAATGTATTTTATAGCATGGTAGTGGATACCAGCCAAAAAAAACAAGCGTGAGACAGTGTGGCTCAGCACTGATGGCGTTTGCTGAGTTTCTAACTTGTCAAACATGCACAGCACACTTAAAACCACCACGGAACGTGCTACAGAGCAGGCAAAAGAAACTGCCATTAAATGTAGCCCTATGTATCTTTTGAAACAATGAAACATTCCCAGAATATAATTTGTTAAAAACTAACAAACTCAAGTTCTGAACATGCAAATAATTTTATCAATCCACTGGTATATAAACCTACTTTATAAGAAATAATAAAAACTACGGTGGTTTTTAGATTATTTTAGAAACTGACAATTCTTTAAAAGTACCAAAATACTGAATCCCTGAACTATATCCTAAAAATTTTTTCCAATCATTTAATCCTAAAGAAGTCAAAATTCTAATTAACTGTACAACAAAGGGATGATTGTAGGCTAGGTCTTAATATTGGGAAGGAAGGGTAAGGAGAATCTTTATTACACAAAAATAATTAACACTTAAAGAGCACTTATTCTTTGATGCCTCTAACTTCTCAACTGCTTCCACCTAGAATAACTCAGGTAGACATCTTTATCAATGGAAATGCTAAACATCAAATTCCATCTCAAAGACAGTCCTACCTCCCAGGTCTTCAGGCGAGTAAGTATGTTAATTGCAGACAAAGAAGTGTTTTCTTGGTTTTGCCTACGTGCACATGTAGGTAGGTACCCATCTACTCATACTGAATTTTTCACAACTCTAGAATGGCTGTCGTTGGAAGAAAGCTCTGCAGATGACTAATTCAAACATCCTTCTCCAAGCATGGTCAGATACTACAGACAGCTCAGGATACCACCATTTGTTTTTTAATACTTCCCAGGATGGAAACTCGACAGCCTCTTTCAGCAACCTGTTTCAATGTACAATGAGCCCTACTATTAAAAACCTAAAAATCCAATCACAAACCGCAAATAATTTTCTTCCATTTAAAACAAGAAAAACCTATGTTCATTCTGAAAGCAAAAAAATGTCAGGTCATAGCTTAGCAAATGGAAAATGTCTTGTAACAAAGAAGAATGATAAAATGCAGAATGTATCATCACATAACATCTTCAATGTTTGAAAAAAAGATTTCTGTGATGGCTGAATGTTTTGGACACTATGCTTTTGGAGCATGAAGTGCTGGAAGCCTGTCATAAAAATCCTGAAAATAATTTTTCCATAGACTGATGTGGCCAGCTTTGTGATTATAAGAACATTACAAAAGATAATTACTAGTAACAATTTAAAAGTTGTTTTGTACTTTTGCTATGGCAAAAGCATTAAGTTCTTCAAATTAAATCAATCTGAAAAGCCTTTGGTAATGTCTACTGCATATACAAACACAGTAGCTTGCACTGGGAAATACAGGGAAAACATTGTGAAAGTATTTTTGTGAAGACAGGGAAAATACTAAAATATTACCCAAAAGAGAAACACTGCAAATTTACCTTCTTGATTCTCACTATGAAAGAGGCTAGAACAGATTCAGTGAGTGTCACTGTCTGTAGGCAGTTCTGGGGTGGCTCCCAAATAGTCTCACCCCTATCAGTCTGTTCTCACCTCTGTATCTTCCTTTGAGTCATGTAAACACAGCTGTTGCTGCAGGTGAACAGTAAACAACACCAAATAATTTTTCTGACAGGTTTTTCTCCATCTAGGTGAGCTCACTAGGCAACTACACATACAGCTTTTCTGGTACTGAGCAAGCACTAGTGCTTTGACAAGAGTTAACAGCAGTGTCTCTAAATGAGAAACTGAAGCCTCATTTTCTGTAACACAGAATGGGACACTTATTCTGGCCTAGGAATACAGCCCTATACAGGGCTGAATACAGGCATAGTGAATAACTGAGGCAGATTTGTCAGCAAGCAAAAGCTAATTATCTCAACTGAAACTTTCCAGAGCACTTGGGCAACACCTTGACAGGAGTAAACAATGCAGAGAGGGCATTTTACAAGGTCAGCAAGAAAAGATTTAAATGATTTGTAGCACAGGAGTGGAAAATTTACCCCCTAAGATGAAACTATGAAGCTGGTACATTCATGAAACTACAGACTGATGTCAAGGACTGGAAGAATTTTCCTGGATCTTTGCTCATAAAGATGTTTTGAGACTGCAGCAGGAAAGACAAAATTCAGTTCCCTGGACCACACTTCAGATAAAAACACTCAGTTTTAGAGTGTGGATAGAACTGATCCAGGATGGGAAGTGCAGTCTCAGAGGGGTCAGTACAGGTCAGGCGGGAAAGAAAGGTTAATAATTTCTAGTAAGAGGGACTATGAATGGTTAGAGATCACACATTGGCAGTGATTATCTGGATTGTGAAAAGCTTCAGAGAGGATGCACTGTGATAAAACATATAAAGAAAAAACCATAAATGCATTAATTAAGGCTGCATAATGCAGCAAATATTCCTAGTTCCTGTGAATTACAGAGTACATACAGTCTTCACATAAATGTTACACCTTAGACCTAAAAGATTTTTCTGCAGCATTTCAGAGCCTGAGCAGTCACTTAATCTTACAAGTATCTTTTGAATCTACCAAAATGGTTGCTCATAATGAGGCTGCTCATTATGTAACAAAATAACATGAACATATATAAAGAATGTCTCTTGAAAGCATTATTCACCTCTATCCTCTTTCACTCTGCTGCAAAAAATTAAGGGAAGATTCAGGTTTCTGTCCATCACTGCCTTTTTGAGTTCCTATACTAACATTTTACATGTCTGTGAACTTATCTTGTACAAAAGCATTGAGTTGTTTTTTATTCGGTGCATTTCAGCTGAGATCCAACAAAATCTCACTAAGTTTTTATGTAAACAAGCCCCATTATAACAGTTAATCTTTTTCTGTTAGCAAAATTTTATTAAAAAGACATGTATGTGTTTGCGCATATGGAGGTCATAATTGCAACAAGACTGGCATGATAATGATTTCATCATTTTCCAAAAAATTCCAAGAACTTTCATATTTTGGACATAAATAGGAATCACCATACACTTCCAGAGCGCTTAGGTCAACAGGACTATATTCTCTCCTTGCTACTGCAAAATGAAAAGTAAATTTTACAGTGATGTTTTTACTTCTTTTCCCTCCTTCCGGAGGTCTTAGTGCTTCTCAGTCACGCACTGTTTTCTTTGGAAACTACCCTTTCTCTCTAAAGACAGTTAAGTTTTAAGGTTAAGTACCATGCAGTTATCTTTGAAAATGAACATTTCAAGTAAAGTGTATTTTCAGGTAACGCATGATAATGTATCAGCTTTTCAAGTTCAATACTAAATCTTCTCCTGCCATGCAGGGAAGAGGAAAGAAAAACATGTTTCCCTATCAGTTATGCACTCTTGGAATAAACATTTTCCATTTTTCTTTCTTTTCACTTCAGGTACACACTTTCAATCTTCTATGGTTGTACTTGACTTTCAACTGGCTTATACATTTGCTCCAAAACACCAGATATGACTAATCGGTTAAGAGCAGTTATCAGACTTTTATGCAAAATTCAATGAATTATTGTCTCCTCTCATGGCTATTAGTGCAAACTATTTAAATGAAAACACTGACAACAAATCTGCTTTGCAGACTGCATTTATCTACTTCCATCCCTACATGAAGCTACCCTGAGAAGCTGGAAATCTCTACTGAATGATTCTGACGTACAGCTAATATTCATATTTACCCTGGGCTGAATGTGCAGCCAACATTCCACCTGTAAACAGGGAAAATCAAAAATTATCTTCCAAAATAGCCACCAGAAAAAAATACTGCTAATTTCAGATAAATACTGAAAATGGAAAGGAAACATGCTAATCCTAGGTTTTTCACACATCTCTAACCTATGAAGCAAGAATTCATGAGCATTTGATTTTTCTTTAAAAGCGTTACACTTTAGATGAAGTTCAGTAATTCTATGGTGAAGTCGCTGATGTTTTGACAGTTGTTGGGAAATCAGGTGCAAGTAAGAGAGCGTAGGCTTTGCTCTCAGCTAGCACAAGCCTTTCACAGACTGGCAGGCTTTTCTCCTGTGAATTGCCTACAGTCAAAAATTCTTAAATCAACAGAAATGAATGCAAAAGTAACCCATTATCTCCTACTTTGCTATTGGCAAGGTCAGAAAATGAGAGATTAAATGTTCCAGCGCTTTAGTAGAAGACAATATTAACACCCACAGAGGGAAGTAAAGAGTTTAGGTGGGACTTGTTTCATCGAACTTAGCATGTCTAACTTTTAATCTTTGGAGAAACGTCTCCCTTTAAAGTTAACAGAGAGAAATAAGCATTTCACAGTGGACTTCAGCTAACCTATTTGAGAGATCTATTTTAGGATAGGATAAAATCACAGTCTGAATATATTTATTTTTCTCTGTTGATTAGAAAAGGAGCCTAGGGTCACTGGATCAGCTGTAGACATCTATATTTGGTCAGGTGAATCCCTATAGCCTACAGTGGCCAAAATAGCTATAAAAGAAAAACAGAAAACTAATGAGGATCTATATTACAGCATGTTGTGCTACTTTGATGAAACTCCACAGTTCAAGATAAAGAATCCTGGTACCCATATTGAATACTCCTAGTGCAGAAAAAATACACCAGACACAAACTTCTAAAACTGCCTAACAAATCTTGAAAACCTTAGCTTCAAAGATCAGGTGTAGCTCTAGAGATACTTAAAAACAGAATAGGGGTTAAACAGAAAAAACTCTGTATTTGCCCTTATTGCTTACCCCTTTCCTAACCTATAACCTAATAAATAATTCCTCAGAATCTGTTCTGAAGCTATACAATAAAAAAGTGAAAGCAAGAGCTGCTGACCTAAGAAAATATTTTTGGTCATGAGAAGAAAAACTTAAACAAACCTTCTCTCTTTCCCATGTGAAAGCTTTGCTTCAGTGGCTGTGATGGTATGTGATGGGCTCTGTTTGAACAGCACTGCTTGGATTCGCTGCACTTGGCTGTCCAGGCAGTCAGAGAAGGGACATGTCGGCAGGGAAGATAGCAAATATGTAAAATTACATTCTGACCATGGTCGTGGATTTTGTAAGGACAGGTGACCCCAGCAGTTGCAAACTGGGGCTTTTCTGACTGAACTGAGTATTTATCTTAAATGTAATCACTACAAATTCCAGTCTTTCTGAAAAAAGCCTTGTCTGTCAAAATCAGTGCAAGTATGCATGCAACTAGTTTCTTTAGCACATCTATTCTGTCCCTTCTCCTATAAAACTGTCCTACATACTTACAGTGAAGACCACTTGCCGTATCTTTTGCGCTTGCAGCACAGGGGCTCAAAACGTAATAAATACTACTACTTAGGAAGCTTATAATAAATTACCTTCCAAAATAACATCATCTGTTACCTAAGCTTATATTATATTTGTATTTGAGAGGGGTAAGCAATTTCAAACTTGGGCTGGATAGAGGGATGAAATCTCAGTGTAGCCTTTCAGATTCATCTTCCATAGTTCTAGGACTTGTACATTAAGTCCTTCTGACTTTAGCAATATGTCTCCCCATAAGAGAAGGGAAATGTACAAAGTTATTTCAGGAAAACACCTCCATTTATTTAATACAGTTTCGATGTCTTTGAATAAAACATCAAATGTTTAGATGCCAACTGCTGAAGACAGCTTCCCACTACCACAAGATTGTTCTCCATTCCTGTTTGGTTACTACCGCTTTTAAACAACTTCCGTAATTAGGAAAGATATTAAAGCAGGGGCTCTCAAGCCTTTCTATTTTATAATAATGGTGTGGAACCGTTTAGAAACTTCAAATATTTAGACTGCTTTGCAGTGGATACGAATCAGTCTTTGTACAAACTTTCACAGACATGTTTTATG
>VXBC01007719.1:100145-116934 GCA_013399945.1 Ploceus nigricollis | reverse complement strand
TATTGTTTTCTACCATCTGTTTAAGTCTCCTTATCCATGTAAACAGAGTGATGAAAGGTTCTCTGTGCAATTATAGGTATTTCAGATTAAATAAGCCTCTAATGCTCAAATTGAGAAAGTTTAATAAACTTATTTTATTGTGAACATTTCATGAGAGAGCGGAAGAAACTTTCTTAAATAATACTGTCAAGATAGAAGAGAAAGAGACAGAAAAACTATGAAAAGGCTGCACATTCATAACAGGGTATTTTCAAGTTTATTAAAAAGAGGGAATTCTGTACAGTTTAGTAAACATGACCATTGTCACAGTACAAAGCCCTCAAAATCTCCAATTTTACCTTTACACACCAAGCCAGAGCAAGGCTGGGGCACTGCACACAGAGCATCAGCTTTCTTATGAGAGTGGCAGAGGCAGGAGCTCCAGCCCTGATGTAATTTTGATGTAACCTGCAGAAATTAAAGGACCCTGCCATAACCTGCAGCACGGGTGATTTCTCTCCTTGATAAACTCAAGGAAAAAAAAATTCACTGACTGCTATTAACTGCAAAATTCCTCTATCTGCATCAAGATACCTCAAAACCAGCAGTCACTGGAAGCAGAAAGAATGGTCAGAGAAGAACCAACAATTTTGTCTGTCCTGTTCACACCTCCTCCAGCTACTGGTCAGAGACAGAGCCCATGGTCTCCAGCTCTTTTGACATTAGTTTTCTTCAAAAAGCATTGCTATTCATCTAAGAAGCCTGAATTCTACAAAAGTCCCGATGCCTACATGGTGGGATGGCATTCAGGAGTGGACACAACAACACAGCTGTTTAAGCACAGATTGTGGCTGAGAAACAAAAAAAACAAAACACTAATACAAGAGGAAAAAAGCAAATTAATATTCTGTACCCAGCCACAACAGCAGAAACTAATCAGACTGCTAGCCCATTAGTAAAACCACAAGGTTTCACTCCAGCAGCTCTGAAACAGTAATGGATTTTCCCATGAAAACTTGAAAGAAAAGGTGAAAAAAGGTTTGTGTGGTATGATGGAAAGGAATGCCAGACACAGCTTTGGTCAAACATTCCCATTAAATATTTTCTCATTACCCACTAAGTTCACTCACAGGCCAATTTCACTGGCTATTTACCAAGGAGGTTCAAGATAATGTTTACTGCTCTTTACTGCTTTTCAATTTTCTAGGCTTGCTGGCATTTCCCTTCAAAAAATCCTTGTGAAATTAAAAAAGTAACACATGAATAGTTTGTATTTTTTCTTATACTGAGAAAATCTCAGTAGATTTTCTGTTATTCTGATTATATATATTCTACCACTAAACTGTTATATAATTGCCTTCAAAAAGTTACTAAAGATGTCGTTTTTCTTTAGCAATATGGACTAAATCTCACTGAAATCACTGAAATTATTTCATTAGAAATGAGAGCAGATCAGACTTTTTGCAGAGACAGACACTGGTGCATTTGTGCTTTTATTACACATATAGCACAGCATAACTTCAACTCTGCAATGCCTAAAAAAGCCCAAAACACAAAGAGTAAAATTATGTATTTCAGCCCCAGGTAACATGGAAAATGTAAAGAAGTATAACACTTAGTTGCAGAAATCAAATGGAAATCTTGGATAATATTATGTGTTTATCTTTAATTACACTAATGCTAAATGCTAACTGCTAATTTTGAGAGTATAAGGAAAAAACGGAAACTAGAAAAGCAGCCAGTAGAAAGAAAGTAATTACTGCACTGCTGAAAAAAATGCTTTGATAAACTACACACAAGATATTAATCTCCCAGTTTATAGACCAATGATCTTTCCAACAAACAGCATTTACTGCTAACAAAACATAAAGCCAGCTTCTTGAACACGCATTTGCTTTCAGCATGCCTTTATATTTCATCAAACACAGTAATTTGAGAAGACCAAGTAAAGAACACTAATGAAAAAGCCTAAAGATACAAACAGTAGAAAGACCTTGAAAAAATATACTGCTTTTATTTTGTAAGACCACTTATAGGAATTTTTCTTCTTTTAGATTCAGATGATATGCTAAACTGTGTTTTCCTTAGATGTGTACAGTTAAAGTTGTAAGCTAGACAGACTTGTTGTACAGGTACTGGTAGTGCTGACTCACTGAAAATTATGTCATAAGATCAGTATTTGTCTGAATTCTTCACCTATTAGTTCCATTATTTTCATTTCCACTATATACACAGCAGAAGTATGACAGTCTTAAATTTTATAACTACAAATGAAGAAAACCAGCAGCACTAAAACTCTATAGACCAAAGTGATGTACTACAGTCTTAAAAAGTACCATATAAATATCAGCACCTGTACAAATTTATAGTATAAAATTATGAACCTGCTTAGACTTGTACACATACTTATAATTTTACTATATTAGTGGCCCCAATGAAGTTGTTTATCGACAGTTTCTTACTGTTGGGTCTCTGTTTCATGTCTCCTTTGCATTTTTAAACAAAGAACAGAAATTTAGCTCTTGATTCTAAGAGAAACTGAGAGCAAAGGGATCTTTTGTGGACTCCCCAGCAGCACGATCTATCTTGGCAGGTAAACAGACTCTTTATTTCCAGGACTTAGAAGACAAAGTTACCAAATAAAAACAAAAATTTCTTTGAATGCAAAAAAAGACTGGCAAGCAGTATTTCTCACTATTTCAGTGGTTTTGGAGTTACAGGATCTACCATTGACAAGCTTCTCCCTCTTGCAGCCTTAGAGTTTAAGTGAAGTTTCTGCACACTGTTACTGACATGACCACTACTAAAAGGAGATGCCATCATGAGCACCTCCAAACACTCAGGTATAAGGAGTTCAAATTCATTGTGAATGGAATTGTGAAACTATTTTGTTTCTGGTGGCCATGGACAGGAGAGCTCCTACAAAAATCTACTTCTTGCACTTTATCTTATGTAGTTGTTTTCCTTTTCTCTGTCATGAAGTTTCAGAGGAGATACTGAAGCATTCATGTTTTTTCTCAGAAAAAGGTTACAAATACTTGGTTATAAGGCTTGTATCCGAAAATAAAAATCCCCTAGAAATTCTCATGAGTTTGTGGTTTGGTATGTTCCACAGGAGAAAAATATAAAAGCCAATTTCTGCTGTGTTTGGAGAAATTATTTAGTAGTAAGTAAAACTTCCAAAGTCATATAAAACCCCTTTCTCTTTAGATCATATGTTTAAGACGAAAACAAGTGTTCTTCTGCACTAGGAAAAAACATGTGTTTTCCTCTTTGGTAAGAATTCAGCATTTTTAATTTCCAAGACAGCTGCCACCAAAATTACAGACATAAGAAATCCATTCGTAAGCAGATTTTACCTTGGAATGGACTAATGGAGAAAGCAGGATTTTAAAAGAAAAGAAAATACAAAGGTGGTGGTGTATAAACCACATCCAGCAGAAGGAGTTTTGGTCTGCTGTGCTAGGAAAGCCTGTTGTGCTCGCTTTAAAAAAGTTCAGAAGGATAAAATGGCATCCTGAAACAAAGTGACAAAATTGTTAGCCTGAAATACTCCAACAACGAAAGCGAAAGAAGCACACATTGCCATACTTAACAGCGGCAATTCTGTTGTAATTTCACCCACTCCTATGGTGTGTTATCATCCATAAGTTTACTTGTATATCACAAGAGTAAAAGGACCTTTTCATCTATGGTAATGAGCTTTTCCCATCTGCACAAGGGACTAGGCGGTCAGTTCAAGCCATGTACAGACCCTTCTGTATTACAGGTTCACAGCTTTAGGTTTTTATACTAACTGGTGAGAATGGTGTTTTTGATGGATTTCTTAATGATGCCTTCTTTTTGCAACAAATTGTTGCATTTAGACTAGCTAGAAACACATTCTAGAGTTTACTAGTGGTTACTAATCTGGTCTCATGGACAAAAATGTGTTTTGTCAAAATAAGGCATTTCATCATGATAACTACTGAAGTAAACAACATAAATATCTATGTATTTTAGGATTTGTGTCTCACTTCACAGATCTAGAAGGGTCCACAGAAATCTTTGAGAAATGCAATGCTAACACCAGAGCAGGGAAGCTCTAATGCTTAAACACCTTGTCCTAGGATTTTTTTTTTTAATTTAATTGAAACAATTATTCAGGTTATTGTAGCCCTATCTCTTAATCATGGAGTGGGAAAATCACAATAGTGTTAGTAGGTAATGACCTGTATAAGGGAAAAGAAGCATATGAATATGATTTCATTCATATTTTGAAGAGATGATTAAACTAAAATACATACCGCATCTGTAACTTCTATCTCATACAGTTTCTGGAAGGTCTCACGATAAAAGAAAAACAGCTTCCCACTGCCACCACCTTTCTTAACCGAGGTGCCTGTGACAAGGATCTTATCATCGGGACTGAAACAACAATCTGTCCTTTTGAAGAAAACAAAGCATCTCACTAGGCAGATAAATAATTAACATATCAAGAACTTAGACATAAATTGCACTCCTTAAAACAATCTTTTCTATCTGTTAGTCCTTTCCAGACAAAGCTTGAAAAAGTATTTTGTTAGCTGTCCTCTATTGCTGGTTTTTTTAGTTATAAATTAGAGTTATCAGTTACAATTGTTATTACAGTTGTGCACAAGATGTGCAAAACTGGCAGATTCAATAAAAATCCTCCTCCCAGCAAAATTCTCTTCCACTCAAAAGTCTTGCAAGCTTTTCAATACGAGAAACAAAAAAAAAAACCTACTTTAAAATCTGGCTGTCATCATTAAGTTAAAAAATGCACTAATCATGAAATCTGGTTTTGCTGATGAGACATTCTTCAGTGATGCAAGGTGGTGTGTTTATACATTGGCTAAAAATGTTTTTCTGTTTATTTTTCCTCTGTGTTACAAATTGCAGTTAAGATTGGGCTGTCCATGACTTGTCTTTCTAAGATCTTATTTCAAAATTACAAACTGTCCTTAGGGGATTTGGCTGTATTACAGCTACAGAAATGCAGATGAGACCAATAAAAATATTGAAAACAATACTTAGCACTATGCAGTAAAATAAAATCAGCACTTCTGACACTGTAACCTGAATTCATATCACATACCTTCATGTTATGTCTACTTTTTCATTCAGCTCTTTTTTAATTAATTATAGACTAAATAAGAATAAGGTTTACATCTATATCTCATAACACACATAAGGGCCTCCTCCTGAAATGTTACTAATCTAATTAGACTTAAGACATATGAGACTGAAATATCACAAAAATAAGATCATTTAAAGCAACACGAATCCCTAAAATAGACCAGAATTGTCACTGCACAGTTCTCCTTGTGCAGTCCTCTCTGCACAACTGTGGACCTAGTGACAACTGAGGATAACAACTCCAGCAGAACCCTTCCCCATTCAGCAAAAATACTACTATTTCTGCTAGTTGGAATAAATTAGAATACTTACATTGGAAAGAAGCTGGGCAGTCCATCTGCTGAATTAAGAGGTTTTTTAAATTGTCTAATATCCCATATCTTTAAAGTATCATCTCCTATGAAACAGAAGACACAAAGATTAGCAACAAAGAATTCAAGTCAAGAACTTACACGTCAGAAAATTTCACTCTAATTCAGAGAGAAGGAGAACAAAATTATATAATAGAAGTATCCAAAATTGGAACAATTTGGAAGTTTTTCCTCTGTAAGTGACTGTGACAGTGCAAGGTTGAGAAGCTCAATATGCGGCACTCCAGTATACCAGAAACTTCTCCTAAATGGCTCAATTCTATTGTGGTAATCCCTCCTATCAAGAACCACTATTCACAGTGGAATCAGATTCCTCAATCACTAATTTATTCTGTGTTTGTGAGCATTGATGTTTTGCTTCTAGGAGCAAATTTAACTTTCAAGATATCTAATGAAATTAAAAATGTTGCCATGAATGGTCTATATCAAAAACTAAACAAGTTTTATATGTGTGTTTTGTACCTGTCGTGAAAAAACAATCAGGAAGAACATGAAAAGCACATTGAAGTCTTTCCTCTTCTTTAGCAGGCAAGAAACTGCTATCTCAGTATGGAGAAGAGGCCCTGGAATCAGTCAGAAATCCTCAGGGAAGGGGGTGAAGGGAAGCAAGTGAAACCACACTTGCTGTAACGAAACCACTTCACCACACTACCTTTAGCTATAAAAGCCAAAATCAATGTTACAAAAAGAGATTTGTAGCAATTTTCATCTGTGTTTGATACAAAGTCAGGCTGTTTATCCCTTTTTGAAAAGTTATGATATATCAACAAAATGAGAACAGGGGTAAAAAAAGAGATTAGTTAGTTATTATCTGAGACATCTACATCTCTGCTCTGATTGTCCTTCTGGAACACATATTTCCAGCATGAGATGAGCTACAGAATTTGAGCTTTGAAGTACCTCACTCAAGCACCTAGACACATCCTAGCATTTGACAGCAGTGCCTCAGCACTTTCAAGGGTAAAAATAAGGACATTTAAGCAACAATTCTCTTTAAAAATATCCAGACAAAAAGTTACAAAATCTTTCTGACCTGGGAGGCAAGACCTGCTTCTTTCCAAAGTACAAATCTTGCAGGGAAGTAATTTGGTTATCTGCAAGTATTTTGTGGATTCATAGCCTTTGAGCTCAAGCGCTCAAAGGAGGCCTTGGAAATAAAATGTTTTTAAAAGAAGTAACAAAAGAAATCAAGGCCAGCAGTGCCCTTTACAGGGAAAGCAGTAATGTGTGGCNCTGTTTTGGCAATATGTGTTATCTTATTGTTTCCCAGTAGACTCCATCCCAAGTACTTCAAAGCATTTAGTCTTGTAAAATGAGCCCTCCCTTTTCCCTCCCACCCCCGAAGAAAAAAAAAAACCCACTTATCATCGAGATGTTACATCTAAAGCACCAGCACTTTATAAATGTATGCAAAGGACAGCATTTGGCCACTTTGCAAATCTCCTGGATAGGGACAGATCTACGGCTAGCAGCCAAGGCTGTTCTGTTCCTAGTGGAATGAGCCTTGACATGATCTTCAAGCTGTAGTCTTGCCAGGTTTTAGCAGGAGAAATGCAGTCAAGACATGTAGCTATAGCTCCTTTGCTAGCAAGAAAATGTAACAGGCTGGTTAAAAAAATTTAGAAGACCCTAGTAGGACTCAAATTTACAGCTGATTTCAAGTCAACATTGTCTTAAATTGAAATAGTTTAGAAATAGAAAAGTAAGTATTTGGAGAGGGGAAAATGGTAGTAGAATGACTTGACTTGGTAATGCTGTGAAACTTTACCATCATTAAGAATATGCTCCAATTCACTTTTCCTAATTAAAACTACCAGTGTGCAAATGCAAATTGGTTCCTAAATCTAATTTGCATTTTGAGTTGAAATCATTGTCACTAAGATCACAGAATACTGCCTTCCCTCAGCACCAAGGATTTTTCCCAGCAGGATCTTTCTATCAGTGCTTAGGGGGCAGCTTTAACAGAGCTGCAGCAGTAGTGATCTGTTTTTAATTACTTTACACATGAACAAAAATAGTTATCCTTAAACAAAAGCATATAAACAGAAGTTGTGCAATTCAGTATGAATATTCAAAATAGTCTACTCAGATCATTCAGTAGTTTTTCTTGATGGCAGACTTCTCCAAAGCCTGGCAGGATTATTTAAAGCTTTTATAGCATTTTTAGTAGCATTTCAAACTCTATTTTTCACCATTTTAATAAGAATACCAATAAATAGGCTCAAGACTGACACAATCAGGTCAAGACACTGTTATGCCATGGTATTGAGCACTGGATTTATCAAGAGGTAACAATTAGGTCCTAGAAAAACAGTCTTTGGTGAGCAAAGGTAGGCATTTTTCAAATGCCCTTTAGTCAAAATAAGGCCGAAGCACTATAAAGATTTTATCTGATTTTTTTTCTTTTCTTTTCAGACGATACTGACCAGGAAGACAAGCACGTGAATGCACGTAGGCCCAAAAGAAGCAAAAGTGCTGCCAGGAATTCACAAAGCCTACAGTCAGCAGCACTCTATTTAAAAAGAGGAAGTCCTCTGCTGAAAGCAAAGCTTGATGACAGAAATCGTTCACAGAGATCAATGAGGCAAAGAAACATAGGAAATGGGAATTTTAAAAAGTTACAGCTTTGGAAACACATAGCATAACAAGCTTACCAGAATATGTTTATCAACTCTGAGCCTTTCTATGAAAGCTTATACTACGTATGTGAGAGACAGCTCACAGAACAAGGTACAGGCTTCTGCATTCTGTACTGGTTCTACAGGAGAAGCTGCAACAGCTACACAGCAACCTTTGGAGGAATCAAAGATTGGGACCAAAGCCAAAGATCTCATGAGGGAAGTCACAAATCGAGGAATCTATACCTACATTTGGAACACTTCTCAGCATCACCAGCATCCATATCAGCCTGATCAAATATTTAAGTGCATCATCCACTCTAAACATATGGAATGAACATACAAACATAAGGCTAGAAGGATACTAGAAGACTTTCATAATGCCACTTCAGCTCCAAGTGTTGCACTTACCTGACTATGCCTATTGAAATGAGTAAATGTATTTCCGGCATGGTTAGAATGAACACCAGTGTTCAGCTTCTAAAAAATATTACTTGGCAAAAACCCATCTGATTTTTGAAACGCCAGTGTTTGGATTTACTATGAAAAGCAGTATGTTATTACACTACACAAAACAGTCACTATACATGATGCTGCATAACCCTCGAGCATACATGTTTCTACATTTAAAACCAATTTCAAAATTAAGAAAGAAATACAAGTAAAATGGAAAAAAAAAAGACCAACAAAAAATATCAGGAGTCAAAAAAAGATTTAAAAAATCTTTCAGTAAGTAAGACCTGAAGTCCAATCCTAATTCTTATCTCTCCCCCACTAAACAAAGGAAATGTTCTCCAAATACTACCTTTCATTGTTTCAAGCACACAGAAATATCACTTTCTTAAGTTTCTGTCAAGTTACTACTTAATATCCAACAAGAATAGCACTGGAAACTGTCATAAGCAGCTCCTTAGGTTTTCATTTTCCCTTGTGCCTGCAGCTGAGCCATGCCTCATCTTCTCATATCCAACACAGATCTACATCAGATGCAGGAAAGTCCATCAGGCTTTCAGTGAAAGTTCCCATGCCCCAAACAACTATCCTCTCTTTGATCCTCAGCACTTGGCAGGTGGGTTAATCTACAAGTGCTGGATCCACATCTGCTTTTGTTGGTACAGATCCAAAGCAATACTCATATTAAAGCACTAACGAAACAAGTCAAAATAAGGTATGAATCCTCCTTACTTTCCAGCATAGTGCACACAGAGCTCTTTTTATCCTCTTAATACACTAGACAAAGGTAGCACTTTTATCCACAATGAGTGACCAAATTTCTGTGCAGTCTGAGTGGCCAAATTTCTGTGCAGTCTTACATTCTGCAGACAATCAATCAACATTTTATACAGCTTAGAGCAGAGTGTGGAAGATAAAACCTGAGTAAATGAAAGTCTGTTTAACATGAGACAAAAACTGGAGACAGATGAGGAAGAGCAGGCAAGTAAAAGTGCCACATGCAATAAAAATAAGAAAAGGTCATTTATGTGGTCTACATTCACAAATGAGAAACAGAAGACAATTTGCATAAATGCACGTTTCAAGACAGCACTAGTGCATACCCCTCACTAAGTAATAGCCTTGTTTGCTGCTATATTTAAAAGCACACCAAGGTTTATCCCTAAATTTCCTGAAGTACGTTTGTGTGAATTTTTCTGGGGTAATCACCACTGGCAGACAGACAGAGCGTTTTACTTAGTGCAGAAAAGACACACATATTTTCCAAGCAGGAGAAGGTCCACACATAATAAAAGTCTGGTTCAGTAAGGACAAAAAAGCTTGAGAGCTTTTACCTCACCACTTACAACCCATTCATGAGGGGTAGAGTGGCAGCAGAACTCTGAACAGCAGCTCAACTCTGGACCCTGAACAGCAGTTACGAAAACAACCCAAGTGCCATTAGTGTCCATATGCCTAGGGCCTTCGAGGCTAAGACTACAAAGTCCTTACTCTGAAAGATGTGTTCTGGGAAACAACATTTGGAGTCTTTGAAATGTGGCAAGACATACAAAGAATCAGTGAGGCTGCACCCAATATCAGCTGCATTTCACTGTACCGACATGCACCGGTCAGACACTCTACCCTCTTCAGGGACAAGGGCACAAGGAGGACGCAAAGAAAATGCAAGTTACTTGGCTAGGAAACACATCCACTGCTTCAGAGTTTTTTTTCATCTATGAATACCTATATTCTGGTATTTTGTGTATGTAATCTCATTCTACGTACCAAACTGACCAGATGCTCTAACCATATGTTAGGCACAGTGTTAGCCAACATTAATGTATACTGCCTCTCCCTAGTTTATTTGGCCTTGGGGCAATGCTAATGCATACACAGAGCTTCTGGTTACAGCTGTTTTCCATCCAGACAGCTTGGCTTGTACACTTGCACCTGCCTGCAAAATACTGGGCAGACAAATCTCTGCATGTAAAGTTGTCTTCAACAGACACCATCCTATCCCAATAGTGAAGTTAATGAGTCCTCAAATTCATCTTTGCCTTCTCAAGTCTTGTTCTATTGTCTAAGACTCATTTATAAAAGTTTTATCTGAAGTTTACAACACAAGCCTGTTTTCCCAGTCCTGTGGACATTCCAAATTCTTCTGCCACTCACTCAAGTATATTTTGGAAGGTCCATTCCAGTCATCAACTTCTGATGTTTTTAATTCAGATTAGATAAAAATTCCAATTAGGACAGAAAATTACATTGCCTAAGAAAGTTGTATGAGGAATTAATATCTCCAGAGAAGAGACTGTTATCGAGAGGCTCTTACCTTCCACAGAAGAACTAAGCAACAAAACTGGACTTTTTTTATTTTTAATTAAGCTAATGATTTCCTTTCAGTGTATTATTACTGCTAGACAAGAACATAGATCAGAAACTGTGTAATATAATCAGCAAAGTTATCTTAAAATACTTCTTAACTGGTGTAAAATTCTCTTTCAGGAACATAGCATTGCATGGTGCATCAACTAAAAGTAGTAAACTGTGAAATATATTTCAATCACTAGTATCTGATTTCACTACCTTATCTCCACCACAAACAATTACCTCTAACAATTAACACGATCTATATGGTTTGTTTAATGAACCATTTCATTTCATTAAAAACGTCTTACATTCAACATGTCATAGGGTTCTTTCAATCACCTACCTCCTCGGCTGGCAAGGACAGTACCATCATAGGAAAATGTCAAACATGAAGTGTCAGTGCCTGAAGCATGGGCTTGCCTGCAGTGGAACTTTGTATGTACCTGTTCGCCAAACAAACAAAACATTACAAAATAAATTACAATTATGAATCAAATAACAAATGAAACAAATGGGACAAACATTACTTCATAGCGTTTTCTGTGCTCTGCTGCTATTCCTTATTCTAAACAGAAATCCCTATATTTTTAGGAGGTACAGTACCTAAGTATTTCCAACAGACTTTAAAAAATGTTATATTTGTTTTAGAATATGCTTTCATAACAAGAGCTTGAACGCAGAATTTGAATTCTTCATAGGTTTAATTATACAGTACAGATTTACATAGCATCAGCGCTCTTGGAAAATTCCCACTATCACTGAACAAAGGTAGTTATGCCTGGTAAAGATAAAAATACATTCCAAGACAGTTCTCAACACTCCACTAAGTAGGTTTTTAGTTTCTCAAACTATCAAAATACAACGTACATACTTTGGAAAGGACTGAAAAGGACTGGAAAAATTTACTTTTCCCAAATTTAATCCCTGATGGAATTCATGGCTCACATAATAGAACAAAGTTCAGATATTATGAGGTTTGTGTTCCATTTAGGTACAGTAAAATTCAAGTATGGGAACGATGCATGTTTTAGTTATTTCTATTTTGCTGATAATCCTAAAGAAAGGTTGAAATTACCTTCAAGGTCACATTTTGTTCTTGTATGGAGATCACTTCTTATTTATTAAGTCATTGTTTAGTAAAATACCTAAAAATTCTATTAATAGGGAAGGAACCTCAAATTAAATTTAAATGGTCCTGTCAAATCAAGCTTTCCCACTTCCCATCCAAACACAAGGGTCTAAGCTAAGATTCCAAGACAGGAAGTGGAAACACAGGAAGTGAAAAAGGGAAAAGACAGAAACAGATAAAAATGAATTTGAGACAGGTTGATAGCTTTTTTAATACCTAGGTAATCATGCTTCTCATTTGCCCTCTTTTTGTAAAAGAAAAGTAATTCACATAGCTGTAAAATTAGGCATTCAAGACTTAAAGGTTTCCACTGCAACTGTATTTAATCTTCCCCTCTGTAAAATGAGGATTAAAACACAGAGGAGAAAATGGCAGATTAGTGACCTTGAAGTCCTTTATTTATGGTAGTGATGAGCAAAACCAAAATTCACGCATATAAGCATATCTTTTCAGATAAGGGGTTGAACAACATGCAGCAAAATCAGACCTAGAACCCCACCCTGAACTATAAGAGGACAAAATAATGGGCAGCTGCTCAGCGATTTTTATCCAAACTGTGCATTAAAATACATGCATTTCTACAGAATATGAAAGAGAATGTGATCGTGAAAGGAGAATGTAATCATGAAATGCAATCACACAGACTGATTTAGGCTTGCACAGGAATCCTCAGCAAATTTATCTTCTAATTTTTGACTATGCACCTTACTAAGGCTCTTTTAATAGGTTATTTTTTAAGTAAGAGACACAAACTAGTGAAGTATGAATGTTGTTTATTTTTAAGAATAGTTGTTCTAAATTTGGTTCAAAAGCTAGAGAATCTTAGTGTGATGATGCTAATAATTATTGCAAGCTTATTTTGATGTGCAGATTTGGTCAGTCATTGAGAGGAGTCATGTGAGGCATTCCCTCCACAAATGACACTTCAACAAATAAAGGGGGACTTCAAATACCACCAACATGCTTCTTACAGTATTTGAACACAGAATGCAACGGCCTACACTTAGTCATAGTAATTGTTTTGAAATTACTGTCACTTCCAGCCAATTATGCATACCCTGAAGTCTATGAACATACTGTGGTTTACAACTGTTTGTCTCTGGTGGGAGTGTTTATTAATACTAAAAACATACTTTGTGCATCCAACTGCATAAAATTTTCCAAGTATGTGGAAACATGTAAAGAATAAAATATGAATTGGCTATCGGGAAATAAATTTTCTGTAGTATTTGTTAAACATTAATAAGCAATTAAAACAATGTATTTTTTGTCTAAGAAATACTTAGACAAAATGGACACTTTCAAAAACATAATAAATGGTTAATATTCACACTTTAAAAAATGACAGAAAAATTACATTACAATATTAAGCTAATTCAAACAAACTGAAAAAACTTCATTTGGGCTCCACAATACTCCCATCCCTCCAGGCAATGTCACACTGACATACATATACTAAAATACCATTTTTTTCACTCTGCTGCCCAACTTAATGTGAGGGTGTAGCGTTTTTTCCTTTCATTTCATCCTCAATCGGAAATTCTTTCCTCTTGTTTTGTGTTGGATCCAAATTAAAACACAGAAAATAGATTTGGGGTCCAACAAATGCCTTTTCTTTTATGTTTTACAAGTAAAAACCCTAAACGTCTATAAATAGATAGCAAATCACATAACAGTCCAGAATTTGTGTTATTTTCCTATGGTCAAAGATACTGATTTTATTTAGCATTTATTTGTGAATCCATACCTAAACCGTATCTTTCAGGAATTAAACAACTAATCTTAAATTGGCCACAAGTTGTGCCAGGAGAGGTTTAGATTGTATATTAGGAAAAATTTCTTCCCTGAAAGAGTGGTCAAGCATTGGAACAGGCTTCCCAGAGAAGTGGTTGAGTCACCATGCCTGGATGTATTTAAAAGATGTGCCAATATGGCACTCGGGGACATGGTTTAGAGGTGGGCCCGGCAGAGTTAAGGTTGTATACAAGGTTGTAAATAGTGGGACTTGATTCTCTTAAGGGTCTTTTCCAACTGAAATGACTTTTTCATTTTACATTCACGCACTATAGAGCCTTCTCAATGAAGTACTTAAAAAAACTTACCAATTTTTGCCCTTTTTTCAACTGTCCTATAGAGAAAGGAAAACAACAACATATAGATGTCAAAGACTGACATCATTTGCCCCTTAATGACAAAACTGAAACCAAAAGAACAAATTTTGCCCAACTCTATCCAGCTTCAATACTTCAGGACTTCATGTAAAACCAGGCTTGACTGAAAGGGATAGTAAGATTGCATCAGTAATTCTATGTCTTTAAAAATAAATTTGCTCAGTTTACCAGTAAAATGATTGTTTTCCTAACTTTGAGCTCTGCAAGCTTGCCCTCCATATATTATTCTGCAAAGGAATATAACCCTGAATTGTAGTACTAAATCAAATATTCTAAAATGATTGAAGGTTGAAAAGAAGTTTTTACACATACTGGCAAACATTCATTGCAGTTTTCAAAGAAAATAATGTTTTTGGCCTCTGACCTCTTAGTATTTTTAACAGATGTCTAATCTTGCCAACAAATCATTAGCAAAAAAATTGTTATCAGAATGTTTCTAGCTGGAAAGACATGAAACAACAGAACCAATGTACACAATTCAAAAATTTGATTCAAGAAGGGAAGAGCACTGAAACACAAGATAAAGATGTCAAGATAATTAGGGCAAAGTGTATCTACGTATCTCCTTCTTACTCTTCTCCTTTTGTTGCAGAGGTGCCTGCTATTATGAAGTAATAGTCATGTGCCATACAAATTTGACAAGTTCATCAATCCTTAACATTTTTTAAAGGTTTAGTTACTTCAGCAAATTCTGCAGTAAACCACTATCTTCTGCAACTTATTTAAAGGCTTTCTAACAAATAACTCCACCAATGTAAGCACTTTCCTCCTAGTTTTGTATTAGCACGTATATTTTTGTTAAGCAATTACAGCTGACTGTACTTGTGTGCAAAATGAGATGACAGGCATAAAACATGAAGCACATGTGAGAAAGGACACAGTTGCATGTATCGAAAAAACAAAAAAAAAAGACAAATGCCAGGATTTGCAACATTGCCACAATCCTCAGAGCAAACGAGAGCCAGAAGATAAAAAGAAACCAAAGAACAGATTGGGAAGGGATGGGGATGGGGGCAAAGGTACATGACTGGAGGAGCATCAGCAATGAGTATCCCTTGTACAAAAATCTGTATGGACTTAAGAGGACTCATACAGGAAGTGAAGACGACAATGGCCATATGAATGGTTTACCACAAAAGAATGACCTACAACAGAGCCACGTGGCTACAGGTCTGCATCCCACAATTGCTCTCCTCCTCCAAAACACTCAATAAAACTTGTTCTAGGAAAAAGACAGACCTACTCAGTTTGTTCACCTCAAAAATCCAAGCAACATCCATGAGAAAAATAACAATATGTCTAACTGATGGAATTTTTGAACATCCCACATGGTTTGTGGGATACAATATTTCACAGTAAGCCGACACTTTCCTAAGATAATAATGCTTCTCACATTCTGTCCCCCCCGCCCCACTTTTCTGTTAACAAAATATTGAATGTCCCAGCCAAGACATTCTTCTTCCTTCTTACTCCTAATATCTTCTAGATTTTTTTTTAAGCAAAGGCAGTAAATTAAGGCAGGCCTTGGGGAAAGTGAGACCTACAAAGACGGCTATATCAATCTTTCCCTGTTTTACAGATGAATAGCAAAATATTACTTATTTATAAGTGTGAACACAGTCAACCATACAACCACAGCTGAGATTTATGCTGGTTTCAAACAGGAGGCAGAAGGGCAGGACAGCTCAGCAGAGATGCCTGACAAGCAAGTCCCAGGTCATGTACAGCTACTTGAGTTTTAAATGAGTCTTTTCACCTAAGATACTTAGCAAAATAAAAGAGCACATACACTGGCAATATTCAATTGCAAAAGTTGTGATTTTTAACAAATGTAAAAGCCTTCCAAGATGACCTATTATCATAGGCCAGGCTCAAGGTGATAAAGGTATCAGTTCCAAAGATGAAAGATGCAAGATGAAAACAAACAAACACATCAGAAATCTCCTTTTTAGCCACAACTGACCAAAGCTGTCTTGGGTCTTTGTTCAAAGTGATCCCATCAGAAACAGACAACATCTCAGAGATGTGATCACAGCTGACGAGGCAGACAGGTTCCCAAGGCAGGAGTTACACTCTCTGAATGTCTACTTCCCCATCCCTGCTTCAGCCACCTCTACTGAAGGAAGCGTTATCTCCTTTGCTCTCAATCATAATCCACAAAAGAAATCTAAGTGTACTTTCTGGGTTTAGTGTATCAATTAAAAATTGTCAGGTCTACATATGTCAACTGAATTCAGGAATTTCTCAATATTTTCCCTGAGCAGGCAGTTGCAGGCTGTATCAGATGCTTTCCTTAAGTCTCTCTAAACATGATCCCAGGGCTTTCAACTTATGAGATGGCTCTTCAATACCACTTCCCATGGTGTAGAAATGGATGCTGTTTCAGTAATGAGCACACTGATTCAAAACAAGATTAACTTGTGAAATCTGAGGTTTTAGTGTTTACATGATTACACTCTTACATGATTTCCTCTTCTCTGTGACTTTCTAACTCAGTGACATCTACATGTATAATTGGCAGACCTGACACTCCTTCTTTTCTCTCAATCCTAATTAATCAATTATGAATACAGTAGC
>VXBC01007719.1:61202-77764 GCA_013399945.1 Ploceus nigricollis | reverse complement strand
ATGTTCTTATGATGTTATTAGTAAGTTAAAATTTCTAATGAAATTAATTATTGGCAATGCTGCTGCATTACACAAATTATTATAGTTATGTAGCTGAATTTCCCACACTGCAAGCACAGAAAATTTCTCTGTCATGAGTCAGCTAGACACTGCCCTAATACAATCTGTTGAAATTCAAGAAATGAACCAATGTTAACCTCAAAAGCCAGACCTGCCAAATTCCACTAAGTTTTTCATCTGTCCCACCTCCTCTGTTTCTACTGGACTGGAAAACTCTATTGCACAATGTTGAATGTTGTTGGCATTTAATATGTTAAGTCTGCTCTGAATAATGAAGTCTACTCTTACCACAATATACAAAAGAAGCAAAGTCTACTCTTATCACAAATACAAAAGAAGCAAAGAGTACATTACTGTTAAAATGTATTGTTAGAAGTACAGAACAGGCTTAATGGCTTAGATGTTGTACATCTAATAACCTAATTATAGTGTTCACCTTTGCAATGTATTATAGTGCCTACCTATGTAATGTAAGGTGGCAAAACTTAACATACTTCAAAATCATAATACAAATACGGTGGCAATGGAATTGATCAGGCCAGTACAAGACGACACCAAGTCATCAGTGATAGAAAACACATTTTTAAAGTGTTAAATTAAGACTCTTTATAAACAAAAAAGCAACCAATCTTACAGTAAGGATTTCTTTAAATCTTTTTTATCACATAAAACAAACATATTTACATGGAAATGAAATTAAGGAACTTATTAATACAGTGGAAAATTGCCTAAATACATAAAGAATACATAAAGAGGTTGGTTAAGAAATAACTGCAAAGTTAAGATGTACTTCATGCATATGGAGGTGCACCATTATGTCAGCAAGAAAACTTTCATTATTGTGGTTTTTTTGCCCTCTTTAAGCAGAAGTAAATTACAGTCCTCTTCTGTTGAGCAAATGGGACCCAAGGAAGATTGAGTCACTTTCCAGACAATGAAAAAATTTGTACACATAAATGGGTGGAGAAATCCAGAGAAACTTTCCATACTTGTTCGGCAGAAAAACTTCTAAATAAGATACCTACTTCCAGCATTTGAACAGAATTAAAATAATCTGAACCAGAATACAAGAAAAGTCACATCCAACATACGTAAAATCATAATTATGGAAGAAACTGCCAAAAATATGTACACAACTTAGTAATTTATAACAACTCTACTTTTCTGACACTTAAACTCAAAATGTAAAAAGTCAAAGATAAACAGTTAGCAAGGTAAAAAAATGTATGTGATATACAGCAAATGAGGTAAGCAACTATAAAACCATACTTTTCTATATTTTCAAATTAAACTGGTAGTCTTTTTTTGACAGGAGAAATTACCATCATTTGTATGCACAAAGTACAAAAGTACAAAATATATAATTTGTATGCACAAGAGCAGCTGAATCTTAATTACTGGGGTGGAGTAGATTAAAACCTAATAACAATGAATGGGAACTGCTCCCATTCTCCAGTGTTAAGGAACGGAAAAGCAACCAACTCATAAAATGACACATAAGCATGTCTGAGAGAGCATGGAGAGTAGGTGTTCTGAATTATTTAGCAAAAATCCTGCTGATGGCCAAGAGATGCAACATTTGAGGAAAACTAAATTAGAAAAGGAGACAGAGAAGAACTGGAGGAATATTAGATCAGAAGCAATGGAGTGCTGCGCAGTATGTTCATGGGAGGAAAACGGCAGCAGCAAATACTAGTGAGTTATGACATACAATCACTTCTGACTGAGAACACAGTCATTCAGACACAAAGGGTTACCCACCAATAAGTCTGTATGACCTTTTAGAGGCTGTACTGTAAAGACACAGTAGAATGCCTGTTGACAGAACCTCTTACTTATGGCATAAAGAGTCTGTTTTTAATGAAATCAAAGATCACAAGCTTTCTGGACTGAGTAATTTTTGCTTTTTCCCAGATTAAATCACTGGGTCAGACTAACAACACAAAAAGGCACTTTTAAGGTTAAAAATTCAAGAGTAGAAACAAATTTCCTAGAAAAAAGTAAGCAAATAACATAAGACTTTGACTTTTTTTTTAATCAACAGAACCTGTACATAAAATGATATCATATTTGCATATGGATTGCTTATCTATTTCAGCTGTTCCCTTCTACATACCTCTCCAAAGTGATGGAAAATACATCCGTTGGAATTTTGCACAAAATTTTTTTTAAGTAGTTCATTCAAAACCTGAAGATTCCCTCAAAGTATCTACAGATCAGTTAATCAAAATGATCAATTCCAAAATGTGGTCATCCTCAAAGATTACAGCAGACATATTTTGCATATCATATTGGCAGAAAGAAGGAGTGACAAAATACTACACAGTAAAAACCCAATTCTACATTTTAAATGTTGCCATTTATTAGCTATCACCAACAGCTGCTATGTCAAAGCTCAAGAAAGAGTATCAAGTCACACAAACAGAAATGTTTCAGAACAGATCTTAAAAGAAATTCCAAGGTTCTGCTCTATACTGTCTTCCACCTTCACTGTGGATTTCCCACTGAATTCCCAAAGTAAAATTCAGATAAATACTTTGCTATACCCAGTCTTCAAAGATTCTGAATGTTTTAATTCAAAACAGTAAGTTTCATCTAGGACCTAAAAGTTTCACAAGATTTTTTTTTTCGTTTATAAAAATTCTAAGATAGCCACAATTTGCTTTGAATGTAATTGCTACCTGGAAGACAGTATAACATACTAATACACAAATCATATATAGGGAAAGGTCAAGATCAAAAGGAAAGTAAATGATGGAAATTTTTCAATAAAAACAGAAGAACAATAATACTACATGTCTATTCCATTAACAGTTAATATTAAGTTCCAATGCAGTTACTGATGCTCAGCAGCATTTTCCTTACATCAAAACAAATACTCTGAAAATAAATATAACAAAATGTTTTGTGGGAGAAACTTTGTAACCTCAGAACACAAAAAGAGCTATTATGGGAAAGAACACACAAGCAGAATGAAAGGCTGAGAAGGAATAATAAAAAGTGAAAAGTAGATAAATTGTGTAAAACTAAAAAAAAAAAAGAAAAAAAACCTAAGATAACTGCTGGACAGAAAGCAGTACTTGAGAGTATGCAGGCATGCCATACCTCACTTCCAAGCAAGGAAGATTAATATTCAACATACATAATATATTCAGGGCTGCTTAGAATACAGAAAATAGAAGAAATCTAAAAACATTGATTACATACTGAAGACAGGATAATAGTTAGGGGATGAGGTGGGAATGGGACAAACATCCCTTCCCCATCTCAGCAAATCAAATCAACAGCTTCAAGAATCTATGTACAAGAATAAAATACATTATAAGGAAATTATGTTATTGAGAGGACATATTACTGAGAGGATACTGTACTTAAATACATTCAAATTCTGTAGAAGATGAACTGGAGGCAAATCACTGAGGCATTAAAAAACAAACAAAACTCCAAAAAGACCACCAAATAAAAAAACTCCCAATCTAAAAATCAACACACAAACATGCTCCAGACGTCTGTTTAAAATCCCAAAAGAGTGATACAGAAATGGTCCCTTCAGCCTAAGAATATGGTCTCCAAATTAAAGGCATATACTGTACTGAAAACAAATGCTGCAGGGCTAATACTTTGATTAAAAATAATTCATTTAGGGGTTCCAGTGTTATTGTGATAGATTCCTTCTCAAAGAATTTTTTCTCAAGTTTAACTCATGGATTCAGTCTGTTTGCCTCCCTTCCAATGGCCAATACACAGGCAAAAACTGAACATGATCATCATGCCCGAGTATAATAAGCCTTTCTCCCTTAGTATTTCCTTAAATATTAAACTATTTTCCTTTCATATTTCCCTGAAACACTGACTAGATTTGATTGCGATTGTGATAAATATTTGGGCAGCTAAACTGCACTAAGAGAAAAAAGTCTTGCTGGCTTTGAATTACTTTCTCACTGGCACTGACAGCTAATTTGCTTTGTTTCTTGTTGATGATGTCTTCACATACAAATCTGACTGAAGAAAAAGGTGTTTATCTTTGCATCAACCATTAAGACGGCAATCACTTCTTCAGTTCAAATCAGCAAGGTACCTAAAAGCAAGTCTTCAGAAAACAGTGCACTGACTAGGTTAGAGAACTATCCCCTGAAGATATTTTCTTCCAATGAGTAACAGATTTGGTGATTGCAATGAAGGATATTGAGCACCGTAAGAGTCAATATGCTTTTGACTTAATAATAATTCAAAGTCTATGTTCATGCTGTGCTATTTAAAAAACCTGAGCACCGGTATTTTCCTGAGACTGTGTAGCACTTTACACACAAGAAGTCCTTAATTTACTATTCCAGCAACATCTAACATCAATATTATTATTTCAATACAGAACATTAGATAAATTACAGGTATTATGTGATTCAATTCTGAAAGTTGTGACAGTAAAAGTAGATACAATTTTATGTCATTTTCCAAATGGGGCAAGCAGGCAATGAACTGAGATCTCATCTCCCACTTAGGAAAGATAAAGTGGGATGTAATCAATCTCCCTAGGGGGTACATCTGATTAAGACCAAAGGGGAAGACTTCTGGTAAAGAACATCTTAACAGTTCAAGTTACTGTCACCTGCATGAATTGAAATTACTCAAGAGCAGTCTTGCATGATACTGCAAAAGGAGGAGGGGTTAATCACTAGGAAAACAGGATGCTTTCTAAAGAGCTGATTAGTCATGGCTATAAAATAGCTTAGGCTCCCTCAGATCTCAAAGTTTTTTCATTCCATTAAATAGCTTAAATTGGAACTAACACTCAGCTGAACTTTTCATTACACCAGTGAAAAATCAACCGAAATTAAACAGTCAAGGATGGAAAGCTCTCTGAGACAACACCTCAGCTGACCCTACACACATTCGTTTTAACTGCTTTTGCTGTCATCTTAGATCTCACTCAGACACTTTTCTGCAGGTCCATTAGCAATGAACTGCAATCTAACAAAGGTAAGTAACTAAAGGGAGCGAATTGTAAGCCTTAAAGGTATTTTGGTTTCTGAGTTACAGAATCTGCTCTACACAATGCAAAGTTTGATTCAGCTGCACGAATTAAGTATGCACCTTGGGCTACAGAAAATTTTAAAAGTGAGTTTTACTTTGTATGTAAATACCAATCTTCATACATTGCAGTGTAATCACATAAAAGCTTATGATCTACGTATAATGACCAGGACAAACTGCAGCACATAAGGTAAATGCAAATTTAGGTATTTGTATTTAGATTTTCCGGAATATCCACCGAAATCTAAGGACACGTCCCTCATCCTCACAGGAATTCAGAAATGAAAAAAGCATCTCTTCAAGAAAAGAAATTACAGTTCTTAGCCTCAGAACTCCGGAGAGTCATGATACAGTCCCACATCTGTCTGGATAACCACACAGTACATTTCTTCATATATCATCATGGCCTACTCATATCATAATACTTACAGTACTAAGGAAGCCCCCATATTCTTTTCTTACTTTTGTGTGAAGTTTAAAGTTTAAAGCAATAGATTAGTAGACAAAATAGTATTAAATTTTATGATTCTCAAGGATAAACACTAAGGGACTTATGAACCCTTATTAATTGTATTCTCCACATGCAGAAAAATGCTAGGGATTTTGCTGAGTTTAAAATGTGTAGAATTAAAAATAGGAAAGGCAGGACACAAATAACTAAGAAAATGCTTCTAACAATCTGATTTTTCTTTAAAAAAAAACAGCAGAGAAGTGACCTGTTTCATAGCTTAATTTGATAAAAATATCAAATAGCTCTAGAGTTTGAACATGTTACTTGTAGTCCTCTAGTCTTCTGTTTGCTTGAAGCCCTGAAATTTCTGACTGTTCAGAAATTCACCTTTTAGTTCACTGCACAACCTGCTGCTACCTGAACAACTTGATCTGAGTTGGCTTTGCACTAAGCAGGGAATTGAAACAGATGACCTCCAGATGTCCTCTTCAACCTAAATTATTCTGTGACTACAGACAACTCAAAAGGGTATTCTACCATGCATTTAGAACATATAAATATTCCCGGCAGGGATGCACACTTCTTATATCTAAAATTCTATGAACCACGAAAAATCTGCTCAAAAGCTAATAAGAATAGAACTAAGAACCAAGAGAACTAAGCCCAAAATCACAATAAAGACATACAAATGTCATCAGCATCTCCAAGTTTAAGAGCTACTGGGAGACAGAAAAATCTGAGATTGGCTGGAAAATCTGCAGAAGCTCCAGCTCCCAACCTATGTCCACTGTCCTAAATATTGTAAAGCCATGTCTTGGCTCCACTTTCTAACTGCATTCATGAGCAGTTAAAAGTGCTCACTGACATACAGAGCAATCAAATTTTAACTTGCAGTTGAGAGCAGTCCTACAAAGGTCTATCAAGTAGCAGAAAAATTCTCTAATAATTTTTTTTCTGTTTTTCCTCAGCTAGAATTCATGGATGCTTCCTCAATAATTCAGCTATTCTTTAAGTGAGTGCAAATGCCCAGCTCTACCCTTTCTTTTTACCTAGGGAATCAGCAAAATCCTTAATTCTTACTTTCTTAGAATCACAGATCAGAATCACGTATCTTGGAATGGATGGGACCCATCAGGATCATTGTTCCTTGCAGATCTACACAAAACTAAACTACCTGACTAAGCATCTCATTTAAATGCTCCTTGAACACTGCCAGGCTTGATGGTGGGACCAGTTCCCTGGGGAATCTCTTACAGGGACCAACAACATTTTCAGTGAAGACCCTATTCCTAATGTCCAGGCTGAACTTCCACTGATGTAGCTTCATTCCATTTCCTCATGTCCTGCCACTGGTGACCAGAGGGATGAGATTAGCATCTTCCATCTGCTGTCCTCCAAGAGGAAGGTAAACACTCCTCTCCTCCAGGCTGAAAAAGCACAGTGACTTCAGCAGCTCCTCGTAAGTCCTGCCCTCAAGACCCTTCTCCATTTTGGCCTCACTTCTCCTGATACACTCTAACAATTCAATGTCCTTATGTCCTTATCGAGTGGCACCGTAAGCTGTGTGTATCCTTTAAAAATGAAGTTATGCTGTAAAAATGTCAGTTGAAAAAGCCCTCAAATGTAAGCTCTTACCATTGACTCATATCTTATTGCAGCAGCTAACATTTGAATCAAGAAAAACTTCAGAAAAAATATTAATGTAAGCGCACATAGTTTATAAAGACAAAAATAGCTTTACTAACCCTTTTGTAAACATACAGCTTTCAGCAAGGGCCAGTACAGTCATTATTCAAACTCTTCTCAACCAGGCCTGCTCATTTGCTGTACTCTCTTAATCAGCTCTGCACTGCGTATGTATCTATAAACAGATAAGTTAGTCTAGAAGTCATCTTCATGGATCTGTAATGGACTCCGTGCCTTTAGACATATCAAGACAAAAAGCAAACTACTATGCCAGTGCAGTGCAAATTACACACCTGTGAGATAACCACACTTTTTTGATGAAGGCACTCTAGTATTACAAACAAGTCTCCAGAGAAAATTTTTCTAAAGACTTAAAATTATGACTTATCAGGAGATTTTACTAAGTGACAGAACTTTAACCCACAATGATCCCTCTTCCTGCAGAATACCGTGGTTCTGCACCAAAGGATGTGAATTCTGCTGTTCCAGAGACAGAAGAAAGAAAAAAACTCACCAGAACTTAACTGATCCACATAATTCCTAAGTCTCACTGTTGCAAAGAGCTGAATTCCTATGGCTGACATAATAAGTAAGACATAACTTTGAGAGGATAAATAAAATGGATATAAAAATCCCTCTAAGTAATTTGATCTTCACAAATGCCAATTCTGCTTTATTTTTACCTCATGCAACTCTTGAGAACAAGTTTTTAAATAATCTGCATGGCATTTCAATATCAGTATTTAAACAGAAAAAGATGATATAAAATTCTGGTTAAACCAGGTTTGTCTGGAAGCAAAAAATATTTTATTTGCATGGGTGAACACTGATATGAAGACTTAAAACCTCTAACTGACAAAATATTTTAAAATAATTTCAATAAAATTACTTTATTTTGGGACCAGGTAGCAGACTATTAGTTCCTTACTCTTGGTGTTCACTTGTGTGCATGCACACAAACATCAGACTTCTCTTAAACTGTAACCTTTTGTTAATTCATGCACGTCTATCTTTCCCCTTGTCTGAATTTTATGAATGTTGCACTAGTCACATACATTTGATATTTAGTTCTAAGTAGTATTATCTGTAACAGTCTGGGAGTGCCTTATTTAAGTAAATTTCCAATTCACAAATAGTCATTATGAGAAATAAAGCTCGTTAGGCTCACTACCTTAAAGTCTAGCTACATTATGGCACTAAAAGTACATGGAATACATTTATATTATATTCCATATAATGACATATATTTCTAAAAAAAAAAGGGCGAATCGTCCAAATCTCTAACACCTTCAGAAACTTTGCAGTATTTTCTACTTTTCCAACACCTTACACTCTTGAAACTGGTTCACTTCATGAGTACTTCAGCTTTCACTTGAACTTGAAGTATTATGCAAGTTCCAACTAGAGGCTCAGAAACAAGAAAAACAAGTAACCAACTTGTTAAATATTTTATTTATTTGCATTTTGAATAAATGGATGCTATTATACATGTACTTGAAGATCTACTTGCATTGTCCAATAAGTTACCATCTGTTTGTTTCATTGCTAAATCATTCATTTGAATGTAACCTGATGAAGAAGCTCTCCAAACCAAGCCACTGTCTTTCTAACAAAGCAGATAAGGAATGTTCTCAATATTCATTCCATCAATCCTATCATTAGGGTGCTAGACTTCAGAAGAAGGTTTAAACAAAAAAAAAAAAAAAAAGGAGCTTGCAAGTGGAACAACTAACTTAAAACTACATTGACTTTTCCTCAAAATATCCAAATCTGTGACATTAAATTATAATGCTAATATTTTTCATGCACAGTGCTTGACAGTCTATTAATGTCATCTAGATCCTTCTAAATGGGTGTTTGGCTCAAACTCAAGTAATCCTAGAGTCACTGTGAGACTTGTTACACAATGGCCAACATTCATGTAAATGAATGTGAGCTACGTAAAATATAAGAGACATCCTTCATTTACTTGAAAAAGTTTTTAGAGCAAACAAATCATGGCCATGGACTCTGGTTCTCTGAGGCTGTCTCACTGTATGAAAAAACTGGAAACATATATTTCATTTAAATGGCAATTTTGATATAGTGGTCCAAGAAGACAGCTATATTATGCATTTTTCACAGGCACAACACTCATTCAGTGTTCTTGAAAGACTAACAATAAACTTTCAAAGGAAAAGCAGTTCATGCTCTGAGTAAATAGATGCTGGAATGACACATCACTTAAAGATAAGTAAACTAAAAAATTATTCAGAAAAAATCCATAATTTCTTAGTTTGGATGAACTGAAGTAGAGTTTTTTTCCACAGGAGTTTTAAAGCTAAACTTTATCTCAAACCAAATCTGCTTTAAGTTAAATTATTTGCTACATTTTTTAATGAACATGCTGATAGAATAATTAATTTTTAAAGCCTAAGTGTGTACCATCAAAAAAGGGAAGACATCTTTTTTCACCTCTTATACTTTTCAGTATCTAATATTCTGCTATCTATTTAATTCACTGTGAATTACACACCAGAAGAAAGCTACAAAGGAGTATAAGTAAATCATTTATTTTGAAAGGAGGAATGTATATGGTCTAGTAAGTTTATGATGACAAAAGAAGATCTGCATCTTATCTCACCGAGAGTTCATCCTCAGGAGACTGAAATGTTTGCCAGCATGCTCTAAATCATACAGACACCAGTGGATGTGGCTCTTAATTGTAGAGATTAGCTGACCAGAAGTTTCCACTACCATCAATGAGCTAAACTGAAGAATATCAGAATACGTTTTCTGTCCTAGCAAACTGAAGATTTCACAAATCACACACCTGGAAAGATTTCAAGGAGAAGAAACATTCATGAAACCAAACTAATCCCTCTCAAGAGAAATGCATTTAATATAAAGCTTTATTAGAAAGTATCTGAATGACAATATTAGCTTAAAAATTGATATAATTGCCACAAAACAACTGCAAAATTATCTACTGGGGAATGATTTGGAGACAGAACAGGACGGGTGAGCTAAAAAGTCAATGAGGAATTGGTTGATAAAACTGTGAAAGCAGACTGATTTTGGAGAAAACACTCAACTAAAACAGGAATGAAGTCTTGCAACTAATGTGCTATGGTAACAACAACTGGATACATATCCTACCTGCAGCTCCACATGGACAGTTCTGCCATCCTCAGAAGGACTATGTATGGACTTCTTCCTATCCTCAAAAATTGAGTACCTTTAACAGACACTCACAGCTCAATACCAAGCCTTTATCTATAGAAAGCTAAGTCATATGAACAGCTTGATCACAGTTTTTATCACTGAGAATCCCCAGCCTATTCCAATCTCAGATTGATTAAATGGTGCTTTTTGTGTTTACTGGTTTGTCTGATGATTGAAAGAGAAATGTCATCCACAATTTCTGAGTGAAAGCTACAACTGGTAAAGAATTTACTGCATTTCTTCCTTCATAATCAGTTCCAGTCACATAACAGATCTGTTTACAAAGAAATACTTTCTTTCTCCTAGACAAATATTGCTAGCTTTCAATTACTGGGTCGACTTACTAAAGACTTTTCAAATGTTGGGCATTTTATCTCTGTTTCAATTTTCTTTTGCTATTTTTGCTATTTCTAAGTCTCTTAATATCCTATTCAATAAACTGAAATGTATTCAGCTTCCTGAATATTCTTGAATTAGCTGAAGTTTCAGCATAAGTCTCTGACATTTTTCCTTTTCAATGTCTTTTACCATTTTTTTTAGACTGCTGTCATTGTAACTAGACACATAAGCCAACGGGTATTGCTGAAACATAACATTATCTCCTTTACCAATGCCATTAGTGAAGTTCATTTTCTGTCTGTGCATGCATTTTTACAGGATGTGTATCTGCTTTTCCACAGCCTCATACTAAGAGCTTACACATAATTAACCCTACATAACTTTCAGGGAAATATTATTCTCTGTGTATGATTTCCCATGTTATTGTTTTCTAAAACTAACCAGCTCACAAACCAATCTCCTCTCAGAGTCAGTGGCTAATACTTAGTGTTCAGGTTTTACTAGAAATAGTCACACTTTCTCTGATAAAATCTGCTTTAATTAGAATAACTTATAGAAATATAGAAGTTTTGAAGCAATAGTTCAGTCTTATGAAATTGCATTAGAAACAGGTTGTTTTGATTACTTCAGATTATCAGTTTTAAGATCTCTTCCTATTAGTTAGCCCAGTTGATGGATGAAAGTGTCTCACATGTATTTACAAGATTAATCCTTTAAAAGGCAGAAACAAAACTTATTGAAATTAACAGAAAAAAATGTCAACAGATTTTGGAATGTAATTTACTGCTTATAAGTTACTAATGGATACTATTCAAAAATTTATAAAAGGTTTTATTAAATAAACAAGAGAAACTTATTTCACAAAAACCCATACATAATTTCCATGATATCTTATCTCACTTGCAAAATGGGATTTATTGGCCTTAAACAGAATTTTCTGAACTGGAAACTTTTCCAGGCTGCATCATCTTCCAGTGAAACCATGTACCTTTGAAACTGAGAAATGAGCTGAGAAATGTAACTTCATGCTGGTCCAATTCGTTCCATGAAAAATGAAAATCACCCAACATACATCTCTAAACAAGCAACTTAGCAATGGGATTTTAACTAAAACATATATTTATATAACATGAGGACCATGATAAGAGAAACAACTTAAAATTTCATTACTCAAACGATGAAATTACCTGCAATTCTAAAGGTCAAAAATCACAAAGCAAATATTTTCACTGAGTTTTGATCTATAGGATATTAAGTATCATTAGTCATTACTGTGTAGCTTTAATACAGAATCATATTTGAACATTAATCATTGCAATTTAATTTTATTTTCTTAGATATAATGCATATTTTATTATTGTAAGGAAATGTGCCAAAATAAATCCTTGTCTACTCTACTTCACTTCCTTATTATCAAACAAAATCATTTTAGTTTAGTTTACTAAGTCTATTGTATTTCCCATTAGTACTAGAATAATCAAAGAATTCTGGTCATTCAAATAAGATGCATATCTCATGAGAAAGTAGTCCTTTAAACTGAGTTAGTTATAGGTTAAAATTATCAGCGAATACGTGAGAAGAAAGGATTCATCTTCATAAAATAAAAGACATAATACATTTTTCATGGGAGAAGACAGGAGAGGAAATTTCCAGTGAAAGGTACTTGTGGAACTAAGTAACCACAATGGAAGTATTTGCCCAACAACCTGTATATGACCCTAAACAGTGGGAAATTTCCTATCAATTCCTCAAATGGCAAATTCCCATCTTCTTCCCTATCTGAAATTAAGCTGAGCTGATAGAAATACTAAAACTTCCAATTTCCCATAATTTCTGTTCTGCCAGAAGTTACCCCACAGATCAGCTAACAGAATTGCACAAAAGTATTCTCTTTTCTCAGTCAAGGTGAGCCAGGACCAGAGAAGATGTAAAACTTTTCCAGTCTGACTGAAAGGGGTTAGGAAACAAGTTTGAGGGAAGCTTATCCATATGACCAAAATAGAGCACAATACAGGTGAGAAGTGAACTACTGTGTGTTCTGGGATAAAAGAAGCAAATATATGCACCAAAACTTCTGCCTTCTCATCCTAAGCTAAGAACATTGCAATTGCCTAGCAAAAGCCTTTGGAAAGACTGCCCCTTCTTGCTCTACTCACTGCACCATTCTAAAATGAGCAAACTCTTCAGGAAGTACTGAGCTACTGTGAATATTTAAATTCTGTGCTAGCCAGATAAATCAATCAATTTTTTAAATGTGTGCTTTCATCCGATGCACAAAAATACTTCCACGTTTCTTGCTGTAGTAAAAAACTTTACCTTGGCAAAACTAAAAATAAATCAGTTGACAGAACTGCATTTCTCTATGTTCTAAATTAATTCTGAAAATTTTCCTAAACTGTAATATTGTACTGGGAATAAAAGTATCTCATAAAGATCTTGAAGAAACATTTTCAAACTTCATGATTACCCTTTCAATATGGCATATGACACAGTAAGTGAATGTATATGTGTATACACACCTACAAACATATGTGCTTGAAACAACTTGGCAAGAGTTATTTCTTTTTCTAAGATGGAAGTCCAATTTATACTATTCCTCTGGTAAATTCAATTGTTTGACCATAATGTTACTTGCATTCCCTACCCTATATAGTAGTATAACTAGGTATGATTCAGGGGATCTTTTCTGGGGAATAGGTACTTCAGACCCCAAAGCAGGTCCTACTCTCTGTAACATGCAGGTTGTTTTAAGAGATAAATCTAGAAAGTGGAAGCAAAGCCTAAGACGGCAGTTAAAGATTTTTAAATGATCCCCAGATGAAGGTAAAACATCAGTAATTATTTTCAAGTATGCTTTTTCCAACTCACCTTCAAATCTGTGAAGACAGGTGCAGTGTTGAAGCTTAGGTTGTAACAGAAGTTTATACAAATGTCTTAGTAGTAGCCCTGGCATGGCTATCTAACTGTTCTCAGCAGTTTCCAAAGCTGCAGATGGATCAGTGTTAACTGTATTTATTAAATATAAAATGTTTCAAACACTGAAGGTGTTAGGACTATTAATATTTAATCAAAGCCTGCTTCAATGTTGTACTTTGGTACTTTTAAACAAAACAAGGACAGTCTATGTAATAAGCTTTATCACTGTATTTCTTCAAATGCGTTATTCAGAAAAATCTATAAATTCTGCAATTCAGCAAGACAATATAACTATACTTACACTAAACCACACAAGTCCAAATTCAGCTCTCAACTATGTTTTCATATGCATGGTATTCCTGATATGTAAAAGCATTAAAGAAAAGTTAAATTATAGCTTAAGTTCTCAAGTTGTCAACAATGCTGTTCCAAGCCTTAGCAGAGTTCAACAAACTCCAGGGTTGTATTCACTTCAAGTGTAATCAGCTTAGGCTGAGCTGCTATCAACCTGGAGTAAGCAGACAGTATGTAACCTGAAGCTTAGAGTCCATAAATCTAAGGAGAAATGCCATATAATCCTATCTTCACAGCCAGTGGAGCTGCTCTTCACAGTACACAGCCAAGCAGGCTGGAGATACCAGATCTTGTGCTCTCCTGAGAACACACTAAGTATGTGGTCTATAACAGGTGACTTGGCTCTTAAGCTTATGGGGCACAAACTTCAATTAAAGCAAAACAGAACCATCTGGGCTGACGTTCAAGACATGCTGAACACCATCGCGAGAATAACTGATTGTTCCATGGGCAGTGAAAGTGACTGCTTGCCATTTTCAGCAGTGCTATTCCAGATGTGCTCAAGTCTCTTTCCTGTCAAATTACCAGGTTCAATGCAGTTCTGAGCCTAATAAAAACCTAGAAAACAGTTTAATTACAGAGAAGTCATACACTGAGAGCTCCCACCTAAAGAGACTGGAACAAGGCAGCTAATAGGAGAAGATGACACAGCAGGCATTCCAGATGCAAATCTAGTTAATAGGATGGAAATAGTTAACATATGAAAATTGAAAGCTAAGCTAAGATAAAAGTAATCATGAAACAGCAGTGTTCACTAAGACACAGCAAATTTCAGAAGTCCCTAGCAGTGTCTAGGACATAACAGACATCCTAAAGGAGAGAAAAAACACCTGAACAGCAATGGTTGCAAACAGCAGATACATGTTATGCAAACTACTCATTCTTCATTAACTGTTTTGCTGCTTGAAATTACAAAAAAGACACAGATAATATTTACTAAGCAACAGTATATGGTTAAAAAAAAAGTTAAAAACCATATAACACAGTGCAGAGTAATTTCATATTTGAAACATGCATTTGACAAAAGACTAAGAATTCAATTGTGACTTAAATGCAAAATTCTATTTCTGAAGATTTGAAGCTACGTCGCTGAAATAATTAGATGTAGATCTGCACTGAAGTTGTCCCTAAATAACTTATCACAGAGGTCAGTTTGCGATGACAGTAAATACTCTCTAGGATGCCTTTTAGAAAGTAGGAACACTAATTAACTTACTAGAGGATGAGAGAGGAAAGACTTGTGAGAGGAATGCTTTACAGTAAACCAGCTGTTAATCAACCATAACCCAAGCTGCAACGACAGATCATAAAGTTCACAACTGCTAAATTTCAAGTTTGGCTGCGATTCTGCTTCTAAAAGGAAAAAAATATATGAAAGTAGGGACACAGAACACCTGTTGCTGGAACACTTAACATCACCGACCTCTCCTGCTTATTCTTACAGCACTACCTATCAGATTTGCGATAAGAGAACATCCAAATAACAAAAACAACATTATCCATTTCCTCTTCCTTCTTTGTTATTACATAGACATCAATATATTTTGGAATATATAAACTGATATTTTGGAATAATATAAACAGTTAGTTATGTCTTAAAACACAGGGTATTTTTAAAGGTCACTCTGCTCAGGTGTATTTCCAGAGAATAAAAAACTTTTTAAAGACTTCCTAAATTCCAATGTATTAATGTTGGAATTTCTGTTACTATAATCCTTAATGCTGTTCTGTACATTTATTCAACATACTGCTGATAACATGAAAGATCCTTGCCTTAACAATTGTATCTTCCAAATAAGCCAAATAACGTGTCAAAGGATCTATAAGAAAGACAACGATAGTGTTGATCACACACTGTATCTGAACCTTATCTAGAATGGCAAGGAGTATATGCAACAGAAAGGGACTGATCATTCAGGAACAGTTCTGGCATATTTAAACTTCTAGGCAATATATAGCCATAAATGAAAAAACACAGCTTGTGCAAGAAAATGGCTCAGGTTAATATCAATGCAGATGAAAGCTTTGTGTATATACTTTTAAAATAGTGAAAGGTTGATATAAATTAATTACTTAGTCTTAAATTCATTAAAATTGAAATAATCTGTAATGCAAACTTGAGAATTACTGCAGTTCCACAAAGAAGATAATTGCTTTTCTATGTATGTCTTTTCTTTTAATACAATTTTGTTCTAATCGCATGAAATACTGGGACGTTGAAGCACTGAGAATATCCAAATTCCCATATATGAGAATCTATGCACAATATTTATTCTAGTTAAAAAAATACACTCAAATAAACACCTACTTTAGCTAAATCTCTAGGCTAGTGTTATTTATTCATATACTTACAGTTAATCACCAAATTACTGACAGAACTGACAACTTTCTTACTTCTTTCTGCAATTAAAAGCTAATAAATGCTTAACAACCTGTAAAAGCCCCAAAAAAATACTATTCATCTGTAATCCCAGAGTAATGAAATTATTTGTTTAAATATAAGACCAAAAAAAAAAAAAAA
>VXBC01007719.1:37745-54219 GCA_013399945.1 Ploceus nigricollis | reverse complement strand
TAAATTAAGGCACAATAAAACACAAGAGCTAAACAAGCCTCTCAAAAAACAGTGTCAAAGATAGATCTCAATACTTACCCATCATTAGAACACGTCAAAAATTCTTCCTTTATCTTTGGATGCCAACAGCCTGAATTGAGCATTGCTGTGTGACCCTAAAGAAATAAACACAGAGGTCTTACAGGGACTTGTAAGCTGTCTTACAAGGTTTTACAACTTTTACTCCAAATCGTTCAAGTGGAATCACATGAAAGCTGAGGCACAAATTTGGACCCTTCTGACTGACATCAAGATGATTTAACAGATTGTATGTACTCTATCCATTTCATCCTTGCTTGTTTTCATCTCTGAATTAGAAAAACCCGACATTCTTCTGGTTTTCTTTCTTTCAGAAAATAGCATTGAATCACACTTCTTTTTCTCTTGTGAGAATTATAATGCAGAGAAAGGATGAAACAACAGGCACTACTACAGTGTCACACAAACTTTTTCAAGCTACAGAAGAATAACAGAATTAACAGTAACAACTAGGGTGACACAATACACCAATGTCAATCTACACTTGCCAAAGATCCTGTTGGAGAAAACTGAGGAAACAGAATTTTAGAATCAAGAGGGGTTTAACCTCAGATGAGTTTTTCATAAAATACTGAAGTTGCAAATTGACTAGTCAGTTGTTTTCCTTTAAGACAAAAAACTAGAAGGTGAGCGTTTTATGCAAAGTAGGCAACTGCCATTATGATGACTATGAATATAACTACATTACTGGACTATATATTGTCCAGTTGGCTTTACTTCTTTGAAATACAGGCACATGCTCATTGACTATGTTCAAAGAGAAATTTGGAAACTACTCATGCCATGCTGCAATGACTTCAGTTTGTTTTAAGCACAAATAAGGAGAGAAATACTGAAAAGTTAACGAGGCAATGTAACAAATATTTTAACATTTTGACTGTTGGACTACAATATACTGGAATTCTAGACATTTACAAGAGAATGAAAATCTAAACTATTTTTAAGCAAACTAGAACTAAAGCAGATGTTATTTGATGGTTTTATATACGTATCACCAGCCAAAAGAAATAGTCATATGACAAGAGCAGCTTTAGGCAAAACAGGATTTAGCCTAGTTATTTGGTAATATACTTTACAAGAAATAAGTAAATCAATTTTATTATTAGTTTGAGCTTTAGATTTTATCATTATTTTTTAGGCTTAAGCTATTTAAAAAACTGACCTGAATTTAAATCATCTAGGTAAATAGAAGTATTGTATCAAAGTTTGTGAAAATACAAGGGCAAAGTGATCAAAACAACCAACTGCGGTTGAAGCACTTCAGAACTATGAATGAACCCTTCTTCATTCGCATTTTTAACTACCATTAAAAATACACACATTTTTGCTTATTAGTCTTACACCCACAGCATGCAAGTAAACAACCTCCAGCCCCTGACTTTACCTTTGTATTTGTCATATCCACAATGTACTGGTCTCCCTTTATGCATTCCATTACCGGGAAGCCATCTCTGTCAAGAACTTTTGCCTGAGAGTTGCCAGAGACAACAAGAATGACATCTCCTGTGCTGCTATATTGTAAAGACTTGATTTGGTGACTATAAAGAAAGAAAAAATAAAAAGAAGAAATAAAACATTTCAGTTAATGTTCCTGTGAGCTTACATGAAAACAAAAGTGTCAATGGTGAGAAACCATATTGCAGAAATAGACCTATATACACTCCTATATCAAAGAAGCAGGAGGCAGAAAATCTTTTACTAATGGAATAAGGTTTTTTATTCCACTCTATGTGTACATATGCGTGCGTGACGTTTCTTTTAACCACGCATAGCTTATCAAACGTGTAAAATGTCATTTCTGGCAAACATATTTCTTTAAGAATGCTATTATAACTCCAATGGAAAAATAGTATGTGTCAGATTTAACTACCTAGAGATGAAAACTCTTTCTCGTCTTCCCAAAAATAAAATGTAGAATTACAGTAATCTGTAAATTACTATAAAAGGATGTTGTAGTCATACATAAAACTTCACTGTACCTCACATACCAGGATATTAGTCATAGGTCAGCATTCTTGCATCTTTTTTAATGGTTGGGGCTTTAATTTCAAACTTTAAGATAAAGTTAAATAAAACCATCAGCTCTGGAAACATGACAGTAGATAACCACCTATCTAGTTTACTATGTCTTAGGTGACTGTTCTTTTGTTTTAACAGTGTTCTCACATACATGTTCCATTGATTGAGAAAACCTGTAGCAGAAACATGGAATAATAATGCTGAGATGATGAACTGAAAGTGGAAGGTTGACTGATGAATGAAAAGCCCAATTCCAGCTTCAGCATGCTCTCTCAGCATCTTGCATTATGAACAAGTTTCACAGCTCTTGCTGTATCTGAAGCAGATATCCTTTTGATCCCCTATACTTCATTATAAGGATAGCAAAGAATGTAAAGCAGTCTATCCACTTCACACCTTCCAGAATTTATATCCCAGCACATTAACAGAATGTGCACAATAACATTACTTTATATTAATACTTCACCTCTGCCTCCAGATCCTGGAGGATCTAGAATCTAGATTCTAGAACACATTTGCCACATTTGGATTCTCATGGCATCCAAAGTATTCTCAAAGAAATATCTTCCCATTGTTGAAGAACATTACTATCTGCATTCAAATCCTATCCTAGCACCTTTCAGGAAACTACCTTTTAACATTATTTCCCATTAGTGAAGTTAACACTCACATGACCAAAAAAACCAACTGTGCAACTTGTAACTTAGTATTTTAGCATTTCAGTTCTTATACAGTAGTGACTTCATGCAATTTTCTCAGCCTTAGCTATTATCTGTTAAATCTGTCCTCAAACCATGAGTCACTACATGAAACACTTAAAATATTGTAATACTTACTTTAAAAGTTCTGCATTGATCATAGTAATGTAAACTAAGCTTAAGTTTCTTATTCAAAAAATATTTGGCAAAATTGATTACATTACAATTCAAAAGCTAAAAATTGCTTCAAGCACCCTATTATGTAATACCAACTGGCAGCCAAATTGGACTGAATATTATAAGCTGATCTTTAATAGAAAGGAGACATTCAAATCTGGCAATTTCCAAAATAGATCACAATCAATGTCTGAATAAACACTCCGATCTTCAAGAGAAAAATGAATACTTTCTCAGAAAAGAAGATTGGCCAGCTACATTAAGCTCAGAGGAAACCCTGAAAGAAATTACAGGAAACCCAGAGAGAAATAATATATAAAGTCTAGAATATTCCCTCCAGACAGCTGATATCCAGGACTAAAGAATACATCAGATTCAGTTTTTGCAGAACAAACACCTTAGGAATTAAAATTTTTTTCTCAGTTGTACTTCCAAGTTCTCTTGTCCAATCATATGATTCATACAAAATATTCCTGAGCCCCATCTGAGTACTGTATACAGAATGAAGTACTTATTGGGTTATATTTCTCATACTCTAATGCTGAAATTGGCAAAAGAAAACAGCCAACATCTCCAAAGCACAGGTTCATATTTTGCACTTATCACTCTTGAAATATAAGAATAAAAAATAAACATTTAAAAACTAGACTAAAACATATTTTCACTTGACACATGTCTCATGAATGAAAAGGATCTGACCACTAGGTAATAACAAGCAGCTCAGAAGTAAAATCTGATTTCTGAAAGAATCCACGGTACATAAAGGCCCATAGGGTCTTATGAAAAAAAACCCCTGTTTTCAGACACCAAAATACTGAAAATCAAACTGCAGGCATTAATACTGTTAAGACCACACTGTCCATAATTCAAACAATGTCATCTCATTGCCTCTTAGTAGTTCTGTATCAGTATGTCTGAGCAAAGTTTTCTTTTGTCTTAAAATTTCTCCCAGTAACAAAAAGCAACTGATTTTACAGCAACTAGCACAACGGAACATAACCAATAATTTATCAAATCAGTCATGTGAAAATACTAGCTTTAGAGAAAAGATTACCATAACCTTTATGTAAAGAAAAAAACCCAAACCCATACCTTCTTGATTGTGCAATGTGACTTTTAAAATCATGTCTAAAAATTGCTTCTATAAGTAGAGTATTTGCAAAGTCCCAGAAGTTACCACTTTTCTGGTGTTTACTGGAACATGACCAAAAGTGAGGCTTTGCAAAGGCAGTTCTTTAAGAAAATATTTTTAGTTCTTATTAATGTTATAGCAAAAGTCTTGGGAAACTTATAAAAACACTTCTTTTTAATAGCATTAATCTGAGTCATTTTGGTTTAAAACTGCCAAATATGCCCAGTACTTTGGACCAGGACCTGCAGAACAGAGCTATATACATGGGTAGAATCATGACACACAAATATTTTCTACATAACAGCTTTGCTTTACACTTGCTTTTGGCTTTAACACCAAGGTATGGCTTGAAAGTACTAGCTTTGTGTCAGGCTGGGTTTTTTTTAACTTTACATCACAAATCCAAGGATAAATTAACAGAGGAACCTGATATTATGCTACAAAATGGAGCCTTGACAATACAGAATTGTTGTCAGGCTCCTTCATTTTTAAAATGAAATTAAATTTCTGGCTCCAGATCTGGATTTCTGCTAACACCTAATGTTTCCATACCAGAACTCCTCAGAATTCTTTGAAATTCAAGTCTCTAAATGCTATTAGCCCTTCAATAATAAACTTTATAGTGAAAAAAGTAATATAAGAGCATATATACACCTGGACACAAGTTATATAATATTCCACATAGTGCTCACCAGCTTGTCTCAATGTCAGCATGAAAGAACTTGAAGTTGAATCTTTTTACCAGACAGAGATATAGCTCTAGTTTTATGTTTAGAAAAAGATACAGCAGTTATATTTGAATAATAACTTTTTTAAACCCCCAAAATTAGTTCATGAGACTTGCATCATATGTGTAATTTCCAAACTTCACACCAGTCAAGTCTATTTTTAATATCACTTCATGTTTATGTTTTAAGTACTTTATTTATACATCAAGGCACTCAAATCACAAGAATTTCACAAAGAACACTTATATAAAAATACTTGTGAAATCCTCGCAACACACCAAATGAACAGTGTCAAGAATAACAAGTATTTTCAGTTTATATTTTACCATTAGTTTTTTGATAAAAGGAGCTTACCAATTTATCTGCAAGCTAACCCTGAAATAGAACATTAACATACAGTCTACTTGTAATGTTTATGTTTTATAACATTATTAGCAAGTACTACTAAATTTGAATGCTCTCTTCTGCTAAACTTGAAAATGCTTCATTAAAATAATTTCCTACTGTGGAAGTAAAGACTGTCAGCTCTTTCTGCTCAGTTATGCCAGAGGAAGGACAATACCAATTATATCCTGCTAACTAATCATCTAAATGAAACTCACGCCACAAAAGTCTGAATGTCACTTTACATGTGAAAACTTTTATTTATTTATTTATTTATTTATTCCTAAGTGGTATGTTTACTTAATTATGTTTTCAAAGTAAATGTATAATTTCTCAGCTTATTATAAGAAGTCAAGGTCTGTAGAAGAGATTGGAACTGCATAATGCATTAAAGCACACTTTCTATTTTTCTGATTTTTCACGCTTCAGAATAACAGTAGAATCCCATTCTATTTTGCAGTCCTAACTTTTCCTCATCTTTCATTATCTAGATTTTTGGCATATCTGTAATCAGTTATATGCATTCTAGCCTTCCAAACTGACGAAAATTCAGCTGTAGCTTTTTAAGATAGTAATGATTAAAAATAGACATTCTAAGTACTACTTACTCTGTGTATAATAAATTTCAATCCCTTTTTTAATCACACCAAAGTACCTTATAAACTGTACCACATAAGCCAGACATCAGAAAGTACCTTGCTAAAACTACTGTGTTTTATTTTATGCAACATATTTTTCAGAAAGTTCAGTGTGCACTACTGTTGAAGGAGTTCAGTATTCCAGTTCTCTGGAATAATTAAATGAACTCATTTCATTTACTTTCTAAATTACCAGTGAACAATATGGATAGTATGGAAATAACTCTCTTAAAATGCTTCCTGCATTTTCTTTTCAATTCGCATATATAGAAACATAGAAAGAAATGCAAGTAAGTATATTTTTTCTTTAAGACAGTATTTCACACTACACTGTTATTCAGTAATCACTGCAATGCAAAGAATCAGTGCTTTCTGGTCCAGTGCTTTTCATGAAGTCCTCTGCAAAAACAGAGGACTTCAAGAAGATTAAATAAATCACCCTTCCCTTCAGAAATCCTGGCAGGAACTAGACAGGCTCCCCACAAAGGAATCAATTGTTTTAACTTGCTTCTTCTCTTAATTAGTTTTATATAAGCAGAATACATATATAAAGTGTATTCTAATAATGTCAGTTACAACTATGATAATTAACTTGTCCTTGAGAGGTTCCTTTTCTGATGTGCTATTCACAATTGCATTGGCAGATTCACCTGTACCATTCTAAAAGGGGAAAATATACAAGTCACTGCAAAAAGCAGGAAAAGAAATAACCAGACAAGTCTTAGCAAGACAAGCTGTCCTACAAGGCTTTTGTGCATTCTACCAGGAGCTTAACATGAAACATTAAGTGCAAAAGGCAGCCTTCATGCCTACCATTCACAAGGCTGGAGTGACCGAAAAGCTTGGAGAGAGGCATCCATTCCAGCAAAATCCCAAAATTTTACATCATAATCATATCCACCAGTTATCAAACGAGCACCTGAAGGATCCAACCCCAAAGCAGAAACCTGTAAAGAAAAAAAAAATATAATCATAATCATTCAAGCTTTTTTATTTTTTCCACAATTCTTCAGGGTGTCACCAAAACATAAAATGCTACTAAAGTTAAAAAAAAAATCAAACCCAAGCCTCAAACAACCCAGAGCACTGGTTTCTTACTAAAGTATCTTAGCTATATTTTCATTTTGAAATTTCACTACCTTGAATAAAGTTTTAGTACTTTTGAAGTAGTAGTAAGAATGGAAATAACAATTACATAGTCTGAATAAACCACTGAAGACAGCTGAGAAAAAATAGTTTAGTGTTTACTTCCTAATCATCTCATTGCGAAATGTGGCTAAGTGTTTCCATGAAGAAAACTGTACTCTAGACTTCTACCAAAAGTACAAAAAATATTTATAGCAAGGTAACAAAAAGGTGTTTAACATTCACCAGTTTAAGATCCTAAGTTTAGTCAAGACAGCTCATGTGCATATACACATTGTTTAGTTAAATTTCTCTTCTGAAAAAGAAAGAAGAATAAAATAGGGTATAAACTTGAATTTTTTTAAATCACAGATTTTTAAAAGATAGTATTGTAACAAAATAGGTCAAAGTAACTTCTCAAAACCCATCTCTTTTATATACAAAACCAGCTTCTCAGAGCTATTCAAAATTCTGAGGAAAGAATGCTAATGCTTATTATTCTCATCATTCTCAAATCACAGATCAAGTAAAACAGGAATTTTACTGAAAATCTGTTTTAATTCTCTATTTGAAGAATGGTAATGTTCTATAGTACAATAAATACTACTTCATACTAAATGAAGTACTAAAATAAATAGTAGTGTTCAAATCACTACATGGAGAAATAAGGGAACAGAAGGCATTTCACTAGAAATTATAGAAAATATTTATTTAAAATAATTTACCTTCAAAATTATTTCTTTTCCTTTCACAATTGTGAAAATAATGTATCTACTACCATGATTTCAAACATTAATATAAGATGTGCTGAACAATGTGCTAAATTAATTTAGATACCAAGAGATTAATTCTCAAAAAACTAAGTCATCTACATAAGAGAGAGATGAAAAGTTCTATCAAAAAATATAAAACTAGTATATTTTTGGAATTACTCAAAATTACACCTAACCTGAAATGTTAAAATGCCTGAAGAAGTTCTCATTAAAAGATAAAACTCAGATGGAATTCATGCTTACGTTTTAATGGAGCCTATGGGTAAAACCTAGACTATAACCAACAGATTACTTTTAACAAAAACAAAACAAAAACATGGGTCATCCCACATTTATAAGATAGATAATCATCACACTAAAAAACCTTTTCAGCAAGAAGAAAGATAGTCTCCAACACAATAAAGTAGTAATGTACTAGCAGTAATGATAATGGTAATGATGATGATGATGATGATGATAATAATAATAATAATAATGTTCTACAAAATGTCAGGAAAATAATTTGAAGAGATAAACCAGAAAATTCTGAACGAAAAAGAACTCACCAAGAATGTTTGACCTATACAAAACCATGTGGAAAAAAAACCCAATCAAACAAAAACACTGTATACAGAATAAAAGACAAAAAAACCTTCATTTCTGAATGGAGAGTAATGCCTGAGAATAATGTCATGACTACAGGTTAGCAACATCAAATGTCTTTGGGGAAGAAAAGAACTTGAGGGAATAACTTTCAGATGCCTAAAACTGTATTAAAAATTCTAGATATGAATGTACAAAAATACAAATAATTTTACACAGAATATGCTTATCTATATGTATCTTCTTTACACGTATACATGAGAAGTATTGACAGGAACAATGATTTAATGCAGACACATAGTAATACCACCAAAAAAAACTTGTCTCAAAGATATATCAGTCTACTACTGTACTTTTTTTTCAAAGCTTTAGTATACATCTATATACACTGTGTTATGGAGACTTTTAAAACTTATGTAAACTGTTGAATAGTTCCCAGAGAAAATATTTTAAAGCATGGAAACAAGTTCATGAAAAAAGTAACCTACAGAAAACAACTGTCCCAATAAAAACAGCATGTATGAATGAAATTTATTCTTTAAGATGGACAATTTGTTCCCCTAGAATTTAGATTTCCTTACATGAATGAGTATGGGCTTCTTTTGAGTTTTCTTTTTCTAGTTTTATGGAGAAGAAGTTCACTTAGCTATTCCTTATCTTATCAAAGACTATTTCTAGTCATCTTCTCCTTTAGGTCCCCACTGCTGCTGACCAGCTCTGTGCTGGCCACTTTTTAAGCATCACCTCCTAAGGCAGGCTATTCCCCAATGCTGGAAATCAAGCAGGTGAGGCAGAAACCTGGCTTAGCTGAGCAGGGATATTCTCTTGGAAGTAAGGCAAAAAAGAAAGGTATATGCCCAGTGGAAGCAAAGTCAGGTGACATGGCAAGCATACAGAGATGCTGCTTACTACTGCAGGGAGAAACTCTGTGCAGCCAAAGCTCAGTTGGAGTTGAAGCTGCCCAGAACCATGGGGGAAAACAAGAAATTTTTTTTCATGCATATTAATGGTTAAAGGCATATTTCTACACTTTAACCATATTAATGGTTAAAGTGTAGAAATAATATCATCCCATTACAGGATAAGGTAACACACTTCACAAAGAGGTCAGAGACAAAGCAGAGATGTTTAAAGCTTTCTTTGCCTCTGTCTTCTGACAGACCAAGGGGGTCTCAGACCATGACTGTGAAAATTATCAACTCCACAATCCTGAAATTGTGCAGGATCTGCTGCTCCAAGCAGATCCCTACATCAGGCTATGGAGCCTGATAAGATTCATCAGAGAATCCTCGAAGAGCTGGCTGACGTTATTCCAAAGCCTTTCTTGATGATTTTCAGGCAGTCTTGGGAATCCAGAGAGGTCCCAGATGACTGGAAACTGATGAAAGTTGTCCCAGTTTTCAAGAAGGGCAAGAAGAAGGACAACACTGTCATCAGTCATCACCAGCACAGCTTCATGAGAGGAAAAGTCTTGGGCACTGGAAAAGGCTCCCCATGGAAATTGTCACAGCAGTTGACAGAGTTCAAAAAGTGTTTGGACAATGCTCTTGGGTACATGGTGTGACTCTTGAGGATGGTGCTGTGCATGGCCAGGGGTTGAACTTGATCATCTTTGTGAGGCTCTTTCCAACTCAGAAAATTCTGTGATTCTGTAACTCAGGTACCTCACAGTATTTCAAATATACAATGCCCTTGTATAGCCAACTGTCTGAAAACAGTACTTTCAAGAAAACCAAGATGTGGCAGACATCAGGCAACTGATTCCTCCTTAATCTAAATGTCCTGCCGTAATTCAGATGCATTCACTTGCAGAAATCTTTTAAAATGTGAAATCTCTTATGTTTTTCTAAAAAGAATATGCCCCTTTTACAATTTAAATGGAAATTTTGAACCCTATCCATTTCATTCATGATTTCTGACATGCAGAAAAACTGGGCATCTCCACATTAATCAGAACACTCAAGTGTTCTATTCAGTAACTTCTATATGAGGGAACAGTTGTGAAATGAGATATTAGAATGCACATATTTAATATTCTTTCTCATACCCACCTATATATCAAAAGCACCATGAGAAATAAAAAATATATATGAAGTTTCATTGGGAACAGTAATTCCTATTACACTGTACAAGCAATACAACTCGGAAATTAATCAGGTTTCTGGGAAGACTCTCTTTGTTGGGAAATCTTTCCTGAGATTTCTCAGCTGCACAGGAATAGAGTCATCATCAAATCCACATTCACTAGATTGAAGAGGTACAGATGGGATATATAAGCTTAGCTGAAATAGAGTGGTATGAACATAATGAGAAGACTGTATTTAAAAAAACTGGGGCAAAACAGCAAAAACAAGATATGAAGTTACTCCCATCCTTATGTGTGTAAGGTCAGGGGTAAATGGTTTCACTATTCTAAAAGAAACAAAAAAAACCACAACAAAACAACCCTTCTACAGAAGAGATATTTTTTTCAATATGTTCAATTTACTGCATCCAGTCTAATCCAAGTGTGCTATATATATATCCCACATTACAATTCACCTCTATTCAAGGTGATGACAGCTGTATTCTCCTGCAGTCAAAATATCTCAGAAGTCTTCCAGAACTGTAACTCTCACTTTACAAGGCCTTTTAGTTAGAAATAACATGAGCTTACTCTTTTTGAAGCCATGAAAAGATTTACTGGTTTAATATAGAGAAAAATAAATTTTAAAAATTTACCTAACAAAGTTTGTTAGGACGCGTATTCAAGAAACATACTGCAGAAGTAGTTACTGTAACACATAAAATAGGAAACTGATTTGCACTAGTACAATACTCTGCAAAACCTAGTATTTATAGAAATTAATATCCAAAGCAGTTGCATGCACTGTGTGTACAAAAATCCACTCTATTTTCTTTAGTGTAATGCAATGCGTTTTTTACATGTCAATCAGCCCACAAAAACAATTTAATTTATATTGGAAGATGTGATGATACAGAGATAGAAATATATAGAGCAAAAAAAAGATACTTCCAAGTTTGATTGTGGTTCTTTAAAAGAAAGCAAAGAAACAGTAGTGGAGCTATAAACTACAAAAGGTGCAGTCAAAGACAAGGAAGAACAAGATCTCAAGCAATTGAGAATGGTGCCTAAAAGGCACTAGAAGACTGAAGTAAAATGAAGTACTTTGCTGCAGAGAAGTCATTGGCAATAACATTCTCCTTTAAACCCATGACCAAAGAAGGGTCTAGATTAGACCCATGTCTACATATTAGGAAGGTCTATCCTAGAAGAAAAGCTCTTAACAATTACAGAGAACATACTTGATGAAAATAAGACTACAATTGAGTCAAATGGAGCCATATTTAGGTTATTACAAGAAATTGAAGAGGTGGTCATGAAACACACTTTCAATTGCACTAAGAAAAGAGACTGCCTAAATTAACAAATCAAGGAAAATTTTGCTTCTTGAACTTTAGCTGATAAGTATTTGTTAACAATTCTAGAAAAGCATGAAGGGTTGAAAACATGGTATCACTTACTGTCTTTGTTCCATGTTGGAGTGTAATTTCATGAGAATCTGGGATTTTCTTGACCGGGTTCTGGAAAAAAAGAAAATTCACCTCTGTGAAAACAGTGCTATCCCCAAAAAAACCCACTAATGCAATATATATGTAAAAGTCAGAAGGTCTCCATCACAGCAGTCATAACACAAGGAAGACAAATGGGAAAATCATAAACCAGAGACTGTATTCACATTTTTATTTGCATAGTAGACTCCCAAAAATATGATGAGTAATTGTTTTGAAAACATGACACCATCTTAAGATGAAAACACAAAAGTATTTTTTTTTTCTCTTTGGAAGGTATTAGTTCACACAGAAAGAAATGTTTCCTAAAATAGACACTATCTATCCTCTTGATGCCTGACATCTTGCTATAATTTTCTGTTGCCAAGTATGATTTTAAAATAATTTTAGGCACATTTTATACTACAGATTAAATCTCCTGCCTTATCCATCTCTGCCAATCCCTTCATTATTTTTCATGCTTCACAGAAACGTCTCTATAGCATCAGGCTGATTACCTTCATACCTTTTTTATCTTCTTTATCAGTTCCATCTTTTAGTTCTCTGAAAAACTGAAACTTTCATTACCTTTGGTTTAGCTACACCTTCCCTTCTTCTAACTTTACTTAAACTACAAGGGAGTACATTTAGATTAGGCATTATTCTTTACTTTGAGGGTTGTTAGGCACGGCACAGGTTGCCCAGAGAAGCTGTGGATGTTTCATGCCTGGAAATGTTCAGGTTGTGTTGGATGATGCTCTGAGCAACTCAGTCTAGTGGAAGGTGCTTCTGCCCATGGCTGAGGGGTTGAAATGAGACAGTCTGTAAGGGAGGAGGGCATGGAGGTTGTGCATGTGCTTTCATAATTTGTCTTCCAGAGCAACCACTTTGCTCACTGAAGCCCTACTGGGAAGCAGCAAGACATCACCTGCTAACGGGAAGTAGAGAATAAATCTTCTGCTTTCCCTTGTTTCCATGTGTGGACTTCACTTTTACTTCATTAAGCTGCTTTTATCTAGATCCATGTGATTTTTTCCCATCTTCCTCTCTTCTCCCGCTCCATCCTGCTGAGGATGGGAGTGATAAAGAAGCCTGGTGGGCAACTGGCATGCAGCCAAGGTCAGCCCACCACAAGGTAACAGTAAAGGTTTACCAATAGCTACACATTACATCCTAAAAGGTATAGCCCACATGGCACCAAGTGACACTTTCACAGACTCAGTGGTTTAGAAGCTGAGAAGCAGTTGTAACTCGAAATTCCCAAGCAAAGCTGAGATTATGAAAATGAGTTTATTGTTCAACTGACACTATAAAGCACACAGACAAAGGCATAATTATAATACAAATTAGGTTTTCAACGCTCCATCATCCCCTACATTATAAACTGGTATTTGCTGCTCTTGGGATGCATAAAATTGCTCAACAGCCATTGCCTGCACTTGTCATCCAGGCACATTTCCATAAAAACCGAAGTGTGAAAAGCAAGCAGTTTCTAAGATTCATCCGCAACAGCCATCATGCACAAGAAAAGATGTACTATTTTTGCGAATCAAAGGCTTTCACAGAAACCATTGCCGCATTCTTACCTTAATCACTGCAAGGTTGCTTTTCTGCCATGGAATATTATAGAATTCTTCATTTCATGTACCTTACCACAAAGGTAGGTATTATATGTCTATATTGTGTCAGCATTGGATTTAATTTTCAGAGGGTATCTCAACTACTTTGAGAGGTCTTTCAGTAAGTCAAAGAAAAAATAATTTATTAATAAACAAAATTATCTAGACCAAACTTACTTTATTTTAATTGCTAGCTCCCTCAGGTGACAATAATTAAATCCCCTTTTTTATGAGACGAGTGAAGTATTAACATGAAAACATTTTTGCTTTACACCACACTCATGTTGAACAGTATTCTGGCTACTCATTTTAGGGAAGAAGAACAGACAGGAATATATTCTGCCACCTGATAAATCAAACATTCTGAGCCTAAAAGTCAGACACTTGGCGATTGCTACTGGTGCTAAGCTCTACAGTGTCCAAGGGATGCCTGACAGTTTAAGTAACTGTTTAGACTATTCAAGACAAAAAATTAAGATAACAACATCCAGGAACATATCTTGGCATAACATCTTCAAATTAGCTAAATATTTACAAAAAACCAAGGTGGCTTATTCTATTTTAGTTAACCATGAACTTCCTAAATAACTCAGAATGCTGTATCTCTAATGTGCTACAGCACATGCCTATATGCATACAAGATAATCAGATGCAACTACCATCACTACTGAACTTTTCCAGTTATTACACTCCAAAGAATAATGAATGCCATAAAATCCTCTTTTTTTCACACTTCAAAAGGGAAATATAGCTAATACATTTAGGCTGACTTGAACATCTGGATATCATGTATACTGCAATATTACTGTAAGTGTGAAAAAAATGAAAATATAGAGTTTGCCTGAAGTGTACCTGCACTTGGAGGACTTCAGCTCTTGTTTGGATTTCAGACGTTAACTTTACACAAATTGATTATATGATTTCACTAATATTGTTCTGCAAAATTTGTATTGTGATTAAAACTACAGGAGATAAAATCTTTACAGGATTTCCAGGGTGTTTTCTGTTGTTGCTGTTATTTTCTTTTAAAGCCCATGAGGAAAAGACTATTTTAAATTTCTGCTTCAGCAGAAACAGAGGAAAATAGTTACGGAGTTGACATATCTCCTAATATTTTTACAAAAATTCTCAATTCCCAATATCAGATTAATATATATTAAATCTGTGAAACAGAGTATTCTACAAATTCACCGTTTTTTCTCAAAATGAATAGGCTTACCTTAAAAGCAATTTCTACAAAGGGACACTGTAAATCAGCATCACACCTGCAGTATGGAGTTTCAATTTTTTCAGGGAATTCCAGCCCTAGTTGAGTGTTACACTCCTGTGCCTAACAACAATCTTCTATTTACTGCACCACTGTCTGTAAATATTGTGGATTTTTTTTTCCTTGTTCCTTTTGGGAGCTTCCTTATTCTCAAAGAATACTCAGAAAACACGCCACTAGCAACACTGCCACTAGTCAGGTTAGAGCCTGAAACTAGATTCGTTTCCCCAGAATGTCTTGAGAAAAATCAAAGACAAAACCAAAAAAATCAAATAGACCAAAATTACTCACTTTTTCATGGCCCAACCAGAGAAGGGAAAAATTATGCATTTATACCTAGAAGAATCTCTGCTGTTCTGCTTGCAGAGGTTTGTATATAAATGGAAATTATATTGTATGAGAGAGACTTGCAAACTATAGGTAATCTTTCACACATCAAGGCCCTTAAATAGGAACTTTTCTGGGTACCTACAATACTATAATTTACAGAGAAAAACAGTAAAATAGCCAATTTTCTCTGTGTTTGCAATTGCCTTCTTTGAGAACTTCAACATCAAATGCTGCCCTGGAAAAAAATCTGGATAGCTCCTTTGTTCTCAGTTCTCTCCTGAAACACTGGCTTCCTGAAAACTTGAAAAGACTATCATTCGTGAGAGCAGAGCTATGGCACAGCATGGAGAATAAAAAATTGAAAACTACAGCTGGTTGAACGAAAAGACGAACACTTTCCCTGTCTTGAGCAAGAGAAAAGGTTAAAGCTGGTTTGGCTACTACCTACATTAAATATCTTTAAGAGACCCTTAAATTGATCAGGGAGCTGGAGCACTTCTCTTGTGAGGACAGGCTGGGAGCATTGCTCAGCCTGGAGAAGAGAAGGCTCTGGGGAAACATTATCCCTGTATCTGAAGGGAGCCTCAAAAAAGCTGGAGGGACTTCCACAAGGACATGTAGCATTAGGACAAAGGGCAATAGGCTTAAACTGAGAAAGAGGGTAGGTTTATGTTAGATATTACAAAGAAATTCTTTACTGTGAGGGTGGTGAGGCACTAGCACAGGCTGCTGAGAGAAGCTGTGGATGCCCCATTCCTGAAGTTTTTAAGCCCAGGCCTGGATGGGATTCTGAGCAACCTGGTTTAGTTGTAGGGACAACACTGCTGAGGGATAAGGCAAGGAGGGCAGGAAAATTTGAGACCCTTTGAAAGACTTTTATTTTGTACTCCAGCATACAGACTGACAGTGCTGAAATCTGCCTTGTGACCAGATACTAGCAAATTTATCCCTCTGCTATTTTCTTTAGCAAAGCGTTCAAAATCGTAAGTGCAATTAAGAAAGTTAATCAAGTTGACAGAAGAGAGTTAGAAGAAGAGAGTTAAAAAGAGAAATGTAGTATCTTCTTATAAAAATATTCATACTGTAAATTATGTTACATATTGAAAGAGAAAGCTCTTAAAACATTTTAAGAACAAAAATATGGGCAGACAACTCATTAACAATCACCACAGAAAGGATGGGATATCCAACACAGTAATTCCCAAAGCTGACAGGTACAACAGCACACAAAACCATGGAATGGTCAGTGTTGGAAGGGACTTCTGGAGATCATCCAGTCCAACCCTCCTGTCAAGGCAAGGTCACCTGCAGCAGGTGACACTGGAATTCAGCTAGGTGGGTTTTGACTATCTCCAGAGAGGGAGACTCCATG
>VXBC01007719.1:16245-37605 GCA_013399945.1 Ploceus nigricollis | reverse complement strand
TAAATTGATCAGGGAGCTGGAGCACTTCTCTTGTGAGGACAGGCTGGGAGCATTGCTCAGCCTGGAGAAGAGAAGGCTCTGGGGAAACATTATCCCTGTATCTGAAGGGAGCCTCAAAAAAGCTGGAGGGACTTCCACAAGGACATGTAGCATTAGGACAAAGGGCAATAGGCTTAAACTGAGAAAGAGGGTAGGTTTATGTTAGATATTACAAAGAAATTCTTTACTGTGAGGGTGGTGAGGCACTAGCACAGGCTGCTGAGAGAAGCTGTGGATGCCCCATTCCTGAAGTTTTTAAGCCCAGGCCTGGATGGGATTCTGAGCAACCTGGTTTAGTTGTAGGGACATTGGAATGAGATAGTCTTTAAGGTCCCTTTCAATCCAAACCATTCAATAACTCTAAGTGATTCTACTACACTAAAAACACCCTTCTGCTCCAAGTTTACACACACTCTGCTCTTTTGGGGCTCTGGCTTGATATACTCCACAGGGAAGATGCTGTCTGTTCATAGGCAGGAGTGATGAGAAGGAGGCAAGAGCTACACTTCCCAGAGATTTCTCCATTTCCGGTGAAACTACAGGTTTTGCAGAACAATTATCACAGAGGTAGCCTGACACAGATGATTACTGCCTTATTTGAAGACAGATGGAAATGACTGAAATACTAAAGGGGTAGCAGGAACAGCTGGTGGAAGTGGAAAGGGAACAACAAACCCTAGCAATAAGCGGTAATGCAAGTATCTCCATCAACTTAAGAACTTAATTCCCCCCCCTAAAAAGGTCCCCCTACAGAAGGCCATGTNAGATCATCCAGTCCAACCCTCCTGTCAAGGCAAGGTCACCTGCAGCAGGTGACACTGGAATTCAGCTAGGTGGGTTTTGACTATCTCCAGAGAGGGAGACTCCATGGACAGCCTATAATGTTTAGACAGATAAAATACCACCAAAAAAACCAGTGAATTCTGGAGATAAGCCACTGTTTATCTCGACCACCAAAGAAATCTGGTCCAAGTGCTGCAGTATCTAGGCACAACCATATGTTAAGACGAACAGCAAAAGGCTTCAACTCATGCTTGTTGTTGCTTGTCTGTATCAAAATGTGTTTAGTTTACAGGTCAAGTATTCCCTCTCACACATCACTTAAAATACATTCAAAATTCTTTTTTTCAGTGTAAAGAAGTTCTAGAAGTCCATAAAACTTCACAGGGGGACACTAGCACAACTTTCTTGCATTGAAACTAACCTCAGGCCCATAAAAAAGCAGTTTTTTCCCTTCTACCTCATATCCAACTTCAATATGCAAGTGAAGGAAATTAAGAGACTATTTTAGTGATGATGAACAGAGAGAACAGAACGCTGTTCTGTTCTTCAATATTAAGTCTGAAACATTATTTAAAGAAAGATAAAAAGAAGTTAAGGGGAGGAGTATTTCACAAATCTGGAAGAAAACATCCCTTATTCCTCTTTTCAAACTAGCTAAAAACTAACTAGTTTTTAAAAAACGAACTAACATCTGAATTTTCCATGACACCAGTGAAAGGTTAAGGCAGTAGTAAGTGTTCTAATTTACTTTTTCTGTTCCTTTTTAAACTCAATCTTTCAGTGATGTCATGTTTCGTTCCACAATCGTGCACTGATTAAAACCACACTACTTGTAAAATGGGCAGGTTTACCAAGTCACAATTTCTCATTATTCTCCTCTGTAAATTAAACTGAAAATAAACGTGTAAGATACACATTAAGGTTGCACAAGTGAACACTGAAGAGAAAGATGAAGAATGAAAAACTACAATATCAGAGATGGGCAAGATGCTGTTCTACAGCAACAGAAAAACATACATTTTTTGGGGTTTACAGGAGTGCATTACCCACAAACTTCCATGCAGAAGGAAGCATACAGATTTGAAAGGACATTTCAACAACTTTTAATTTCCTCTCTTTTAGGTGCTAGAATTGACAGATGTATTCTTATGCAAACTCGCATGTTATTAAATTCAGCTTGGCCCAGATTCATACAATCTGAGTTTCTAAATGTGATGCATCTAAATATGGGAATAACTTTCTTCAGACTTCCTATACAGTCTTCAAAAATAAGCAAATAACTAAAGAAGAAGTGAACCAAAAAACCAAAATTATTTTGAAATAATTTTAAAATAATCATTTCAAATTAAATTATTAAATTAAATAATTTCCTCTCCTCTTCATGAATTATTCAGGAAAGTGCAAAGCATCTGAATTCCTAGCATAGGTGCCTTGATTATGTCAGATGAATCAGGGCACATGTGTCAATAGTATGTAAATTTCTGGTCTGAAGATAAAGGAAAACATTCTGAAAAACAGGAGGATGCATGCATACTACTGGTATGAATTATCTTGGCTGGCGTTCCCACAAAACACCCGAAATATCCATTACTCATGGAAAAACACAGATAACTATAACTGCATGATGAATGCAAAAAACCTTCAAAGTTAACAGAAATATCGGAAGGATCCTACAAAATTATATTGTTCCGAGTTTCCAGCCTTTAACTTAGGTAAGTCAAAACGGCGCAGAATATTTACATCCTGAATTTTAAGTGTAGGAAGATCAAGATGTTATTCTTCCCTTTAGTGAACTAAGAGATATTGCTTCAGTGTGCACTCAAGAATTAAAAGGTGCTTTAAAGAGATGAACTTCCTTTCAAATACCACCGGGAAGTAAATTTAATTATTCAACACGGAAATAGAACTGTAACTAGTTTCTCCCAACATCATCTAGTTCACAGATTCGTGTAATCTTTCTCGTACGATCTGAACCTAAGTGTTTTGTCAGGTTCAACCAGCAAGGAAAAAGACCTTAGATTAAATTTTTACTCCAACATGACTGCTTAAAAGTAATAAATTTCTATTGTTATTATAGGCCAGATACAACATATTTTATTAGATGTTGAGTCAAATGGTAACTCAAGAGACTGTGCCATGACACAATAGGTAACAACAATTAACTCTCCCCTTCCCTTTCATGCCACTTACCAGAGTATCCATTTCTGAAAAGACTCCAATGGCTTAGCGGTTTAGAAAAGGTATTACAAACAGAATCTCAGCATGTTCGCAAGCACCATTTTTAGACATAAAAATCATACTTCTAAAGTACAGCAAAACGCATGCTTGATCTGTCTTCTAAGGGCTACTTTTAGACACATTTCAGGAGGCTGCTCTTTTTCACCTAGATTCCAAAATCGCATTCAGATAAATATCTAAATTTGTAACAAGCCTTTGATTTATGAAGGCATAGTTTATATTAACAATTATGACCTGGGAATTGTTCTCACAATGTATACGAAAGAAATTCTCTTGAGCCTTTTCTAAAACAAGTTATAATCATTGATAAAACTGATTTAAATCTAAAATTGCCTGGAGTCATTCAAGTTTCCTCTGCAGTTTCTGGGAGACAGGTTTACTTAAACTGAGTATTCCAGTTACATTCCACTCATATAATCAACTACCTGTTTCATCTTTATCTTCTCAGCTTCAAATGGGTATAAATATAAATACTTCAAATTAGCTGAAACTGTATGTACAACCGCCAGATATCACCAAAAAGCGCCACTGTTTTATTACAATAAAGAAACACAAAACATTACTACTACCTGCCATGTTAGGAATGAAAAAAATCTCTAGCATTTTTAGTCAGGTATATCCTTTATTAAGGTTATTCCTTAGAGCTGAATAGAGCACTTTGTCTTAACACAATGGAGTACTTCCATTTACTCTGCAACAGTAGAACAACTCACACAACCATACATCAGCTGACAATGAGGAGAAAAAAAATAAACTCTGAAAGTTCTGTTCAGGTTGGTAAGTTTCCAAACCATAGCTTAATTATGAAATCAGAAAGGGCAAATAATTGTGAACTTTTAGGTTTTTGGAGTAGAAGTGCCAAATGTTTAGTTCAGATGGGAACACGCATTCACCTAGTTTACATTCAGCTTGTGTAGGATTTTGTATCACAGAGTCCATGCAGGATTTCTACCACAACGAATATGCCATAAAATACACCCATGAAAGAATCCAAATCCAAAACAGAGGATGCACAACCAGACGGAACTTAACATTTTTTTGCTTAAAAAACTTAATTATTTACATTAAACTTGCTCCGAAACATCTTTATCTAAACTACGCAGACACTTTATCATTACCACCATTTTGCAAACTTTAGGGAATAAGGAGCATGAAGTTCTTTCACCTGACTCACCAAGATAAACCATGAACACTTAGATGTTTTTCACTCTTTAAAATAGCTTTACTGTTCTCTAGATTTAACCTCTGTCAAGATATAAGTATTTATGAAGTATCTTACAATTCAGAAATATGTATAAAGTGAAACATGTTTTTTCAAAAAAATATTCCTCCCCTCTATATATTTAAAAAGTCAATAATACTACTAAGCCTTTGTAATTCATGCAGCAACATCCAATTTTAGCTACATGTACTTCAATGGAAGTACACTAAAATTACATATGCAGTAAAATAAGCATTAAAGTTTCTTTTGAAAGTTGTGTAACCAGTGAAATTAAGTGCATCAACAGCGATACAATCCTGGGCTCATCAAAACTTTAAAAAACAATGCAACCAATACATGATCAATATTTGGAATTGCTATTTAAAACAGAAATGGTATTACTATAACTGAAATAAAATTTTTCCTCTTATCAAAAAAACGCCTTATGCTCATTTTAAGACTTCTGGTGAACATGTCAGCATAGAATTTCACAAGCATCAGGATAATACAACTTCTATACCAGTATAATGGCAACCTCGTTATTAAGCCAGCTCTTTTAAATTGTGTTTTAATGAGCAAAATTTTAAAAATACACCATTGTTGTAGACCAATCCTTGACCTTTAACTATGCTATTTATTTGACCTCTATGTACCTCAGTTTTCTCATCTAAAAAAATGGGAATAAATAATACCTATTTCAAGGAATCTGTTATAGGGTTTTCAGCAACGATGGTGAAGTTTCTCACATTCCCTAGGGATCCTGTTGGTCTTAGCAAACACACTACCATCAGCAAACGAAACCATTACAGCTCAAGAGAGAGATGTCCACAGACTCCACTTTTCAACAGTTCTGTAGCTGTTATTATGAAATGTGTTCATTCAAAAGTTTACTTCAGGATCTTGAGAGACAGAAATTCATGTATAACAACCCACCTAGTGACAACGACTGCAGTTGCCCACAAATTTACCAAATAATTAGGGTAAGGAATTTAAAGTATATGTGCATGTCTATGTTTGTCAGCTAGTCATGTAAAGAAGATCTGCAACTCAGGGTGAAGGCAGGGGGACAAGGGTTAAAAATTACAGCATGTCTCTTTTACTGCAGGAAGGAAGAACAATTTCCTATGTCGCTTCCACAGCTGGTTCCAATTCTATTACTGTTTCGATTACTAATTCTCCCATGCCACCCATAAATTACCTTCAAAACATTAACATTTAAGCTCTGTTATAGCAGCACAATTTTATGTAACGTGACATGAGGATAAATTGCTAAGTGACTTTATGCATCTGGAAAGAGGAAAAGATACATTTATACTGTGTGGACTTGAGGTCCATGCTTAGTAGAAACACACCTTCCCTCATGCTTCACTCAGGTATATTATTTTATCTAAAGCTCATGGCAGAAGAAATCAGTGCATTAAGGCCAGATTATGTACCTTATATTGCTAAAATGGTTGTACTATCCAACAACATTGCAATAATTTTCAAAATGTTCAAGGCAAGTACTAAGCACTAGGTTAGAAATGGTAACCAGTGTGAATATCCTGGCTTTATTTGGAATCATAAAGCAAGTAATTGTAAAATGTTGCGTGCAACAATTATGAAACATGCTTGTCTTCTAATGGATTTATATGGTATATTTTACTACAGTACTTATGTATGTTGAAATCCCTCCAGCATATTGTATCAAAAAAACTGATTTCCATACATGTAATGTAGTCTGAAAATTCCAAATGATTATAATTAAACCTGACAGGACACACAACTAGACAGAAAGCCATTGATTTCTACAGAGCAATCAAACTATAACTGTTCGGTATGGCTCAGCTCTGGGTTATACAGGAAAAGAACAAAGACCTCAACACAGCTTTCAACGGAATGTCACCCATGTTAAATCCAACACTTATTACAGTCATTCCTTAAGGAGCCGGAAGTATACGAGTGCAGAGAAGCAATGCTTTCACTTTTTAACCCAGACTAAGATAAACATCCATTGTCTTGACAACATGAACGTTTTAGCTGTGTGCACAGAAAAAGAACAGAAAAAGTCAACATCATACCTTCCTGAAATGCCTCATTTCAGATTTTTACTGACATTATTTAAGATCTCAGACATCTTTCTTCCTTCCTAACATATAGAAAATGTAGATTAGAGAACCTCTCCTTACTCAATAAGTTTCTTGATCTTCACAAGGAGTTGCTGATGATACTCCATACTATACAAAGATTCCTTGAGTTACAGGAAAAATCTTCCTTTTTAAATCCAAAGTTTAAGTTTGGATTATATGATTCAAATGAAACTGCTATTACTTGTGCAAATAATAAACTTGTTAACCTATCTGAAATGGATTAACAACAATATGCATCTTCAACTTGGTCATAACAGATAGTTACCAATATATTTTTAGTTCATACCAATCTAGTACAAAGATGGCAACTTCAGATATTCAGATGAAACAGTACAATTACTTTTTTTGCAAGAGTCAGGAAAGAAAAGCACAGCCCATAGATATAAAGAACTCCAGATTCCAGACCACATATCTACTACACATCTGCTGTAAAATTTTCAATATGACAATTGCTTTTGTGCTTATATGTTTTAAATAGGATAAAATGTCCCACCTTGCAGGTGTGCTATGCTGATACTCCAGTAAGTATAGTAGGTTTGTTCATTGAGCTGCTTAGATTCCACTAAGACAGAAATCATTATTAATGCCTATTATTTACAAAAAATCATTGAATAGTTTAAGTTGATAGGGACCTGTAAAGGCCATCTAGTCCAATGCCCCTGCAATGAACAGGGATATATTCAACTAGATCAGGTGGCACAGACCTCTGTTCAACCTAGACTTGAATTTTGTTTCCAGGGTTGGGGCATGTACCACCTCTCTCTGGGTAACCTGTTCAGTGTTTTACAGGCCTCAGCGTAAAAAACCTTGTATCTGAGCTAAATCAACCCTCTTTTAGTTCAATGCCATGACCCCTTAGTCAATAACTACAAACCCTGCTAAAATGTTTGTCCCCATATTTCTTGTGGGGCTCCTTTAGGTACTAGAAGGCTGCAGTAAGGTATCCTCAGTGTCTTCTCTTCTTCAGGTCCCAATTCTCTCAGCCTTCTCATCACATGAGAGGTGCTGCAGACCTCTGAGCATTTTTGTGGCCTTTCCCTGGACTCACTCTGAACGTTCCCTGTCCTTCTTCGTTATGCTGGGAGCCCAGAGCCAGATGCAGTGCTCCAGGTGGGTCTCAGTAGAGCAGAGCAGAGGGGCAGAATCCCCTCCCTCCCCTGCTGCCCACGGGGCTCTGGATGCAGCCCAGGCTTTTGGGCTGCAAGCACACATTGCTAGGTCACTTCCAGCTTTTCATTCTGGAGCTCTCCATGCCTTTGTCCTCCAGGGATGTAAAAACAAATGAAAAACCCCCCACAGTAAGGGGAAAAAAAATAAAAAGCTTTGTGTGTAATGCTTATGCTACAAGTGCAGTCTCAATGTTGTTGAGAAAACAGATCCATGATATTTCATACCTCCTGGCTGACTGATTGGTGAGGCTCCTAGGGAATGCACGATTCCATAACTACTGTTTCCATTAAAAAAGCAAGCTCTATCTATAAAAATCCTCTAGCAGATCTTCCCCTGTAATAAGCAAGTCCAACATGCTATTCTATCAAAAAAGAAACTAAATACGCCAAAAACGTACAAAATACGCCAAAAACGTGCATGAGAGAAGCAGAGAACTTATAAACACTTACTGGCTCTTCACAGGAAAAGCTGAAGTGGTGGGCAGGAACATATGACCCATAAAATAATCTGAATCAAACGCAGTCCAAGATTTTTTGCTCATATTTGTTCAAATTCCCCATTATGGACATATTCCAGACAACTTATAAGGAAGCCAAACCAAGGATTCCCAATTTTGCATAGTTTGCTGCACTTGGGCAGAATTTAACTCCTGTTTCTGGAATTCATTCAGTAAGCCCAAATTCTTCATATTAACCTCATGTTTGACATCCCCCTTGAATGTGTGATCCACTAAATGACATGGTTTAGTTCTGAAACTAATTCTATCTCACATAACACCTACTGCTATCCCATACTTGACTGCTTCCCAAGCCTCTTAAGAATTTACATTTCACCTCTTCGAAGCCACACAAAATGGACAGTAGATATGCTTCCAAAACAAACTGTTTCACAGTGAGTTTTTCAATGCCACTGTTCTGTTTACAGAAAAATTGTGAAGTACAGGCCATTTGAAGGCACTTTTTTTAACAGTCTTGCTTTCAGAATTTACCTGGCCTTCCATATCACACATTTCAGATACTCTGGATCCTCAGTTCACTTAGCTACCACAATTAACATCCAGTCTGAGACAGCAAAAATGGATCTCTGCAGAGAAAACGATGGCAACCCCTTGTCTTTAGGTTCCTCTCCTGAGATCTGATAAACCACTACAGACAGGGAGAAACTGCCCTCATTTTATTTAGTGAGTAAAATTAGGGAGAAAACCTAAAAATGCAGAAAACCTTCTAAAACCTTCTAAATGCAGACACCCTGACACTGAGTAAGTTGTTCCTACTTGTGAACCATTTACCCCTAGAATTTCAGTGTAATACAGAATTAAGGAAATGGAGAAAGCAAAATAATCCTGCTTTTAAAACAAAATCATCAATTTGAGACAAACAGGTACAAAAATTATTAAAACCCACTATAAGTTACTCATGCATTCTGAAATCCTCACAGTCACTATGATACTGAACAATTCCAGTAGCCTGGACCATAGGTGAGGGAACAAGCTAGAAAGAGTGAGCAAATACATATAAATAGATTTTTGCAGCTGGTTGTGGATATCAAGGACTTACAAGTATCTATTAACACTGACAGGGACTGGGCAGATAGAAATTGCACTATTAAAATTTTGCACAATAAAGGGAGTAGAAGAGTTCTGGCTAAGACACTGGAATTTTTCATAAGGTTACTATTTGCTCCAAATTATATGTACTGTTCTAGTGTCCACATATTTGCACTTAAGGAACTCAAATAACCAACAAGCTATAATATGAACTGCACACAATTTAAACCATCCACCCCAAAGGATGAAAGACCTGAGATGACCTTCTTAGAACTTGCAATTACAACAAGGTATGTTATGTTAAGCCTCATGCCTACACAGTAAGCCCTTCTCATGGTTAAAGTGCCAAGCTGAGAAATTATTGCCAGTGTGCCTCCTGCATGCCTTTTTAGCTAGAGAATGGCACACAGCAAGGTCAAGCAGTGCATTGTCAGGGGCTGCCACACAGCATTTTCAAAGTGCCTACAAAATCTAAAGCTGGGTTGTTTTCTTTGATGAAACATGAGCTGTTACAGGTTAAAGATAAATTAAATATTATTTATTCAACTTATTTCAAATAGAAACATTCTGTATGTTTGGATTCTTATCAGCTCCTGGCCTGCAAGACAAACTTCCTAACACAGAAAGCCTAAACCTACCAATGATCTTTCTTTAAGATGATCTGTGACTCAATCACTCCTGATTTAATTTTATCTACAAAAACTTCAATATCTACAAGGAGCTTTGAAACAAAACAAAAAGAAGGTCTAGAAAGTTCTAGTTACTGGAAANTTACATATAAATTTGGTTTAAAATGCTCATCATATATATATAGAGAGATAGATATATAGATATGTAGATATATAGATATACCACTAACTAATATTCCAAAAAAGTGAACACACAAGAAGTGCCAAGGTTGACTCCACAAAAAAAAATTTCTTACTGTACTTAGAAAGCAAGTAGGTTTGATAAACACATAACCATCAGAAGGAAACATGAATCTGCAATCCCAAATTTTTAATTTATTTTTCTCACAATACTTTGGAAATTTTCAACACTTTAAAGTATTACTCAGAGTAACATGAACTCTTCTTCAGACACCCACCCATAAGATGCAGCTAGACATAAAATTTTACCTGTAAAATTTTGGGTAGCTTCTGTGGTATTTTCCCACCCACTCAAACCTGGTTGCAGAGTCCATCATGAGGATACTCCCTAAAAGTACTAGACAGAGTTGCAGCTTCCATTAATTCCTACACTATGAGATGATTCTCAAGAGGTAAACTAATGCAAATTGCATTAAACTACAGAGTTAAACTACAGCTGACAGCTATTATATTTTTTTACAGGATAGGACCAGTTTTCATACCTATCATGTGAATTGGCCAGATGCTTATTTAAAATAGCTTTATAAATAGCATAGTTGTAACTAATTTAGACCTAGTGACATTCATTTTACTCAGAGGACTTAAAATTTCTGCTGAAAACGCACTGAATTATTTTACTACTACTCATTCATTGTAAAACAGAATGCAGTTTCTTATTTGACAAACAAGGCTTTGAGAAATCACAGGAAACTACTATTAGGCTTTCTTATAAATTCACTGTCTACTAAATGTATCGTAATTGTTTTCCCTAAGAAAAAAAATTTATGGACAGCAACTGGACTAAGCCTTACACCACTAATTTAGAGATAACTGAAAGAATCTGCCTTTAAAATTACAGTTGTCCAATGCAAAAACTTTACTACTCACAGGCTTGCACTGTCACAAATAAGTATTTTAAAATATTTTTAAAATATTCTTCATTAGTTCCTTTACAGAAAGGAGAAAAATATGAGAGTCACAAAAGATAGGGATACAAGCAGCAATGGGAAAGAAAGGATCAACAGAACGCCTGATCCCTAAAAGGCACCACAGGAAGAACAATTAATTACGACAGAGTACTGGNAAAATACGACAGGATACGGGTTAAAAAAAAAAAAAAAAAAAAAAAAAAAAGAAGCCCCAAACCAAGATAAGGCAGCATTTAATCATGGAACAGAGAGAAACAACTCTGAAGGACTCTGAGAAAAGAAATGTAATAAATGCCAAGTTAAAACAAATGAAGTTACTAAAACAAGTAGTTATTGACAGAAAAAAAATCTATGTCAGAATTTTTAAACTATTTTCTATTGAGACGTACTGTGAAGTTTACTCTCACACTGTTACTTCTAGAATTTAAATTTGGATTATACACTTCTAATGAGTCAAATATTATCACACTCTTATGTGTGACCCAACATTTAACCTTGTGTGCTTGCACACCCATGCATGTCATCCAAATGAGACAGCATTTTTTAAACATGAGGAAAAGTAAATGTATGAAAAAAACACAAGTGATATAAAAGAAAAAGTAACAGTAATATTTTCTACAGAAAAAAAATTATGGAGATAAAAACCAATTTATTTTCAGATAGTCTTAACGGCATCTAAAATGACAAAGAATGCTCATAAAGACCACAACTTTACACTGTAGACCAAGCAGAGGTTGTCCTTAAAATGACTCAGCACTCTGTGTCACAGTGATCTTATAAAACAGGCATCTGCAGTTTGTAGACATTGAAGATGATAATTAAATTTTCTTCCAAATTTCCATTTCTGAAATTTTTGGTACTCAGTAGAAAAGGCAGCAAATGAACTTCAAGAAGGCATGTCACTGAGAAATATCTTTATTCATATATTTAAGACAAGATCAGTTACTTTGTGGCATCAGTTTTGCAAGAGACATACACTGACTATTTGAACTGCAAAAAGTTACAAATCTGGTGCCACTGAAAGGCAACTGATACCCAGAGATGCCACACATAGCCTGATATGCACATCTGTCTTCTTTGCAGAGACCAGCATGTTCCAAAACACCCCACATAACAGGCTGGTTAGAAAAAGATACCTTTATAAATCCAGACAATGCATGAAACTTTTAAGATTACTGAGTTAAGAAATACTTACAGGGCTGCATAAATCCTAAGTAACTTTTCCATCCTCCAACTAATCTTCCAAAGTTGACTATTCCATTTTTAACATGAGAGAAAAAATGAAAAGGCTATATGTAGAACATGAGTTCTTATTTTTTTGTTTCCGTCTTTAAATTAAAGTATTAAATCCCATGTTTTGCCTGTAGTACATAATAGGGAAAGAACAGCTAATACACATGCTAGTAGAGGCAGACATTAATATAAAATTTGTCCTCATTCATAGGACATTGCAACTCTAATAAAAGTTATCATCTCTTTCTGACACCTGAACTGCCCTAGAAATATACACCCTACAGTAAATGACAGGGAAATACCACTATATTTGTGATATTTGTGAAACACTTGACTGAAAAAAACAAGCCAGACTTTCTGACATTTCCATGAAAATAACTAATATCAATTAGAACTCTAGCTTCTGCTTTCATTCTAGATACTTGAATTAATTAATTGAGTAAGATAACTCTTCAAAGCCATTTTTTTCCACAACAGAAGTTTTGGTCATGTGTAGAAAAATAAGTTCTACTCCTGATTTCAACAGCTCTTCCAGAATTTATTTCCTGCATTGTCCTGGCTCCAGCCCAGATCAGAACAACGGGGCATGGACAAGACATTTTACTACTCAGTTACACCTCATGTGAGTGCCAGGGCCAGGGAAAAGGGAGACTCTTCCAAGAAGGGCGCTCCTTTTCCAGTCACCGGAAGCCATTCACCTTCACTTAACTGTCCCAGGCATGAAGACCATTTTCCATGTCAATCACCCTCTTTGCACACTTTGGTTATTAATATTATTTATTAATACTGTTACTCCTTGCTTTCATATCCATTGCTGTATCCTGTAAATTGTTCTTATCTAAATCCGTGATCTCTGCTCTTTGTGTCGCCCACTAAAGGAAGGGAGGGGAGCAGCTCATGGTCTTCTTTTTAATGGGAGTACTAAACTGGGGAATACCATTCCCAAACCATGACATGGTTCATACTCATTATTATAAAGGTCACTGTGACTGACTGAGTTCAACCCTTATTTATGCCCTTGTGTTTCACAACATGAGAATGCTCACCGAAATTAATCCCACACATCCAAATAATCCAAATCAAAAGTCTTTCTTCTTGCTGTATCTGGTTATTTGAATATTTATTAATCTTTAGTTACAATGGTATGTCAAATAAACATTCATGAATAGAACACAAGGTAATGCAATAAACTACTATCCAAGATGCTAAGAATTTGAAAATAATTTTATTAGGCTTTAAAATACAAAGAAAATGAGAAGCAGGAGTAAAGGAAGGAAGTTCAGTGTGATCGTTGTGTGATCTGGATACTGTTAGCATCAAGTATGTGTAGTCCCTGTATACTGCTAAGTGCTCACCTGCAAATAAGAGATGCCATTGCAGCAGTTGTAAAACAGTATGTGAGATAGTCTCACATTCATAAAAATCCAAAGCCGCCTTTTAAACAAACAGCAGACATTTCTAGAGTCAACAAAACTGCTCTCCAAGGATTCCACTGGAGTGGTCTGCAGTTCCAACAGTTTAACATAAATCATTTGTTCATCAAAAATCTTGTGAAGACTTGTTCTGGAGAGGAAATGTAACTGCATGTCACTTACACTCTCCCTTCAAATCCAATCCTTTTAAATTATCTATTCATCCCCACCATAAAGATTTCAAATACTTGTTATCATCCACTTCATTTTCCTCTTGATTCAAGCAAGAGTAATCTGTACCTGTATTTCTCGTTATTCTCTTTAGAGCACAAACAACTTTTCAAAAAGATAACACTCACATACCAAATAAAGAGCAAACCTGTTATCTTCAATTTGTGTTTTCCAAAGTGATGCCAACAAGGTTGAATATAGTGTGCCCATTGCTGTTAGTTCCCTGGTCAAATTTAAAAATATTTTATATATTTTAACACTGATAGAAACAACATGCTATTTGTACTTCTTTTTAAAAGTATAAAGGAAATTTGTTGCAACGGCCAGAAAATGCATCAAGCATTACGTAAAGAGGCAGTCACCACTTTGTTTTGACTGTATTTTCAGTTCTCAAAGAAAAACTTAATTTCAGTATCTTCACTTCCAAATATCCCAACTTCTACTGGAAGTAAAGAAAGTAATATTCAGGATAGAATGTTCATACACCATTGCATGTAGCAGTGTTCAGCATTGTGTTGCATTTATCATTGCATGTACCATTGCAACTATCAATTCTTGTTAAATAATACTGTATCAAAAGTACAGTCTTGTGACTGAGATAAACATGCAGGGTATGTGCTTAGATAGACTTTTTTTTTATTCTTAAGGGATAGGTCACAGAATTGTACAGTCTCAAGGTTATGCATGCCTTAAACATACTTGGCAGAAAAAAACCCCTAGAAGTCTACTATCCCTCCAAGCACAGTAGAAGACATTAGCTTCCACAAAATCTTGTGGCTATAAAGAAATCAAGGGTCTCGGAGGGATGAGCATGAAGATCCCACGTTTTAACTGTGGAAGGTTTACAGCTACCGCATATCTGGCCTTGGGATGAAGAACACCTTGCATCAGTCTTAACAGCTCCCTCTTCAAGCACAGAAATGGTAACAGCAGCTCCTAAAGAAGGCTTTCTACAGGCTACACCAGCTAAAGCTGACCTGGTAAAGGGTCTATAAAAGAGCTGATAAAAAGTAAAAACAGGACATAAGAAGATCTCTGAACTTCGTTAAAAAGGGCAGTAAAAACTATAATTATGATCTGTATCACGTTTTATTTAAGACTGGTAAAATCACCTGTCTCTAACTTGGAAGCACCTCACAGTCAACAAATATATGCCTCTTAATGTTCTCACAAAATATTTCTGGAAATGAACTCACAGAACCCTAAGTACCTATCTGCAGGGGAAACATTCTAAAACTTTTCATATTCTGTTATATTACAAATCAATTAAAATCCGTATCATCCACCAAAAAGCATGGTGTGATATACAGCAGAGAAGGCTTGGCCTTACTAAGTTGTGCAGAATCAAGCAATGGAGATCTTGCAAGTACACTGTAGGAACAACTGGTAATCATGAACTTTGGAGCACTTGGCTGAAGAGGTGATGAGCAAATACTCCATGCCTTTTTATCGAAGACCAATATGCCCTAAGGGATTACCTTGTTGGCTTCCTCTGTTTCTTAAGCTGAGTATTTCTTTCTTTACAGCTTCTGTTTGATTCTCTCACATTGGAAGACAGAGACCAATTATTTTGTTTTCTTCTAATTTTTGCAAAGTTTGTAAATCTGTAACTCACTTTGGATATAACCTTTCTCAATCTTTGCACCACATCAATGATCATTAGAAAAATGCCACAACTTGTACCAAGTTTAATATAAATAAAATACATTTACCTCATTTTCATTGTTAAGATTTAAGAACATATCATGCACATATATGAAAAAACATTTGATTCATGTTCATATAGAAAGGTAATGCACAAGCAAATTGAAAGTAACGGTTAACTGCTACCTATTTTTTTTCTCAATAACTAGAAATACTTAAAAGATAATGTCTTTTACCCTCAAAACCACACTTTCTATCTCTGTTGCATACAAAAAATTGCTTTGTTCAGCTTACTATACTTGTTCCTCTTTAGACAAGATGAAACATGACTGGGTAAATAAGATTCAGCAGTTACATGACAGACAATTCTCAGTCTAAATCTTACAAATCCTTAGGATGACTAAAAATTCCCCTAACATTTATTTATTTTTACCACACTATAATTTTTAGTCTGGTACCATAGCCAAATTCTAATAGGAGCAATTACAGCCTACTTGAATTCTCCATCTAAATCAGCAGGAAACAGCTTCCTTCCATTCTGAACAAGTATTACTGGTATGTCCTGTTAAACTGCTGACAAAAATTTTAAAATATCTCCAAATAATTCCAAAACCTGAAATACAGCTATGCTATCATTTTGGAAACAGGCCAAATCAGGGTACAGCCTTGGGCTGTGAAGAAGCCCAAGGCTGTACTTGTTTCAGGGACATAATTACAACATGATTAGTATCCCTTTGGTGCTGCAGGGAGAAACTGTTCTCTGTTCCAAAGGAGAATGAACTGTTACTCACCTCCAAAGAGAAGGTAAATCCTTGCAAATACACCTGGCAAATTCTTTAACAATCCCCTTCACCTGTTGCCTCAAGCCAGAAAAAGTGTCACAAGATGCTAACACTACATTAAGTTTTGTTAAAGATCTCAGCACATTTCTAATGACATGAGGAAGAGAGCATTGACAAATACACACTCTGTTACCAAAGTCTTCTAATACGTGTAATCCATTCCCCTGAAAAATGTTTATGTCCTAAATTTAAATCTGTCTACTTACCAATCCTGACACAATCACTCTTGCTAGTCTTTGTCCCTCTTCAGACAGGTTTTGAGCGCACAGATATCAGAAAGACTACCAGTGCACTTGGCCAGGGAAAAAAAGCTGGCCAAGCCTCTACTGTATTTCTCAACCCAAAATTTACCACATGCAATATTGCCCTCATTATCCATTTGCCCTCTTGCAAAATAAGCTGTTTTATCTTTTAAAGATTTTCCTGACATTTTCTAGAAAGGTTTAGATCACAGGATAGATCAACCCTGAAAAACTTCACACTACAGAAGATGCTCTGCTTCTTCCCTCCCTCTCTCAGCTTATGACCATGTGAAAAATGGACACTTGATGATCCCATCAGGTTTTTACGTCATTAGAAGAAAAGGCACCACAGAAAAAACAAGTGCTGATCACAACTCAAATAGCCATCTTTAATTTTCCTCACTCTCCAAATTAATGCAAGCCTTTTATACAAAACAGGATACTAAACCAAGAGGAAACTATCAGAGGGAATTAATACCACATCTACCTATTATCCTTAAAATGTACTTGATAGAGCACTATTCCTTACACTACTACAAAACAAGCATTGTAATGTATTTGGATACTCACAAGCATATCGTGGTTTGTTAAGTATCATCACTTTTGACACAAATAGAAGTGAATGATATTTAAATTAGCAAGCCATTTAATCTATTTATTTATTTGTTAAATGTAACTAATCATCAGTATGGGAAAAAAATACCTCAAGTCAGAATTCACACATTTAATACAATATCTAAGGCTCTGTTAAAAAGTTGTGTTTGGTTTGCATCACAGGTGATTTATGCAGATTACAAAAATGCATAATACTCAAAAAATACCAGTGCCAATTCAAAACATTGAGCAATTAACTGCTGTTAGTCATTCTCCCATAAAAACACCAAGAAGGTATGAAAAATTCCCATCAAAGAAAATAATCACTAGCTACTCCTTCCATCTTAATGATTATCCAGTAAAACAACTCATGTAAGCTGGGCGGTCCTGGGCCAACCCTGGACTCAAAAGTTGTCTGCCTCACAGCAAGCTCAATCTGACAAATGTCTCTATTGACAGTCTGTCATAAGAAAGCAAAAACAATTGAACAAGCAATAGCAAAAAAAAACCCCACATCTAAAGTCAGGCTTGAGAGACAGTGGGAAAATGTCAGGGTGAAGGCATTATCTTGGTGTGTTTTATCTGTTATACAAAATTCAGATGACTTCAGATTACAAATTATATACTGCAACACCTAGAACTACTAACGAAAAATTTGATTCCTTCAGCATCGAAATCACAGATACTTGGGTTATCAAGAAATTATTTCAGCAGCAAAATATGATAATAAAACAGAGAGTCTCACACTACATCTGGGAAAAAAATATTCAGCTTTCTGTTTCTCCTGTCTCAGTTCTGCACCCATGCATACCAAGCACAGGCGATGTACAAGCAAAAGAAAGGAATCACAGAGTTCTCATAACTGCAACACCTGCCTTCCTTGGGGCTCACAAGAGCATACTGTGATCACCAATCGATCAACAGGAAACAGGGAAAGCACAGCTGCTTCCGGATTCCCTTCACAGGAAAGAAAATAGCTGAGTTCACTAGCAGCAGTAAGGGAAGGCTCTAGACCCCAAAGGCCTCTAGCATTCACACTGACACAAAATCTCCCCAGTTATAAATTAACTGTTTAGACTGAAAACCCACAAGTCTCATATTTCTGCTGCTCTGCTTATTCTCAACCAAATCTATTCTAGACTGTTTTGTAACTATTGTCTTAAGTTCAGACAAACTTAAATCACACCAGACTGTAAGTTACCTCTCTGTCTGAAACTTTTCACTAGGGTCTTTTAACTCTGGTCGCCAGTAACTACACTTCATCAAGCCAGTTGTAGCATTATTCAAATATGTATGAATAAAAAATAAATACCAGTATCTTGTTAGAAATTGAAACAGCCAACCGGCACAGTGATTACTGAGAAAGACAGGCTAAAGTAAAGTCAGCTGTTTCTGCAAATTTTTTTGCTTTTGGAAGAGTTGGCAGCAAAGAAACAGTGATTTTAATATAATGTGACCCATAGCAACTGAAACCCACTGAGTCCAGTGATGCCCTCAGGAACAGAGACTGACTCCACAGTGCCCTAACAGCTAGAAGTTAAGGCAATTCCTAACACAGATCAACAGTGAGTAAACTTCCCAAGGAAAATTCCATATTTATCACGTCGTTGTTCCCTGAAACAGAACAAGTCATCTGAGGGGTACAGATACAATCACAAGAGATATGGGACTAAAATGTACAGTCTGATAATTATAGAAATCCATAGGCAACAGTGAATCAAGTGAATCAGACAAAGTGATATAAATACCTAAGACACCAAAATTTCCCAACGCTTAAACAAAAAACAAAAGAGAAAACTTTGTCATTACGTAAGTTCAGGTTCACTTTAAAAATGAGTTATGTCATGGCTTAAGAAGTTCCTCTCAAGCATTTAAAACGAGTTCTCTAAACTTCAAAATGTAAGTTCAAAACACGCAAGGTAAGAGATGTTATAGAAGAAGAATAAACAAACTGAATCCCCAGTAAAAACAAAAGAAAAGTCAAAAGGAAAGTCTTGGGACACCTGGAAATTCAGGGTTTTTTAGTTTGGTTTACAGCTGTGTAACAGGACATACAGGTCTTTTTCTGTTACCAGACGGCTCAATACAGCAATAAGTAAGGCTGTTTTCACAGGACTTCTATCATTGTTGTTACACTTGGAAACCATCACACAAAACCCAATGCCACAAAATATTCAATCCAGGCAGTTTTGAAAAACAAACACGAAACCATTAATCTTTTCACAGAATCATCAAATAATCAAGGTTGGAAGAGACCTTAAAGATCATTCAGTGCAATCCAGCACTACCACTGTAACCCTTGAACCACTAAGCCACATCACCCAGTGCTAGATCCAGCGCCTTTTAACTAAATAGAGGAAGGCTGGTTAACTGACCATCTGTGATACCAAAGTTAGGTTGTTGGGGGTCTCTTGATTTCAACACAGATAGAAAAATCTGTACTCTTAACAACAAACAGGTCTGGCACTTATTTAGAAAAAAGAAAATCAAAATAAATACAAATAAACAAAAACAACCAACCAACCAACAAGCCCTCAGTTACCAGACTTAATTTCCTAAAAGTTTAGGTAAAATTGTTCTCCCTAGATTCAAGCCCATCTCTGCCTCCTCTTTCTCATACAAAATTCAACATATACTTTGGGAAATAAACCATTCAAAATAGCCATATTAAATACTTCTTTATCTAGTTCTTTCATAACATGAAAACAAAAAAGTAAACAATATACACTAATTGATGTGTTGAATTACCCTTGAGACTCGCATGTGTATTTTTGTTTTAAATCCTGATTTTTTTGAAATAAAAACAATTATTTGCATTTGATGAATTATCATTAGAAAAACAGAAAAACTGCAAGACAAACAGAAAACCTGCATTTTGAACAAGTCATACATCACCTGGGAATTCTGTCAAAAAGGAATGGCCCACATACAAAACAGAGCCCATTCAAAGGATTAAAATATTAAAGAGAAACAAACTACTTACATTATCTTCCTCCTCTGTATCATCATTGTCATTGTCGTCATCACTGTCTTTGAACCCAGGGGGAAGTGGTGGCCCAATGAATTCTTCTTCATCATCATCATCACTATCCTCAGCTGGACCTTTAGCAGAACTCCGGGATTGCATAGAAGGACCACTTAAAGCCTCATTTGAGTTGTCCTCACTTTCACTACATGCTGCCTCCCTGCAAGGAAAATTTAAAACATTACTATTTGAAGAACATTGTGACTTCCACTGTAATTTTCAGCTAAAAGATGTTGAGCACTCTTGTAAATCAGTAGACACCAAAATTAACAGCAAAATGCACACTAACTTTCATTAAAGAGTGTAGGCCCACCATCATCTTTTGAAACACTCTCAAGTGTTTCAAAAGTTACATTAAATTACCATTCTGCTGTTGCCCAAATCGGTTGTGCAAACACATTATTTTGGCAAACGGAAATTTCTGAAAAGCTGAGTTGTTGGGTCTATGTTCGTGCAGTTTATTTAAAATAGCTGAGCTCCCTCTGCTGGCAGTTCCCGAGCCACACCACTCGAATAGGCAGAAGGTCTATTAAGAGAGCGCAGCTCAACGTTCAAGACTTCATTCGGGAGCTTATATTTTCAGAATTTTTAAGTGAGCAGGCTGAAAAAAAATCTTCTTCTCCTGTTTCTTTCTTAAACATCAGTGCTATTGTTTTGTTTGGGTTTTTTTAAAGTTTAGGTTATCACTTTATAATAAAAACCACAAAAGTTTAGGAACATAATGAAAGAATAAGAAAATTGGTTCTGACCTATGTAATTGTGACAGAGAATGCTGCCCTGCTTTGCCTCCAGAACCAGCTGTACAAGCAGGTACTAAGTTGCACAGGAAAAAAATTTTGTTGGATAAGCAATTGAAACTGTGTTTCAGGAAGAAAAGAGAATAAACTAAAACCAACATGACTTAGGTCCTCAGATGTTAGAGTGAAGAGCAGGGTTTGTATGCCTGATAGCTTGTCTAATTTAAAGACCTAGATCAGAATATGACTACCTAACAAATCAAAAAAAAAAAAATAAAGACCTCCTCTTACTCTACAATAATGGGGCAATCAATATCCTTTTACCAAAGGGAAGGTCTTCCACAATGTGAGGCACAGATTGGGATCTCCAAAGTTATTCAAGTAAGCTATCCTCAAAACTTCATAATACTATATGCAAAAGAGTTGCATTTTGAAAGTTGATATGCATTCCTACACTAGCAAACAACACATCTTTTCCCCTGAGAGGAATAGCAGATTTGTCTTTACAAACAAGCTG
>VXBC01007719.1:0-13255 GCA_013399945.1 Ploceus nigricollis | reverse complement strand
GACTGCCCCCAGAGCGGCTCTGTAAGGCTGTGGGCAAAATTCGAACTTAAAATTGTGACGCGATCGCCAATAAATTTAGTTATTGATTTTTAATTCGGATTGGCTTGTCTCCATTCATAACACTCTGAATTAAGACTGAGTCACAACAGCATGTCTTTCTAGTTTCATGGTTTTACTTCTAAGAACTAAGCTACATATCCTTTTTAACATGGAAATATAAAACTTTCAGGAGAGCTTTTCATGTTAAGCCCTTCCTTCTTAATGCTTAGTAAAAAAAAAACAAAGAAAATTTGCTATGAACAGAACTCCGATGAGTTATCAGAGTCTACCTAATAACTCAGCACACTGGAACGTATTTATTATCTTCCTTTATATTAAGTCCCTGGAGGTCTCTCTTGTCAAGTCAATTAGAAGAATGAGATAATTATGGAAAGCCTCTGTATTGCCTGACCGCTCTCCACCTTATAAATTGTTTAAATTGCTTACATATATTGGAATCACGCATTTACAATACACAACCATGTTATATTTAAATTCTTGTCATCCTTCATTATGTCATCAAATGGGTATATGAGATCATCAGAAGCAAATGGAAATACAGAATATTCCTCCTTGAGCACAAGACATACATAGGATACACAAAGTAGTAGTATATTGTGCAATCAAGTATTTTAGTGAGAGTGCCCAGGTTTTCCAAAGACCAACAGGCAAAACCAAAATTTTCTAATAAAAATTTGTTCAGTCTGAAACTCTACAAGTTTGTCTATAATAACCTACCACATACAGGCTCATATAATAACCTACCACATATCAGCCCATAATATGCATATATAGAGGTTTACTATAGTCTTGTACGGCTTGTTAAACTTCCATAGATACAGGAACCTAAAAATGTACAACACATTCATGTCTGCCAGCCCTGTCACATGATGGAGTTATGTGGTCCCCACTGCCCTCAGCTACTTCTGATTTCCCAGAATTTCAGAATTTAAACTGCAAAATCCATAGCATATATTGCTTGCCAGTAACAGACAAAAGTTTAAGAATAAACTTCAGACTGAAGTAAAAAAAAAAGCTTTCTCTACCTCACCATTACTCAATAAAATCTGCACATAGAGGCTCTCCACCTACTTTGTCTTCTTTTTCATCAGGCATGAACAAGAATATTCTGTCTACAGGTGGGCACAATAGCTGCTAATAAAGTCATTACATGTTGCCATTATATTTGCCCTAATATTGTCGAAAAATACATGGATAACAACATTATTCTTATTTTTAAAAAAGTACGCAGAACACAATCAAGGAGGAAGCAGCAAAATTGCCTATTAAATATACATAATGTCAATATTTGCAAATATTGACGTATCTTTAAGAAAGAAATTTTTAAAAAGTTTAAAATCAGTATTCGCACTGAAATACTTAAGATAACAAGACATATTCACACAAGCTAACACCCTCTTCAGATAAGGAAGCTGCTGCATGGAATCTCCCACCATATCTAAGTACCTTTCAGTTAATGTAGACCCAGGTCTTGCTGCACTGGATGCTGAAACTGATGAAGCAGTGCATGGAATTCTGAACTCCTTTTCAGTCTGCTCTTCTTTTTCCCTTTCACGGGCCTCTGAATAGGGAGATCACAAAATTAACAAATACTAAAATTACTGGCTTGCTAATGACAGTAAGACAGCTTTTTTCCTTTTCAGACCTATATTAAATACTTAAAAGGTAACAGCAATTAAAGGATTTAAGATACTTTTTCATATATATTAAATTTCCATTGCTACTGCAATGATCACTCAACAAAAACATCAAAAACATCAAGGACAACATAAACACCTCCCAGTTGTTCATTGGTACATGTTATCAAATATAAGTTGATCATACAAGGATGTTGATATTTCAATTATTTTCAACATTATTCTAAAACAGTATGATCACTTTGGAGAAGTGTTGATGTTTTCATAGCACAGGGAACTAAATTAGCGCAGTTAAAGTATACACATGTGTAAATAGGTGTATTTTAAATAATTGAAGCGCACAAAGTGCTGCTTATATTAGTAGCTCATTCTTACTGACTCACTGAAAAAGAATCCTTATGAAACACTGCAATAAAATCAAAGCAAACAAAACCTTCCATCTCATATTAAGTAACAAATATTGTGTTCTATTTTGCTCTCTGTTAAATAAACAAAAAAGAAAAACATTTTTTCAGCAAAAGTAGGAAACACTTCCCACTGCAGAGAAACACAAACAGCTGCAAGATACAGAACCAGGAAACATATTTTGAACTCAGCTCCACAAATCAGGTAGTGGGGGAGACATATCCAAAAGTTATCACGGTCATTCCAAAAAGGTAAAAAGCAGAAGCATATCTCAAAAAAATCTGAAAATAAGTGCTCACATTAAGCAACCCCCACAACACATACACATTCTTGATTGCTATTGTCTCAATCCTAAAATTTATTTCTAAGTTAAACAGCTGAATTACATACAAGGCTCTGTAATTTTTCGCAAAATTATCAACTTTATAAACAACAAAATGCTGTGTGTTTCTTTTATGAGTATAAGCCTAGAAACCTGGGGGTGAGCTGGGATGTGGTCTGCTGCAGGGTAAGGGAGAGGACATACTCAAGATGCAGGTCAAGATATCTTGACTTAAAAACATTGTATTTTTGCAATCACTAACTGAATTTCCCTACTAAACAAAACTATTATGTAAAGAAACAGTTCCTCATAAGGAAAGGTAGCTCAACCTGAAAAAATATCAAACATAAAAACGCTTCCAACGTGGACATACATTGCTGTGTTTAGATTCAGCCAATGCAAAAACAAACAAACAAACAACCAAAAAACACCAGTCTGAAATTTATTTTGTAATCCCTTATGTATCTGAATTTCATAGTGCCTTAAAGTCCAAAAAGTCAATAAGCCTCTAAAGAGGTCTGATCTGGTTCTGTATAGAATCACAGCAATAAAAAACATGGCATCACAATAAAACAAAAGGCATACATGCTCCAAAAACTGGCCAAGGGGAAGGAGAAAGCATGAATAACTGGGTTAGCAAAGGGATTTGTAGAATATGCATGACTGTTCTCAGAGACCTTGTTTGAACTTATGTTCTCTCGATTATAGGCAGCAAATGATACAATTTTCTCCATCTCCCACAAAACAGTACCCTCAAAAAGTGCCCACTCCCAGCACAGCAGAAGGCAGCAAGACATTTTTGGGCTGAAATACAACCTGCTCCTTGGTCTAAGACATGCATTTCTTTTGCAGGACTCTGCTGCCTCACTTCTGTTGTCTCTAGACTAAAGCTGTCTGTACCAATTTCTCTTCCAAAATAAATACACAGCTGAGTAAAAGAAGAAAAGAAAGAATTTGTGTATTCTGTCTGTATCTCCAAGCTATGCCTCACAAAAGGAGCTTTGCACATGCACACTTGCCCTAACACCCTCAGACAACATCAGCAAATTAATAAATTTACGGTTCATCGAGGCCCAAGCTGTTCAGGGCTGCCTTCCTCGAAGAAAACTGTGTTTCTGTTTTATTTTCTACACAACCAGTTCGAGACACTTCAAACACCTCCCTGAGGGAGCAAATCAAAAGATGCTTTAAAATGCAAAAACCAACTACGCTCGCACTTCTTACCCAAGACTTTCCTGCTCCTTTCTACTGCAGTTCTTCTCGTTTGCTCAAACATGGCTTCGAGGTCGAAAGTCCGAGCCTTCTTCCCTGGAAATGAAGCAAACGGAGACTAGAACACAAGCCCACCTGGGGCTGACAGGCCCCACGGCTTCGCCCCCGCTCCGCCAGCCAGCCCCCGGCCCCCCCGGCCGCATCACCACGCACCGAAGCCGGAGAAGCCCATGGTGGCCGCCAGCTCCGGGTCGGGTGTCCCCAGCATCTCTGCATCTGCAACGAGAGGGGAGAAGAAACCACGGAGGTGAGCGGGGGCCGCGGGCGAGTTGGGCTCGCCTCAGCCCCGGTGCGCCCGTCCCTCACCGCTCTCGGCCGCCGGCTCCATGCTGCGCCTGCCCCGGATCCACAACAGCCGCCGGCAGGAAGCGGCCGGGCGGGGACAGCTGAGCTTCCTTCCCAGCGAAGGAACGCAACAGCGTCAGGGAGTCGGCGTTCGTGCTCCTCGCAGCACCACAAAAAACTCAACCACGTTTCTTCGCGTGTCGTGCAGATGCTCATTGAGCTCTACCAGGCTTGGTGCTGAGAATAATGGCAGATTTGTCTTTACAAACAAGCTGTGGGTCTTCTGGTAGATAAAACTAGCACTGAGAGATAAAAGAAACACTGGGAAGGATTCCACTGATTGATGAAGGGAAAAAGATATTTGCTTTTACAAATAAGCTTTAGGGTTGCTGATAAATTAAATTGGACATTGAAAAATGAAAGAAACAATGGGAAAAAACCCTAAATTCCATAAGAATTAAAATTTAAAAGGGAGGGTTATACACTAGAGGGAGATCTCTGGTATCAGGCATATCGGGAAGTCTGAACCTCTCAAGTACCTCAGCCAATGAGGAAAGAGAGAAGGGAAATGCAGCCAGGAAAGTAGGATAAAAAGGAGGCTGTGTCCTCCAAAAATTCGAGAGACCCCAGGGGAATGCCCCATGGCCTCTCCCTTTATTCAAATAAAGTAAAAGGTCTTCTCTGCCTCCTTTTTGCACATAAACCTCTGATGTTTGTGGATTAATTTTCCTGACAGTGCCCTGACAAATTCCTTGTGAAGCCTCTTCCAGGGACTGACCACCGTCTCAGAGGGTGAGCCTTTTCCTGATGTCCAATCTGAATTTCCCTTGGCAGAGCTTCATTCCATCTCTTCTTGTCCTGCCACTGGTCCCAGGGCGAGGTCAGCACGTCCCTGACTGCTGCCCCCCATAAGGAAGGTGTGTCCACAGCCTGAAGCTCCCCCTGCACCTTCCCCAAGCTGAACAAGCCAAGTGACCTCAGCATCTTAAATCGGCCTCGATAACTCTTCATCATCTTGGACACCCTACTCCTGACACACTAACAGTGTGATGTCCTTCTTAAATTGAGGTGCCCAAAATTGTACATAGGACTCAACATGGGGTGTGCAACCCCACAGCACAGTGCAGAATGGGATAGTCACCTCCCTGGACTGGCCAGCGGTGCTGCGCCTAATGCACTCCATGACATAATTGGCCCTTTTGGCTGTCACTTGTGGCACACTCTTGACTCATATTCAACTTGACATCAACCCAAAAACTCAGATTGCTTTTAATGGAGATGCAATCCAGCCTCTCATCCCCCAATTTCTCTGTGCAACCATGATTTCCCTGTCCTGTGTGGAGAATCTGGCAATTGTTAGATTTTAGATGATTGGTGATTGATCAGCTGTCCAAATCTCTGTAAGGCTCCTCTACCATCAAGGTAGTCAACAGCTCCTCCTGGTTTAGTATAATCAGACTTAATTCCTGCAACCAGATGATTTATAAGAACATTAAAGAGCACTGTCCCTAAAATTCAGCCCTGGGGAACCCCGCTGGTGACTAGGCATTAGCTTCTTAATCTTGAGAAGATAGAGAATTTCCTCTTTTGCCATTATGCTGGTTTCAGCTGGGGTACAGTTAATCTTCACAGTGGGTAGTACAAGGCTATGTTTTGGATTTGTGCTGAACAGAGGGATGATAATATAGAGATATTTCTGTTGTTGCTGGGCAGTGCTTGTACAGAGCCAAGGTCTTTTCTCCTTCTCAAACTGCCACATTGGCAGGGAAATTGGGGATGCATAGGAAGTTGGGAGGAGACACAGCCAGGATAAGTGACTCAAACTAGCCAAAGAGATATTCCAGACCATATGACATCATGCTCAGTATATAAATTGGGGGGAAGAAGGGGGGAACATTTGGAGTGATGGTGTTTGTCTTCCCAAGTAATCATTATGCATGATGGGATCCTGCTCTGCAGATCACCGAACATCTCTCTGCCTCTCTGAATTAAGTGGTGACTTAATTCCTTGTTTTGCTTTGCTTTTGTTTTTGCTTTTGCTTTCCCTATTACTCTCTTTATCTCAGCCCACGAGTTTTCCAACTTTTCCCCTTCCAATTCTCTCCCTGATCCTGGGGAGCAGGGTAGTGAATGAGCAGGTGCTTGAGGCTTGGTTGCTGGCTAGGGTTAAACCTCAACAGTGATGTAAACCCTACTCGGTTTGAAGTTTAACTTTATGATCCTTACTTGGAAAGCAGAGGGCGAGGGTGGATTTCCTTTCTTGTGCCATGTGCCTCTGCCATAAGTGAAGCTTTCCAGAATGGATGCTGGACCAGTAGAGCAGCAGAGTCAGTGCAGTCTAGGCAACAAACATCACTTACAAACCAAACTCCTCTGGAAACTGAATTTTCTCCCAGTCCCAAAATTTCCTGTGACATTTTGCGAATGCCTATGTTGTTCAGAGCAGATACATCACTTAACAAAAACTCAGCCTTGTTAAGTTTAAAACCTGATACAGTCACACTGATGTGTCACCCAGATTCTGGAAAAACAGCAGCCACATCAGGCCAGTGTCATGCAAAGGCTTTTTAATCTGCTCTTACTCCTCAGCTCTGAACAGAGGCACATGCAGGCCTTGGGAGTCCCCATGTTTTTCTGAACATGGGCTTGTTGCCCAGTGTGCAATTTGCACAGTGAGGTGAGGCATTTCTATTCCTGTATTTCTATTTCTTTATTCTTGTTTGTGCAGAGCAGGGAGGTGGGTGTTAACTCACAAAAGGCTGGCCTCCTGATAATCAGAGCTTTAAACTATTTATACGTTTCAACAATGAAAGGCATCAACATTGATCAGTTACAAATTACATAACGTTATCAACTAGTACTCAAACCACTATTTACTAGTTGTATATCTCATTTCTCGTGGTTGTAAGTGCAGGTGCAGTTCTTCCAGTTGAGTCTGGCATCTCTTTTGAGTAGGTGGTTAATGGGACATGATCACTCACTCCTGGAATTACCTTTCACCCAGTTACTGCTCAGTCCTGCTGACTTCAGTTCTAGTGGTTTTCGTTCAGCCAGCCCATTCACCTTGGGATTGTCTTCTCTTTTCCTCAAAACAAAAGATTAGCCAAGAGTACAATGTTCACAATGCAACTGCATAATCATAACTGTCCAGCCAGTTACAGATGAACAACCAAAAAAAAAAATTGCACAGTTTGACTCAAACCCTTTTTTAGATCTTGAGGGGTTCCATTCTGGAGTAGCCTGATGTAAGCTTGGTTTTGGCTTATATCAATGCANTACTACTACTACTGCCTTTGCTGAACCCTCTCCAGTAGGTGCTTGTCTCGGATTTTCTTTCCAAATCTGCATGTGTGCATCAATCTCAGCTATACTGTCATTCCACAGTACCCCATCAGGCGGGCAGCAAATAACNTCAGATAGGGTTTGAATGTCTTCAGAGAGGGAGAATCCACAACCTCCCTGGCATTCTGTTCCCGTGCTCTGCCACCCTCAATGCAGGGTTCAAAGAAGTTCATCCTCATGTTGAGCTGGAATTTCTTGTGTTTTAGTTTATGGCCATTGCACCTCATCCTATCACTGGGCACCTCTGAAAACAATCTGGAACCATCCTCTTGCCACCTGCTTTTGAAATACTTATATGCATTAATAAAATCCCCTCAGTCTGCTCCAGACTGAGAAAGGCCCCATTCTCACAGGCTTTCCTTGTAAGAGAGATATTCCAAATCCCTAATCATTATAATACTATCATTATTTAATTCTATTATTTATTCATATTACTACCTCCTACAATAAGAAAAATTATATTCTTATATTCTTATATATATTATTATATTCTATTAGTATATATCATTATTATATATAGCTTAACTGTCTAAAATATATACATGATATATTTTTATATTTTCTTGTATGAGAATAATTAATATAGTAGTAGTAGTATACTACTACTACTGCCTTTGCTGAACCCTCTCCAGTAGGTGCTTGTCTCGGATTTTCTTTCCAAATCTGCATGTGTGCATCAATCTCAGCTATACTGTCATTCCACAGTACCCCATCAGGCGGGCAGCAAATAACCACTGAATTATTTAGGTTGGAAAAGACTTCTGAGATCGACGGGTCCAACTTTTGACTGATCCAGTATATGTATGATATATGTGTGATCCTAGACTCTGACTGGGCTGTCACCGGGGCCCAACCAGAGCTTCTGTGCCTGCAGAGAGGGCAGGGAGCTGCCCAGGGCCACCTACAGGACAGCAGCTGCTTCCCACTGCTCTCCTTGGGGCCACCCTGTGCCTTTGAGGGGCTGCAGAGCAGACCACGCCTGTCCCTCGGGTGGCCCTGAGGACACCGGTGATGCATGCAGCCCCAGCCAGCCTGTTCGAGCAGATCACAGGATAGGTCAGGTTGGACAGACCACAGTGGGTCATCTGGGCCTGCCTCCCTGTTTAAGCAGGGCCATCCCAGAGCACATGGCACAGGATTGTGTCCAAACAAATGGGGTATCTCCAGTGAAAGAGACGCCACAGCCTCCCTGGGCAATCTGTTCCAGTGCTCGGTCACTGCACAATAAGGTTCTTCCTCATGCTCAGATGGAACTTCCTGTGCATTAGTTTCTGCCCATTGCTTCTTCCCCTCTTGCTCAACACCCGAGCAGAGCCTGGATCATCCTCCTGGCACCCCTTCCCCCTTTTAGGTATATAAGCACATTGATGAGGTCCCCTCTTAGTCGGCTCTTCCAGTGATCCTCTCTGGCAGCGACCACCTCCCCTTTCCCGGAGGCGCTGACCGCCGCTCGTGCCGGGCCTTCCTTTCCCAGCCCTTTCCCCTTCCCTTCCGCTCCCCCGTTTCCCGCCGCCGGAAGCGGCCTGACGCGCGGGGCCTGCCGGGATTGGGCGGGCGGTGGAGCGGCGCGAGAGCGCAGCCCCGCCATCGCCGTGTCGCCGCTGTCCTTCTGTCGCCGCTGTCGCCTCCGTCGCGATGCCCGCCGCCACAAGCCCGGCCGTGCCAGCTGCGCAGGAGGCGCTGGAGATCGCCGGCCGCATCATCGACCGGCAGATCCAGGATGACCGCTGCTACCCGGACTTGTCGGAGCTGCTGGCGGTGCCGGCGCCAGGTGAGTGAGGAGCGCCCGCTCGGGGTCCCGGTGGCCCCGGGTCCCGCCGCGGGGCGGCCTCGGCCGGCGCGGCCCGACCGGACACGCGTGCGGTCGTGGGCCCTGCCCGGGGACTGGGGCCGGGTGTGAGGAGGCGTCTCTGTCGCGGGGAGCAGTGGGGCCGTGCGGTCCGCTTCAGTGCGGGGGTGAGAGTTATGCATATGAGCACTGTAGGAGGGCAGGAGGGCTGGGCTTTGGGTGCCTCTTGTGCCTCTGAAAGGTGACGGAAACGGCTCTAATTTTCCATTTTTCCTGTTGGGAAGTCCCGTGCAGAATGCTCTTATGGTAGCCATGTGCCCACCACCATGCCTAAGTTACAAGTAGCCTGGAAACTCTCTTAAGCTTCACTTTTTTTTTGTCTGCAGCTTTGTGTCACGCTTATAGTGTAAGATGTACTTCCTCCCACCAAAAATTCGTTTTGTTCTCCTTAACACGTGGAGGCAGCATTTCCTTCTCCATTAGTGCTGACTGGCTGGCAAAGTGGGCTCCTGGAGGCATTCTAGTCCTATATATCCGGAGGTGGCTGGATGTAAACAAGGAGTATCTGCATTCTCTTGTGCAGTGATGGCATGGCCACAATGTAGCTGCTCTGGCGGCACCTTGGATACACAGCAATAAAACAGTGGGTGTTTTAAGTTGGTACTGGGAGTGCAGGTGAAGCCTTTCTAGGTGAAGGAGTATGCTTCTGGCTTGTTCATGTGAATGTCTGGCCATACACTGAAAAAAGCACTGCAGGGTATAGCAGAAAAAAAGGGGTAAAGAGTAGGCTGGAGTCCTGGTGAGTTATTATAAGAGTTTGTTTGCAAATCTGTTTGCTCTTATCTCATTTGAAACTTAGATTTATTGTTTGTGGTTTTGCTCCTACAGAAACCTCTGTCGACATGTATCTTGTGAGTAGTGATACTTAGATGTTTAAAGTCTCTGCAGCATCAAGGCATTTGATTTTGGTTTTGGTTTTTTTTTTGTTCTTACTTGCAGGTAGCCCTACTGTATCTGGTATGTCAGATATGGATTATCCTTTACAAGGACCAGGTTTGCTGTCAATACCCAATCTTCCGGAAATCAGCTCAGTCCGCCGAGTCCCACTTCCACCAGAGCTAGTGGAGCAGTTTGGACGTATCCTTATGTAAACAAATGTCCTAGATTGTGTAAGAAGTAATATTAGAAACAGCTTTCCTCCATACTTTTCTTCCCCAATCTTTTTGTCAGACTCCCAGCAAAAAACTTCAATGTTGTTCAGGTTCTCTTAATAACACTCCTAAGTGGTAACAAGGCGCATTTGCGTAGAGTTTTTGGTGAAATTGGTTTCTAAATGAAGAAATTTGAAGTATATGGTTTGTGTAATACTGTATTTTAATGATATTTTTAAATGCTCTGAAGAGGATTTTGCCGTTACTACCCAAAATGCATTTAATCCTTACATCAGCAGTGCTTCAGATATGCAGTGCAACTGTATGATGGGAGTATTTCCAGAGATAAGCAGAGCTTGGCTGACCATTGACAGTGACATCTTTATGTGGAACTATGAGGATGGGTATGTAGAGGATGCATTCCTGATGTTGTTCTATTGGTATTATACCAGAAGTAAGCAACTGGAGCAGTGGGAGATTGTTTACTGGAAGCATGGAGGTGTGCTGTTCAGTTTTAACTGATCTTAATTCCTTTTAGGTTTTACTAACACTTTTGAATAGTAAGTGTATAATGATCTGTAAGAGTTAGTAATATTGCTGCCAAATCATCTACAGGTGAGAGAAAGGAAAATGTATTTGCTTTGGGTCAGACATATCTAATATCCTAAAGTTACTGCTCTTCTTATGCAAAGGCTTTGCTTGTACTGAAAAAGTAGATAAAAATCCCTCTAATTGCCTAACTTTTATAAGTAGGTTTAGTAAGTACTGAGACGCATGTGCAGTGACCAGTCATTCCCACAATGGTAAGTAATAGGGCATTATTGTAATGTATATGTAAAGTATTGTAATTGAAGCTCGCCATCCTTGCTTATTTTATGGATGCGTAAAACTGAAAATAAGTTCAATACATTTTGAAATGGCATTGATCAATTTATAGTTTGCATGTTTACTTCTTTATTTGCCTGCGTAGTAAGCATTTGTGTAGTAAGAATTGCTTTGTACATATTGTTGCATTTCCTAAAAAAAAAACAACGTTCAGAATAGCTACTGTCTATACGTTTACATTATGTCAGAGTGTATGAAATACATTCTCCAAAGAAAACAGTGCTGCATGGTGTTAGTAGTAGATAGTGGGGAAGAAGTTGGGAATTTTTGCATCAGATAATTTTCATGGGGAAAAAAAAATCCCATGTGATTTCTTTCTCTTGGTGTTAATCAGTATTGCAGATGCTACATTGTGTAATTCAGAGTAGACTGTATGGATTAACGAAACCCAAAAATATAAAATACTGCAGTTGGATTTGGTTTGAAAATCAACTATAGGAGCTTCAAGCAACTCAGATGACCTGCTTTCACTGAAAGTGAAAGATGTATATGGCTTCAGAGTGTTGCAAAAGCATTAATAATTTTTAAATAAACATTGATTTTATTTACTTTGTTACTATGTGGTGGTATATGACAAATTTCATACAGTTTTTTGTTTATTTATTGACAGAGGAGATCTGGCTTATTTTGATGGCCTCAGTGAAACTATTCTTGCAGTGGGCCTTGTAAAGCCAAAGGCAGGTAAGGGATATTATGACAGAGATTAGAATTGGACAGTACTGAACTTTCTGTGTATTTTTGTCAGTCTTTATGTATATATACATTTGTATATTATACAAATAATGCAGTGTAAGGTAATATAAAAGCCAAAATATGTTTTTGGGTTTTATATATGCATAGATATTAACATGCATATGTGTTTCATACATGGATGTGGCACTTGGTGCNTTTTCTTTATTTATATTTATATTATTTATTTATATTTATTTTATTTATTTAGGTATCTTCCAGCCTCATGTACGACACTTACTTGTTCTGGCTACTCCTGTGGATATTGTGATTTTAGGGCTACATTGTTCTAATATACAGTCAGGTAATTCTCTCTTCCCCCCTATTCCCAGTGTGTTAATTCCCATGTGTATTTACATATGGCAGTTTTATTAGTAGTCATTAAAAAAAAAAAAAAACCCATNTGTTACTATGTGGTGGTATATGACAAATTTCATACAGTTTTTTGTTTATTTATTGACAGAGGAGATCTGGCTTATTTTGATGGCCTCAGTGAAACTATTCTTGCAGTGGGCCTTGTAAAGCCAAAGGCAGGTAAGGGATATTATGACAGAGATTAGAATTGGACAGTACTGAACTTTCTGTGTATTTTTGTCAGTCTTTATGTATATATACATTTGTATATTATACAAATAATGCAGTGTAAGGTAATATAAAAGCCAAAATATGTTTTTGGGTTTTATATATGCATAGATATTAACATGCATATGTGTTTCATACATGGATGTGGCACTTGGTGCTATGGTTTAGTTGATGTGGTGGTATTCCGTTTCAAGGTTGGATTCAGTGGTCCTGGAGATCTTTTCCGGCCTCAATGATCCTATGTTATGTGTAAATCTGTGGTTTGTGTACATGTGTATGTACACACAGACTATATGGGATTATTTTGATTTTAGAAACATTAAAAATGAATTATGAGCCAAAAATAATGTGCAGTTTAACAATTATTTTCACTGACAAGCTTGCATTTTTTTGCCACATCATGCTTTAACATTTGTACTGTTTATAAATTTATATATTCAAGTCATAATTTCCATGAGATTCTGGTTTCTAGCCCTCCCAGTTAGTTTGATATCTACTGCTAAGATAACATTAAAGTCAAAGTTGAATTGGCAGATGAGTTGAGTTTGAAAGAAGCATGTTGGTAAGAGAATTGTTTGAAAAGCATACCATGAAAAACAGGTAAAAAATCCTGTTTTACATGAAGTGGAAGTCGAGCTGCCGCTTGATACTCCTTTCTAATTCTAGAATTCCACAGATCATTAGGCTTAACATATGACTGTTCAGTCTAATCTGTTGATGTGGCTTTCCAGTGGATTTATTTGCTTACATCATTGTGATCAGAGAAGCAGGGGTTTTTTTATTTATTTTTTATTTA
>VXBC01007713.1:159559-173704 GCA_013399945.1 Ploceus nigricollis | reverse complement strand
CACCTGAACACTGTGGATTCTTTCTGTGACTTTACAGTTGCGGGTGGTGGAAAAAAAATCCCTGAATTCAGAGCATTGTGTTCAGAACTTGATGGCTACCTTGGATGTGAAGGATAGAGAAACAACAGCTTCTATCCTGAAACTGCAGGACCAGCTGTCGGCATATTTGGAGACTGTGAAACAACTTGAAGAACATGTGCAACGGTAGGAGAACAACACAGTGGGACAAAGTGTCTGTTGCTTGCAGGGGCTGGTTGGAAACTACAGAATAGAGCCCTTGTTGCCTCAGAGCAAATCATTATGGTTTTGAATGATGCTTTTGATTTTCAATATTTTACTCTGTTCTTTTAGAATTGGTGCTCTGGCAGATTTTTATAGTAAGACCTGTATTTCTTTTTAAGCCTTGGACTTGAAAATACCAGTTTGGAAGCCACTGTCCAGCAACAAAGTGACAGGATCGAAGCCCTGCAGAGAGACCTGCAAGCCACTACCTCTGTAAGCTGCTCATACATTTTCCTACTGATCAATCCTGAGGCTAGTTACTTATTTCTATAGGGAAATTTTGTATTGTGGTTTTCCCAGAGAGCCAAGGGGAGCTCAGTTCCTGCATTCTGCTGAATAGAGGCTCCTCAGAAAGCAGCTGAGGACCTATCTGGCTTTCATAGCAAGTGGCCTTTGAGCATCCTCTATGCCCTGTCCTATAGAGATCGTGCCCTTTCTTTATTAGATTTAACAGTAGTACTAATTTGGGCTTCATCCTGAGTGAAAAGACCTATGGTAGTAGCTCCAGGGTTCTGCTTTAACAGCTGCCTCTGTGAGCCAAGCTGGGCCCTTGAAGTTGGATACATACAACTGACAGGTGGGGAGAGTTCTCTTTTACTTTGTGGTGGTTCAAGGTGCACTGTCTCTTTCAGGCACAGGCAGCCACTCAGGACTTCATAAAACAAAGCAGAGCCAGTCATCATGACTCACTGACCAACCAACTAAAAGACAGAATTAGAGATCTTGAATGTGAATTGGACAGGATAAAAGATACTCAACAAGAGAGAACTTTTCAAAAACAGTGTACACAGGCAGAAGTGGAAAAGTACAAGGAGCTGTATCTGAAGGAATTGAATATTAGCAAATGCCAAGCAAAGGAACTGGAAAGGCAAGTCCATATTTTTTGGAGTAGTAATAAAAGTGACTCTTGTTTCCTCATGCATTTTCCTTCCAAGTCACTCTTCTCCACTTGCTTAGCATCATGTGTGGAAGCATGAGATGGCATAACTCTGGCGAAAGACCCTTCCCCTTCATCAGCCTTCTCTTGATTTCTCTTTAGTGTTCCAAAAGCAACACCACAGCAGCAACATTACGGCATGAACAGGAGACTTTTCAAGTTGATGTTGTTTTAACTGGCAGCTTCTTTACCAGTCTCTATAATCTCTTCATCCTGCGTACCACACAAAAGATTAATTTCATGTCCATTACTCTTTGAGTATGAATAGGCCCCTTAGAGAACAGAATTGGATTCTGTGGAGAAAAAATAGAAATTATCTTTTTTGGCTTCTGCTTAAGCAGTGGCTCTGAGCTTTGAGCTTTCCTTGGGAAGGGGGTCCAGCTTAGAGTTGCTACAGAGGTGATGTATCTTCCAGAAGAAGCTATGTAAACACATGGCTTTCACAGAAGGCTTTGAAGCCCTCATGCTGAGCAGTCCTAAGCATTGGTGACGCTGCTCCTTGCACCTAGTGTGACATCTTAGAAACAGGCCCTCAGAACAAGCTCAGGTCAAATGGTGTACTACTTTTGGAGGTTGTTCATCTCAGAAGTCAAATAATAGTTAAGGATCTGGAGAGTAACTTTGGGAAAGTGTTGCTACCAAAGGTAACTCTTTGTGTGCTTCCAAATGTTTCAGAGCTAATGAGAGACTTGAAGAAGCCAATGCTAAGCTCCTCCGGGAGCGCCATAAAAGCAAGTCATTAATCACAAGCAGCATTGTCGGCGGAGGTCTGGCTGCAACTCCAGTTCTGTATTCAACTGCACTCGGATATCTTGGCAACAGTTTAGGACTGGACAGAAGTCTTAGTCTAGGAGGAAGCTTCCTAAACCAATATGAGAAGATCTTATCATCAAGAAGGAGACTTGCAGCCTCTGTGGCCAAGGTAAGCATTTTGAAATACTGTTCTCAACTCCTGCTGAAGAGTAGCCATATGCTAGGTTCTCCCTTTTAGCCTGAAGTTGGAGTCCATTTATTGTTCCATGCCATATTGTCTAATAGGCCAAAGCAACTGCTAATCGTCAGAACAGTGCACAGCTGTACGTTGTAAGGATGAAGATTTTTGGTCATCAGGGTTGTAAAAATTTTAAACTCCTAAAATCTGGTGTTCCCTCTCTGAGTCATAAATAGGAAGTATTGTTAGTGGTCTATGTACCAGAATTTGGAAGATGGGGCCTTAGGCAGAGAATGTCTGTCTGCTGCAAGTATTGCTAGAAGATTTTGGGACTCAAGGCCACTTGTTATATTTACAGACTGTCAAGCTTCCATCCTAACAGCTGTGCCAAAGGCTGCTGCAAATGAATGTGGGTGTCTTGACATGGAAAAGAATAGTGAACTCTGCTAGCTGCAACCAGTGTGAATTGGTGGATTTATGAAACCAGTTTCCCTACAGAATGTGAGAAAGGGAATGTCAGCTTCCTATGCTCTGTCTCAACTTCTGTTCCTTTTCTGGTTTCATTTCATTCACAAAACTGCCCTCTTGTATTTTAGTGGTCTTTCTATTGTGAGCTTTTTTCCTTGCCTCATGTACATGTAGGCCGTGTTCTTGTGTATCACTGAAGACCTTTGAACTTAAGGCTCTTCTTTCTTCTTCAGACCCTCAATCAAAAATCTCTCTCTTTTCTGCAGCCAGATATGTGACAAGGTTTGTAGTCCATTCTGTTTAACCTTGGGTGCTATTGCAAATGTTTTGTCTATTTATGCTGCTAGGTTTTGATTCAAACTTACTGATGCCTTCACATTGGCCTAAAGCTGGAGACACTTTGAAGTTGCTGGTTTCTCTTGAGTAAAAGTCTGACTTGCTGCCGAGTAGTTCTGTGCTTTATGTCTTTGTGAAGTTCTGGCTTCTGTGGTAGTTCAGCTTCTGTAAGATGGCACCGTCTGTATGGATTTCACCTCTTCTGATGGAACTTGGTTAAACTAGAGGAGAAGGCTCTTTACCGCCCTTGCCTGTTCTGACAGTCAAAAAGTTCTGGGTAGCAACAGCAGTTGTGTGTGCAGTGGCAGTACTGCTCTGCAGTTGAGTTCCTAGACCCTGAGTATCGTCTCATGGAGTCCTAGAGGATCCAACTTACTCTGTGCTCAAGAAGCTCCATGGGTAAGTAGTAAGTCAACATCACCTCCTGAAACAGAATTGCTGAGATGGTGACTGCTGCAAGTGACCCAGTATGTTACTGCCTGAACAGCTAAGCAGTGAGAGGTACCTGCTCAGGAGGTTTGGGCTAGTCAGCTGTGATGCCTTCTCCAAAGGGCTAGGGACCAGGAGAACAGTGAAGACACTGTCCAAGTCCTCAAAGGTGTATTTTCATTCAAAGGCCTTATCATTCATTTTCAGAGAAGTCCATGTGTTGGCTTTATTTCCACCTATTTCTCTTTCCTTGAGCGGGGATGAGAATCACAGAAAAGTTACTAAAATAAATAAGAGGCAAACAAGACCTTTTTCTTCTCTTAATTCATCTGCACATGTAGCAGAAGGTCCTGTGGACCTTCTGGTCATTGTGAAGGCTTCATAAACTGGGGAAAGTGCTTTCTTCCAGCAGCTCAACTACTATGGCTTTGCTTAGGATTAGTCCTGCTTTAGGTCATCTTTTGGTCTAGGCCTGAGATTTCCTGCTTCCTTCCACTACCCATGTCTCATTTCATGTTCTGGAGGGATCCCTTTTCCCCAGGATTTTACTGTCCACGCTTGAAAAAAACTTGAGGCTTGGGGGGAGTTGTTCTTTTGGCACCACTGAGAAGAGTTTGGCTCCATCTCTTTTACTCCAACCCCCTGGTAGTTAATACACACAGACAAGGTTGCCTGAGCTTCGTCTACTCCAGGAAAGAAACAGTCACAGCTCTCTCAGCCTTTCCACACAGCTCATGTCGTCCAAGGCCTTCAGCATCTTCTTGGCCATCACAGGCCATCATCTCCATTTGGGATGATATTTTTAGGTTTTATTATGTTGTCCGTGGGGTATAAGAATGTTTTAGGAGTTTTAGCAGTTACATTTGGGTCATATTATGTCTTAACTGTATATTTGATGCATAATTCTAGGTACAACAGGAACTGGATGAAAAAATCACTAAGGAGCTGAAAGAAGGTAATGCGTCATTACATTTGGAGTGTTATTAAGGAAAAAGGTGTCTATTTCTAAGTCTTGACAGCTTTCAAGCCATTATTTTCAACTTCTTCTGCTAAGAACAGAGATTTTTTTTCTGCTAGCTCTCCAGTTTAGACTTGAATGTGAAAAATTCCTGCTTCCCAAAATACTGCATAGAATGTAATACACTTGCCTAGAAAAAAACAAGCAGAAAGAAAATTTATCCACTGACACGCATAGAAACACTTGGCTTTAAGATTAAGTTGATATTCACTAGAGTTAATCTCCAGCAAAAACATCAAAGAAGCCCCCAGATTTTTATAGATCTTCATGGACTTCAGCGTCCCTTTCTTCCCTGTACATGGGTTGCATTCAGTACAAAATCATACCGTACATATTCTCTGTTGCTAGATCTTGATTTTCTTGCTATAATTCATGGCTTGTCTTTGTAGCTTAGGTGTTGCAGCCGGTCTTGTTTTGAACAAGTAAGAAGAACATGATCAGGGATAAAAGACAACGTTTCTTTAGGAAGAGATTGTTCAGTAGTGTTTAGGCAAACATGAGTTCAATGCTTGCAACATGGAGCCTAAAACACACTCTGTAACTTGAGGCCAGGCGTCCAAAGAGGAAATCCACTTGCTTCATGATAGCTGGTCCTCCAGAGTCACTGCTTTGCAGGGACTGCAGCTATGTAGGTGTAGTGTTCCAATAAAGCCCAGCTTTGAACATTTAAGGAAAGCAAACACTTCAGGTTAAAGAGCTCTGCAGGAGCTACATTCAGAAGCACTGCTAAGGGCCACTGGAGTCGTGTGGAATCCCACAAGATGTTCAGTGTGTAGCTGTAGGCACAGTTTGTGGTGATTGGGAATGGGGCTGCGGCCGAGCCTCATCCCTAATGGGCTACAGCTGTGTAGGTCAGGTGGACAGTATTGAAGGCAAAAAGACATGGAATGCTGATGTGTAATGACCAATCACCAAAGGGCAGAGAGAGCACACAGGTGTAATGCATGAAAGATGAAGGGTATAAAAGGTTGTATTGGAAAGCAATGACGTGCTGATGCTTGGAGTTTTTTTCGGCGTTAGTCGTACCTCTTGTCGTTTGGTGACGCCGAAGTGACTCGGGCAGACAACTGCGGACCTAAGGGCAGTAAAACGGTGGAGCCCAGCCGAGCTGAGCCAGGCGGACCAAGATCCTGAGAGCCTAAAAATCCGGACGAGTTGTAGCCAGGCAGACCTGAGAGCCTGAAAGAAATGTAGGCGGACCTGAGAAGCTGGAAGTCCAGAAAACTTACGAGACACTAACACCGAGAAGGGTGCTGTATGAGGCCCGGACGCTACACACTTTGCTTATTTGGTACGAAAGAAATAGAGCAAGGCTATGCACTTCGTTTATTTGGAAGGAGATGGCTTGGGAGCTAACGTATAAACTGCCTTTTTTATTAAAATGTGGGACACTACCAGCCGCACCTTAGCGCATGCCGCTCCCTGCAGCCGCGGTGGAGCGAGTCCCGAGACCCCCACCGAGCTATGGCTGCAGTCCGGCGCGGTCCCGCGGCGGTGCCGGGCTCCCCCTGAATGCCAATGCCTGCGGCGGGAGCGGCGAATGGCATGGCCCCAGCAGCGGCCAGCGCCGCAGCAACAGCGTGGCCCCCGAGGCATGCAGGGGGAGGTTTGCTGGGTCGCTGCTGCACGAGAGCTGGAACAAAACGTGCAGCTCCAAGAGGCGGAGTCAGAGCTGCACGGAAAGCACATAAGAGAGGCTTGCAGTGACCAACTAACGCAACAAAAACTGAAGAAGGAACAAGAGAGTTTATTAAAGCAGCAGTGGGAGCTGGAGACAGAGTAGCTCTATTGTTCAGTACGGTGTGTTTGTTTGCTGGTGAAACGTGTACTGTTTGTGAATTGCAGCTATTAACCTTTGATTAGGCATAGGTATAAAAGTTTATATTCCATAGACATAAGTGCAAAGGCTATAAGTGTAAATGCTAATGTTCCATAGGCATAAGTGTAAAAGTTTATATTCCAGAGGCATAAGTGCATTTGATAGACACTGGAGTTCAGTGGGTGCCTGCTCATTGCATTTGGCTTGTGTTGGATAACGCCCCTCGAAGAAATGAAGCTGGCTGTGGCTCACCTGACTCCCTGAAATAAGCAGAAACATGTGGGTGATGGGAACATATAGAATCTCTCTTATCCTTGTATGTTACTTTATGAAGTTGTATAGTTATTGACATTAAAGTTGTATTGCTATTGATAAAATTATATAGCTGTTTATTTTGTTAATATCCTAATATATAACCTTTAGCTTTATTCTTGTATGTTGCCTTATCAAGTTGTACAGCTATTGATACTGTCATATTCTATAAGTGTAGGTATAAGGATTTTGACAGTATGTAGGTTTGGGATCAGTACACCAGTCAAACTCAGTACACAGACACATTCTAGAGCTAGTAGAACCTACACAAAATTATACTCGTACTACGTTTGCTATTTTTTCTGCAAGAGCCCTGTAGAAAGATGGGAAGCACAGAATTTATTTAAAAGAAAAAAAAGGGGGGGATGGTAGGCACACAGTTTGTGGTGATTAGGAATGGGGCTGCGGCCAAGCCTCATCTCTAATGGGCTACAACTGTGTAGGACAGGTGAACAGTATTGAAGATAAAGAAACATGGACTGCTGTGTACTGACAAATCACAAAAAGGTAGAGAGGGCACACAGGTGTAATGCATGAAAGATGAAGGGTATAAAAGTTTGGACTGAAATAAAGTGCTGATGCTTAGAACCTTCTTCAGAGTCAGTAGTACCTCTATGGTCATGTACCCTCTGGAATGTCTGTCACTAGGTTTAGAAATGCTGTTGACTTATAAGCACATGTGCACAAAATGTGTTTCTTCCTATTTGCCGAGCTTGTCAAGTGTCTTTGGAAATTTTCAAGTCTTGTTCAGACTTGCAGACTCTCAAGTTATGTAAAATCTTCCTACAGTGCCTTATTTCTCCCTGTCTGTTGTAGAAGTAACATAAGGAATCTTGTGTCATTTCCCCCCAGCCACTGCTGAACTTGAAACTGGATGTGCTGGATCTTCCAAAAACCTTCATGTGGACCAGGATCCCCTTTGCAAAGCAATAGAGGAGTATCGTGATGTTTTAACCAAAAATTACATGATTTGAATGAAATGCTGTGGAAAGGCTCTGAACATTTTTTGCTGTTATAGAGCATCTATAGTTTCCCTTCTCCCCAGTTCAGATGTGAAAACTTGTTCATTGCAGTCTGAATATAAACTCTATTAAATGTATGTCAAGCACAGTGCACTTATCTGTTGTTTTTTTTCTGCATAGCTGGCTTCTTTTGCACTCACAGGAAGAACCACATCCATTTTCTCTGACCAGCAGATTGACTGATATGGATTCTTGAGCTTGACAAAACTGTCAGAAATGTTTCCTCTTACAGTAGCTTCATTATGTTGCATCACTCATATTCTGTGTTTTAATGAAAGTGTTTCCTTTGTTCTTTCTCATCCTTTCACTTAATGTGTTTGGAATGTTTCCAGTGTTATTTTCATGCTTAGAGACATGTTCAAGACCTGGAAGTTGAGAAGAAACACCATTCCTGGGTCTTGCTGGGAAGTAGATATCTATGGAAGTCCACCTAACCAGTCCTCATCTCCTCAAATTCTTGAAGACAGGCATTAGAACTTTGAGACATCACTCTCCACACATACACCAAAGTACAGTTGGCATAAAGTGCATTAAAATAATGTTCCACCTCCTCTCCAGGTGATCCCCGTGAAAAGTTACTTTTATTAGTGAATGTATGGGCTGTAAATCCCAAATGCCCTTTGGAGGCTAAAGAATTTAATTAAACAGTTCATTGCATGAGTTCTTCACATAATTGAGAATGAGATCTCTGCTAAGGAGCAACAGTACTGTAAACTCTAAGTAAAGGCAAATGATGTGAGAAGCAGCAGTAAACTCTGTGATGCCATGTAAGCTGATGAAATCTGGCTGCTTAGCAGTTTGATCAAGGACTATGCGGTATAAGCAAATCACCTGCATATGTGTTTTGATTTAGCACTGATTTCTTTTTTGTCTGATGCCGGTTTGATTTTAAACACCAACTATGCATAATTATTTCAGAAAGTCTCAGTCTTTCAAGAAATTGAAATTAACCTGAACTTGAAAAAAAGACTAATAATCAGTATGTGAGGGTGACAGAAAAACTATTTACCAACTGAAGCTTTCAGGGGACTTTTCTGGGAACAATCATGGTTGTCTCCCTCAGTGTCTGTTGAAAACCATGTCTAAGCCTGTTCCAAATTCAAATTTATCAGTCTCTGAAACACAGCTGGCACAAACTGTAAGCACAACAAAACATTTCATCATGCAACAAAGTGAATAATGTCATCATTAACTTTCTGCCTACTCTCTTATTTGTATAATTGTTCACTGTTGGAAGGATGAAGGCTCCCATACCTCTCAGAATGTTTCTCACACGTTCTCTGTACTCAAGCACAGCTCTGGGCAGGGCTGATATTTGCACTGCAGACTCAGAATAATTGATGTGTTAAGTTCACTGTATGGATGCACCAAACGCAAACAGGTCTAACCCTACAAAGCATTTTAGCTCAAATTATTTCATTGCCATTACTGGAATCACTTACAGACTCTCCATTGAAGAGGAATGTACAGCCTTAATGCAGTTGGATTCTGGACATTCAGCACTTTTCAGAATGAGTAAGATTGGAAATTAAGATTAGATCTGCCGTCATTGCTGCCATGAATAAAACTTTCTACTTGATTGTTTGGCATTGTTCTGCCTAATTTAGCCCAGGGATATCCCAAATATCGTCTACCTGGGTAGGCAGTCCAGGACTATGCTCTCAGGACTTGTCATTTTGTGGCTATCCCAGAGCAGGTGGCCCAGGACTGCACTCTTGGGACCCAACAGCACTGCTCAACAATAGCAAAAACACCTCTACACTATCATCACTGTGTTCAGAACAAATCGAAAACACAGCCATACCAGTCACTGTGAAGAAAATTAACTCTACCACAGCCCAAACCAGCACAATAACACACTGATGTTTTGGCTGTTGCTGAGCAGTGCTTATCAGAAGTCAGGGAGTTTTCAATGTCTCCTGTCTCAACCAGTGGGGAGAGGCACAAAAACCTGGGAGGAGACATAGCTAGAACAGCTTACCCAAACTGGCCAAAGGGATATTCCACACCATAGAAACTGGGTCAAGTTAGACAGGATGGGCATCAATCAGTGGGTGGTGAGCAGCTATATCGTGGATCACTTGTTTCTTATGGGTTTAATTTTTCCTTCTTTAAAAATTACAATTCTTACCTTTTTGTGTGCATCAATTATTAAACTGTTCTTATCTGAACCCACAAGTCAGGGGTTTTTTGTGATTTTTTCTAATTCTGTTCCCCATCCCACTGGGTTGTGGGGGGTGGTGGTGTGTATGCAGGGGGCAGTGATCACCCAGCTCTGTGGTACCTCAGTTTGGGTCTGGGGTTAAGCCACAGCATTTAGGAATTGAAATAAGTTCTCAATGCATTGCAGTCCTACTGTCAGCAGCAGACATTTCTCCCTTTCTTATGGTTTATAATTTCCAAGTAGTTTAATAAAAAGAAGGAAGACAAAGGTCTTATTTTGCATTTATCTCAGCTAAAATGAACCAAACCTAACAAATCCAATTGCGACCTACCTGACTCCACAATAACAGAGTTCATTTCCATGATAACTCTATATTGGTAGCCCAGAAAGTGTGAGCCAGTGAATTTGTGTGGTTCTGAATAAGCTAGGAAGCCTCTTCTGAATCATAGTATCACAGAAGATTCTGAGTTGGAAGGGACCCACAAGGATGGATCATCAAGTCCAACTCTTAAATGAATGGCCCATAAAAGGATTGAACCCATAACCTTGGTAGTGTTAGCACCATTCTCTGACCGAGCCAATCTCATAGAGTAACTCTTACTGTATTGAAAAGAAAATTACTTGTTCATCACTTAGAGGAAGCCAAAAGAAATCCCTTCTACATTCTGAATGGAAAGCTAGCTGTTAATCCTACTATGTACATGGGATATGGTGTGTCAGGCTGGACTGGGAGCAAGTAAAACTGTCCCCACTTGACTCAGCAACTATCCAATTACTCTGGAAGGCTCCAGAGGCGGCACGCCAGAAGCACCCCCACAGCTGCAGCTCTCCCCTTACAGCAAAAGCTGCTGAAGTCACTGTCTGCAGGATGCGTTCTAACTACCCCGTCCCCTTCAAAGCCTCCAAGTCGGAATTACTGAGACATGCAATTGTCCTAGGGTGATGTTATGATGCTCATATCCTCAATCGTGTGTTCTCTTTATGCTGGATGTTATGTTATGCGCCTTCAGGACTGGCTCTGAAAAGCGAAGTTTTGTTCTGTTTTGTTATCAGCCTGCTCACTCCTACATGGTCTGCAAGACACAGAACCGGGCAGTTAGTGCTGCTTCTACTCTTAGCTTGCTTGCTTTCGCTTTTGCTTGCTTCTGCTTTTTGCTCTTGCTTTGCTTTGCTTGTTAGTTAGTTTAGCTAGGCAGTCCAATTTTTCCCTGGACTGTTTTTCTTTCCCTTTCCTTGGAACCATTCGAACCTGCTCAAGACTGGGACCTGGAAAACACCAAGAAACACCGAGAGCCTGCACTGTGTGACCTGCTGCAGCCATTCCCAGCACCAGAGCGGCCACTCCCAGGAGAGACTTTCTGAATTTGTCATCTCTTCAGAGCGGTGAAAGAGTTGTGTCATCTGGTGTTGTTCATTTTTTTGTGCTGGGGAGTGTTTTGCCTGTGAAATAAACAGGTTTTTTCCCACTTCTCTCCGAGGAAATGTTTCCCGAACCAGGTGGAGAGGGGCTGTGGGGGTGGGGAGCCCCTTCTGGAGGTTTTCTCCCAAATTTGCCCTAAACCAGGACAAATATTTTGGTGTCCAACGTGTCAGGGGGACACGTTGCTCCCAGGCAGCTTTTCTAAGCTTTACCACTCCTATAAATACAGCAGTTGCAAAGCAGGTGTACTAAACCAGATCCTTAACAGCATATTGTTATCAGCCCAAGTCTTTACTGACACTTTTCCTTCCTGGTAGACAAAAAACACCAGGTGGTCTAATAGGGGAATTAGCCATATTGGCAAAGGGGAATTTCAGATTGCCATTTTATACCTCAGCTGTACAAAGATTGTGAGCGAAATTATCCAGCTACAGTGAATCATGTTGAAGGAAAAGTGTACCTATAGCAGACTAATCCAAATACCAGTGCTTATGCAACACTTAAGTCACACTTAAGCCCTATTTGTGGAAATCTTCCTGTGGTACACAAGTCTTGTAATGAAACAAGAATTCAGGAACAGGAATGAAACATTTCATGCAGACAGGAAAAGAAACAGCTGCTATTAGATGATACTGAGAAAACTACAGATAAGCACAGAGAACAGGAAAAGCAACAGAATAGGAAATACCAAAATTAAAAAAAAAAACCCAAACCTAAATCCAAAAAGGAACTATAAAAATGAAATTTAAAATAGAAATTGATCAAAACTAAAAACATACACTTTGATATCTTCAACAGCACCCTGAGCCAACACGATTAAAAAAGCAGTATGAACAAAGATTGATACAAACAGCTGACAGTTGCTTTAGTGACAGAGACTAGCTATTTCTTTTGCATCTTTCTTGGCTAGTAAGGAATGAAGAGTTCCTGTTGTACCCATATGACTCTATGACCCCATCAGCATCCCCTTATCTTCAAAAGCATGAAACCAAATTTTAGCCCATTCAGCTATCAAAGTCACCAACTGAAACTGACATTGTAATCACACGGTTTTTTATTGATACCATTCAGAAATATTTCACATAGAATTAGGCTCTCCTGGTCTTAGCTGTGGAGTAACCTCTAGAAACAAAACTATTTGTGGCTGAGCATGTGTACACTTGAAAAGTTGAGATTAAATACTTCCTCCTGAAGAGCATAAAGATGACTCATGTTTATCCCACATTGCCATCTTGTAAATAAAAACTTGCCTTTCTTCTAAGATGGCTGGAAGAAAACAAATATATCCAGTTAAAAAATGCATTTTGCTCTCCATTTTTCCATTAAATGTTCAGACTGACTATAGAGACACTCTCAAAATGGTTACTAATAGTTATTTCCTAATACTCATAGAAATTTAGGTTCTGCAACCTGAATCTACTTAGCTGTGGTTTCAGCAAAACAGTATTTTTCCATCTTTTAAAAATTATCGTTATTATTTTGGCTCTTCTTTCTAGACATCAGGTCTGAAAAAACAGAACACTACTAATACAGTCAGAATCAACTAAAGAAAGTGTCTGTACGTCAGTCACCTCAGTACAAAAGAATACTGCCAGAAGCACATTTCATAAAGCTGTGAAGAGTCATTCTAGAAAGGAAAATAAAGATTTTAATATATGTACCATTCTTAGTGATGAACGAAAGGAAAATATTTCAAAGGGCTGAATCACCTCCCTAAAAAGTGGTACTATATTCCTCTCCAGTTGCAAAAAATATTTTTACTGCTCATCATTGTGAAATGCATTCCTCTGTTTGAATTAGGTTTGGTTTGCCATCTGTTTTTCAGAAATTCATATGCAAAAAGTAGTTTCTAAAGATAGGAAGAAGTGTTCTAGCAAGGTGTTCCATTAGCCAAATACCCTAGGGTATACTGTACCATGGCATCACTCCCAAATTATATGGTATCTGAACTACCCAGTGGCATCACTGTAGCAGTACAATATTAATAATTATTCCAAACTTACCAAATATTTTGCTTTCTGTACTACGTTTTCATATGAACAGGCCGTTCGCATGCATGTTTGTATTCCTCTGTGTCAGTGCCAGCTTAGCCCCATTTACCAGAAAGTAACTTTCTGAGTCTGTCATGGGTGTTAGGGAAACTTCCAGTCTGACCATTCACAAAACTCTGATAGTCACATTCCCCAAAGGTGTCACAGGCCCAAAGGCTTCCACTGCTGGAAGCGCAGCCCCTGCACGGCGTGCGGCTCCAGTGAGGTGAGGGCGCCTCGCTTGACACATCTCCCCACACCCCGACTCTCACACGGTCAGAAACAGTTTCCTAATCCGGTTCGACCCCGGTTTCCCATAGCAGAGTCTCAGATATCTCGTTCCACAAAGCAATTTATTCCTGTGCAGTAACACAGAAATATCTCGAGCTGGTGCCTCTGAGGAGAGCACCTACATAAAGAACCTCTGGGCTTCTACAGCCTCACAGTCGCCCCCTGAGCCAGGCTCGCTCTTCGCCCGAGTCTTCGGCTTTTGTCCCACTCTCCATGTTCAACGACTTCGCTGGCGTCACCGGTCTTCATCTCCTTTGTTACCCAAAAAGTCGGCAATTCCAGGCTCCTGCTGTGTCTCCCAGAGTCTGTTCACCTGACTAGCGTCACCCATCTTCGCGCCCTTGGATACCCCGAAGGCTGGCAGTTCACGGCCTCTTGTCTCGGGCTCCCACCCAAAGCTTAACCTGCATCTCAATCGGCAGCTTGCGATCCCAGCTACCTGGACCAGACGTATCCCTCAGCATCTGGTCAGGCACGTAAGCAGATGATGTCTGAAGCTCCGCTCCATCCCCTTTCCTCTTGTATTAATCCTTGCTGTCTGTTCTCGTCACCCATTCACCCAAGCCTGATAGCGGCACCTACGCAGCACTAAATGCCCTGGGACATTAATTCCATCCGAGAACTATTCCGTCCCTAACTCCCCGCCTCTCGCGGCCGCGCCTGCGCGGACCCGCCCGCGCCTGCGC
>VXBC01007713.1:147399-159543 GCA_013399945.1 Ploceus nigricollis | reverse complement strand
AGCTCGCCGGGCGCGGGGCGGTGGGACGGGGCTGCAGGGGGCAGCGGGCTCTGCCCTGGGGCTCCTGGGGCTCCTGCCGCGCCCGAGGTTCGCTCCGCAGGAACCGCATCGAGTCGAGCTCGCTGCCTGGAGCGCCCCTCCCCTGTCCCTGCTTGAGGCACGATATAGCCCGCCGGTGGTTCCCGCCGTTGCTCTCCTTAGACAGGACTGTGCCTGCGTTCCTGTTGCGGGATGAAGAGGATCTTCGGGTTCGGGAGGAAGAGGAAGGGGCAGCCGCCGTCCGGCAGCGCTTCCCTTCCCTGCCCCGCCGGTGCCTACGAGCTTCGGCAGAAGGACCTGGGCAAGCTACATCGCGCGGCCGCCAGCGGCGACCTGGCCCAGGTGCGGCAGGGACTGAGGAAATACAGCATCGACGGGCGGGACAAGGCGGAGCGGTAAGGGCGGGGGCCGCGGGGCGGTCTCGGGAGCCCCAGGTGCCGCTGTAGCAGCCCCCGGGAGCTCTCCGGCGCAGGAGCGGACCGGCAGCGTCACTGTGAGGAGTGGGAGTGCGGGAGCCGCAGCCCAGCACAGCCCTTGGCTGGCTGTAGGAATCACGCTTGGGCTACCAAAAACCCCTTGAATTCGGCCAACTGTCGCCTTACTGTTTTTGACCCGGCCTCCTCAGTGCCCTCATTCCCGGACTCCTATGTCCTTGCCCAGGGGCGCAGGGGTGGAAGCGGGCTCTTAGCCTGGCAAAGGGGAGTTGCAAGAGGAGCCTGTGGCCATTCTCTAGCCAGGGTTTGAAGTCTGAGTGCAATCGCACCCATGTTTATGCACCTCTGAGGGCTCAGCGTGCAGGTTCAGTAGTTGAGCCCGAAGGATGCACTACCTCAGCTGGGAGCAACTTAAAGAAAGATGGACGCTGCAGTTAGGAAGGATTTATAACGCAAAATAAACATGTTGTTTACTGGTGCTGCATGCATAGTTGTCTTTTGTGAGTGTGATGTGGCAGCCTAAGCCACAGTCTTGTTTTAGGTCGCAGTTAGTGTTTTGCTCTGAGGCTTTGGTCAGTACCTCGGACTGGAGTATCTAGTCAGTGAGTTGCGGGAAAAGCTGTTGCTTTCTGATAGGTGTTATTGTGTGGGGGTTTGAGTCAAGCACAGCAAGCACTTAACAGTTCTACCTTAAGGAGAAGCCTTGGGCTGCAGCATAGTTCCTAGTGATCTGTCATAAGCAAAAGGGAATCACCCTTTCTGAAAAGGCTCAGAGTCAAATTCTGAGGAGGGGCTGGTTTTAGCAGAGTAGCTCAGCTTCCTAGGCTGGCTGTCCAGAAGGCTGGACTTCTGGCAGCAATAAAGCTCATCTAGTTTTATTGCCCTAAAAACACCTACTAGATTTGTAGGATGAAACACATGCAAGGACTTCCTCGGTGATTGTGTCTTTGTGTACAAGTAGACTGGTTAATTGACATCAGACCTAAGATGATGTGGTTTGAAGGACTGCTTTTCCTTCTGGCAAGGCTGAACATTGAAGAAAAAAGTTCATTTTTCCTGTGCTGGTTATATATTGTGGAAACACAGTATTGCCTCCTTGGAGAGGACTTAAATCTGTAGTAGGCTTTTTTATGACTATGGTAGTTAAACATTACAGGAAAGTCAAAAACTGCTTTCCTGTAGTCAGGATCAGAGTGTTCTGCTCTCTGGTTTGCTACATGTTTAGAGGCACTTTGGTGCAAATGTGTTCTTGGTTTTGCTTCAGTAGAAAAAAAGCTAGAGAAAAAGGAAAAATTCTCAAAGTGAGGGGAAGCACTAATATTCTTGCAAATCAACCCATCTCTAACATCTCCGATACACTTCTGGCCCATGAATGATCAAAGAAAGTCTTAGAAGTTGACTTGCCATAGTCCTCTAGCTAGCTTTGGTCTCTCTTGCTGTGCCACATGTGTAGTCCCACACTACAGAGCACAATACCCAACACCTGGGCACATAAATCTCTGCAGATTCTGTTCTACAGTGAAGGAAATGTCTCCTTACTAAGCAGATGCTGTGGAGGGTTTTTGCTAGGAAGCAGCTACTGGTGTACTGGTAATGGAGTGGGTTCTTAAGTTTTAGATTTGCAAAGCGAAACTTGTGGTCATATCTGTTTATCAAAAAAACTTGAAATGATCCCTGTCTGTGCTAATTCAATTTATTTAATTTTTAGGACAGCTCTACATCTTGCTTGTGCAAACGGCCATGTGGATGTAGTTACATTTCTAGTAGAAAACAAGTGTAAGCTAAATCTTTTTGACAATGATAACAGATCACCACTGATGAAGGTACGTGGACAATGGTATGCTCTTGCAAGTGAGACTTACTGATTTTGAACTAAATGATGTATTTTTCAGTATTCTTTATGTAGACCTTTGTAAAGTCATGCATATTGTGATTGTTGTGGAATGGGTATATGTTAGCCAGTCTTTGAAGGTGCTCTTAATCCCCAGTATTGGGAAGATGGAGGAATTGCAACAAAGTGAAACTGTAAATGCTGGAAGTATTTTGTGTTTTGTTTCCAGGCAGTACAGTGCCAGCAAGAAAAATGTGTGGCTATTCTGCTAGAAAATGGTGCCGACCCAAATCTGGCAGATGCTGATGGCAACACTGCCCTTCACCTGGCTGTCCTGTCTGGTAATACTACTGTAGCAGGGCTGTTACTTCAGCATAATGCCAATATTGATGCCCAAAATAAGGTAAATTTTTATATTTGTTAATAAAGTGCTTTCCAAAAGTTGCATTCATATTTTTTTTAAAAGTTTTGTTTGTTTGTTTGTTTGTTTTAACTTTGATTTTTAACTTTATGTACCCTTTCAGGAGGGATGTACCCCTCTTATTCTTGCTGTCTCTGAACATCATGAAGAAATAATGGAGTTTCTCCTTAAAAAAGGAGCTGATGTGCATGCTCGAGATCAATGTGAAAGGTGAGGGGCTGTCAAAGCTTTATATGGGTCTCTTTAATATTCTTCAGCTTGGCTTGAGAGAGGCATGGGAATGAGGTCTGAAAAAATACAAAACAAGGAGCCACACAGAAGCAGTTACTTCTCTGTGACTTGTAAAAGATGGTCATACCTCAGTGGCTTGCTGTCATATCTCGTTCAATGCTTTCCACATTGAGGATTGCAAAATGTTATTGTCTGTGATGGCCTTTCTGGCAGGAAACCTGCCACTAGCTCAGTGGCATTCCCTCAAATTGAAAAGCCATCTCCTGCATAGTAGTAGAGTTTCTAAGTGTTGTCTGTGTGGAAGCTTTGTTTTGAGATTAAACATTTAATTATTTTGAGACCCTCTCCCATTTTATTGTTTATCTTAATGAAAAAGGCTTTTTCTTTTGTTCATTTTAAAGTAATGGAGAGTATACTTTTTTGAGGGCAAACAGAAGCAAAAATATTTATGGTGACTGTAAAGCAATCTATTTCATATCATATTTCTTGGATCCTTCAGAACCCCACTTATGACTGCTGCTTCTGGTGGAGAGCTTAATGTGATAAAGGTTCTTCTTCGGTATGGTGCTGATGTTTCCCATAAAGACAGTAACGGATGGACAGCTGAGGATTATGCTGTTATTCATGGATATTCTAGGTAAATTTAAAACTGTATCATTAGAGTAAGTTGTCAGTTATCAGTGTGGTTTTTGATGATTTTTGATAACAGCACCAAGGTTTAATAGTGTGCTGAGACTTGTGTTGAGGGTGTGCTCAGTGATGTCTTCATAGAATCATTTAAATTGGAAAAGGCCTCTAAGAATCAACCTAACACTGCCAAGCCCACCACTAAACCACATCCCTAAGTGCCAATCTACATCATCTTTCAAATACCTCCAGGGCTGGTGACTCAACAGCTTCACTGGTCAGTCTGTTCTAATGCCTGACAACCCTTTCACTGAAGTAATTTTTCCTAATATCCAGTTTACCCTTCCCCGACACAACTTGTGGTCATTTCCTCCTGTCTTCTGATACGTATCATTCCAGTGTCTAGTGTTAACTTGGAAGTTGAGGAAAATTTCTACCCAGAGTTCTCTGTTGGATTTCAAGTTTTATTGCTCAGCTCACATTTGCTCAATATAAACTCTAAAATATATCTGTATCCTACAGTTATCCAGAGGTGAAACTTGACAGGTACCAAGTAGGAGTTAATACCTTCATAGGTTTGAATATAACTGTTGAGTGAATGTGACTGTAGTGAATATTGAAGTTTGTAATAGTCATGCAGTAAGTGCATATGAGTATATAAATCTATATGGCTATGGATAGGATAAAGATAGGATAAGAATAGGTTTGCTAAGAAGTGGCTGTTAACCCTTCTATTAAATGGTATATGCAGGTATGGGATTATTTTTTACCTAATGCATTTCCTCTCTTTTTCTGTACAGTCTTAGCAAACAATTGGCGGAATATGCAGACTGGGAAAACACAGGAGAAGCTTCTAAAGGTGGTGGTGCACGAGGCATCACAGCACTTGGCACTCCACACGGGGCAGCAGCTGCTGGCTTTACATTGGGTGCACCTGCTGTAGACAGAGGAGGTAAGACCCTTCACCATGGAGTAGCTCACGAGGAGAATCAATGTGGCTTTTTCTTAGTGGGTTTGTGTTGTTAGCACTTCCTGTGTTCACAACTGGCTTTAGTGGAGGCATCAGATGGAGTAGCACAAGCTTTGTGAATGTGCTTATTTGATGATAGTTGGAAGTGCTGCTTGTCAGGCTGTGAAAGCATTTGATTTGCATTCTGTGTTCACTTTTTAGGGTTGTTACTTTCTGTCTGTTAGACTGTCCACTTATTTGGGTTTTCCTTGAGAGAGAGAGAAGGATAGGGAAGGAACTAGGCAAAAGTGTTTACTTTTCAAGTGTGTACTTCTACCTAGAGATGGCAACTCAGATTGTGAAAATCTTAATTACAAAAGCAGTGAGTTCCACCTGAGTAGTTGTTCTTTTTCTGTACTTGGGAAGCAACAGAGAAATGAACAGAAAGGTATGTGTCTTGTTGATTTTCATGGAGTTTGCGTCTTCATTTTAATGTTAATAGTTCCGTCTGCACTAAGGTCCTTTTTGCACGTCCTATTTCTCAAAATCAGTTATAACTGTTTCCATGTAGGTGCTGTAGAGACATACTTAGCAAATATTATATTGGAACAGTAACTTTGTTGGCAGTAACATTGCAGTGTCTGTGAATGCTGTATTGGCTAGAGCACAGTTTGATTTACAATAAAAATAATGCTTTTCTTGCACTTTCAGTAATTTTTATGAAACTTTTTTAGAAAATAATTATTACCTTGTGATCCAGAAAAACAATTAAATTGCCTTGTGATCAAAAAATTAACTCCTTCAGTGAGTTTTAAAAATTCAGTCTATGGTTATGAGCTCAGAGTCCTAGAGGAATCTTAGAAAATGAATACCTTAGTATAAATGAAATTGTGTGCCTAGTACTTTACATTTCAAGCCCTACAAGTGGAGATTTTATTCTTTCCAAATTTTTAAGGGTGTTACTTTGGAACTATGTGGCAGATGGGCAGAAGACACTGCTTAAACACAATTCATTATTCCTTTGAATACAGTTCTTTACTCCCTTTTTAAATATGTCAAGAAAAATGAGCAAAATATGGGATATTCTTCCTCACTGAGTTTTCCTAGATACAGGAATTTAATTTAGAGTCAGACTTCGTTGCTTTGACTTAGGAACACTTGTTTTGACCTAGTCAGAGATTTAGAAAGTTTCTTGATAGATTGCAGGAATATTTTCTTTTTTAAAGGTTTTGGTACAGGTGGTTTAATCAGGAACATGTTGCTTTTGCCCACACAGTGCCCACACAGCACTGTGTCTGATAGATTAGTAACATAAAGAGAATATTTACCTGCATTAATTCTGCAGTCTCTAGCTTGCACACAAAAAGTACAGGTCTTGTATCACGAGAGTCCTTCTGATATGCTACAGTAACAGACTTTGAAGCCTCTGTTAGAGGAGAAGTTGGAATGATCTCAGGAGACCAGAGAAACCCATTTTGGAATTATTTCATTTTTGTTGCTCTTCTGTACAATTTTTCTGGGATCTCCAGATCCTTGTTCCTTTTGCTGCTTTTGCACTTGTTGGATATTTTTCAAAATACTCTCCTCTAATGAGCAATTTAGCCTACTTCAAAAGTTTGCTTTTGTTTATTTGAATATTTACTGTGTGATGTATTGTTCCTTTCGTGTTCCTGGGTCCCTATGGAAACTGTTGGGTTTCCATCATAGAGCTCTTTCAAAAGAATTAAGTGCTTCAGTGATTTCTATCTCCCAAGGTCAGTAAAAGCTGTCCTATATTATCCTTTCAGAAAACTGAGAAATGTAGAATGGATGAGAAACCATCATGAGGTCCTTTCTTAACTCTTTAAATGTATCTTGTTTTGATATAAGTCATTTTGCCACATTGGTCCCATGTGGTAAAATCAATAGAAGGTTGTCTTTTCTGCTCTGAGACAAATGTTACATCATGAAGAAATTTGGTGTCAGTTAGCTTTAATAACAGAATGAATTGTAGCCTTAAAATACAAAATTTTACTAAGTGGGATGGGTAGAGCAGATGCATAGTGATTTATATTCTGAACTTGTGTTCCACAACACACAGACATGTGCACACACAAGCACATATGCATGATACACCAGTCAATGCACCCGTTTCAGTCCAGTTGTGACCTGCTCTATAGCCCTGCCTTTTTGTCATTTATGTGCTGCCCTTTTGTCATTTCTGTGTTCTGGCTGGTGGCATAGCTTTTGTATGTGAATGGTTCAGCATGGTCAAATGAATATAAGCAGGACTTCAAACAGAGGTAGAAGTGGCCTATGTTTGTATCAGGCACCAACTGACAGAAGTTTTAAGATGAGCTGGTTTAAGGCAACAAGTTACTGGGTTCCTTTTTTTAGCGAGGGATAACAAACATGCTAAAACTGTTACTTAAGATGAGCGTGTAAATAACATAATGTCTCAGAGTTGCATGCTGGTCTGAGTACAGGGAGCCAAGATTTGAAACTTCTGGATAGTCTCCAAAGTTTGGTTCTTGACACATACAGATTTTTGAGCTTAGAATAAGGAATTTTGTGTGCTCTATGTGTAAGGCACTCTACAACCATGAAGGAATTTAATTTGCATCTCTGCTACACAAGAAGTAGTCAAGTTGAGGGAAATACAAAATTGTCAGGAGAGTATATTTCTGATAATGTGTTTCAGTGTTTCAAAATACTGAAATATGGATGTTTTACATGGAGCAAGTACATTAAGTTATTGTTTGACACTGTCCCTTGAGAGCAGAGTTCTTTAGACTGTGGTTGGGTTGTTTCCAGCACTTCTAACTGTAGAGTAGGCTGATAGTCACAGTATGTTCTCCCATTGCTGTAGCTGTTTTGATGTACTGCTTATGTTTTCCAAGTTTCTGGAAATTCCAGTTTTTTCTGATGTCATTGTTCCATCTGTCCTTTCCATGCCTTTTCCTAAATGGATATAGGAATGCAACAGTCTCCTAACCATACATCAAGAACAGGAAAATCAAGGAAAGGTATTTTATACAGTAGCATTTAAAATATGAAACCTGTTGTACAGTATACAAATATCAACACATCTATGATGTTTATTATCCTGGAGGCCCCTATTTTGATGGTACTGGTTTTATGAACTACATTTGAGAGCAGGTTTTGCGTGTTTTTTGTTTGTTTGCATGTTTTGCCTTGGTTCTTTATTATTGAATTTAGTGTTTGCTTTGTGTCATTGGTGATAGTAAATAATTTTTTAATAAGCCCTTCTGTTACTCTGAAATGGAAATGGGCTTTAATTAAAGTAGAAACAAGCAATTCCCAGAGACTGCTTTTCTAGATCCCTTTTCTACTGTAATCAGAGTTCTGTGTGAGAGATAGCTCATGGACTTTCTCTCTTGCCTTCTAAAGGACAATGTGACCTGTTCTTGATCAATGCTTAAAGTCACTATTCACAGAATGACAGAATATTTGGAGTTAGAAGGGACCCACAAAGATCATCAAGTCCAGCTCTTAAGTGACTGGCCCATACAGGGATTGAACCCACAAACTTGGTATTGGTAGCACCATGCTCTACCCAACTGAGCTAATCTATTCCTTGGAAGCAAAATTCCAGAAAACTTACTCAGCTCTTTTGATTGCTTATAACTGTACAAATTGAAAATATAACTGAAATCACCCATCAGGAGTGATAACTGACTGCTCCACACTGGTGGAGACATTTTTATTCAGCTTGGGAAATCAGCAGGTTGGTTAGACTGCTAGTTAACAGGAAACTGTGGTATGTACAACTAATTAATATTATTTAAATATTGTGTGTTTGCAATAGGAAACAGTAAAAATTAGAGTCTGTGTTGGTGTTTTAACTGTTAGCTTGTCCTTGTTTCAGCTTCTAGGTTTTCTCTACATGACATGCACCCTGTATTTCATTGTCCAAAAGCCCAGTGCAGATCAGGAGATGTACTCATCAAAATTTCCACATGTACCCTGTCTTTAGAACAGACAAAATTTCCTTGCTTTTTTGTGTTTAATGCTAGTGGAGGAGATGTCTTCAGGCATGATATACCTTTGTGTTCTTTTCCCTTTTATGATTCTGCCAAAGACCTTGGATTGGTTGTTATGATAGTTGACAAGAATTAATTATCAAGAACTTGAGGAATGCTGAAATAGCTACTGTGTGGAAGTTGTATTTGTGTTCCCCTTCTGTTTTGGGAATTAAAGAGCCCTTTTATTTAATCTTAGCTGTTGATAGTAGGTTCTAGCACTCTTGAAGCTGGACTCCTAGAGGTCAGGTTTCTTTAGTGGATCAGTGATGTGCTACAGTGCACTCTCAACAAGTTTGCAAATAGCCCTAAGTTAGGAGGATCAGTAGATGCACTTCAGGGCAGTGCTGTCAATCAGAGGCATTTAGTCTGACAGACTGTGTAAATGAACTCTCAGGCTTGTCTAACAAAATTCAGCCAGGGCAAATGCAAAATCTGCACATGGAAGAGAACAAACCCTTGCCACAAAGCATGCTGGTGCTGCCTGGCAGGAGAGATGCCTTGGTGAGAAAGCCTGATGGGTCTTGGCAGAGTAAGCTGAGAATGAGCCAGCAGCAGGGTGCCCTGGCAACAGTGTCCTGAGTTGTATTAAGAGCAGCATAACCAAGAGATTGAGGAAAGTGATTATCCACCTCTACTTGGCACTCTCTGGATTATGTCCAGTGCTCTGGGTGTAATTTGAGCCTCCAATGCAAGAGAGATTTTTCTTTCAACAGTGAGCAAGTTCAGTGAAAAGCCATCAGATTCATCAGGGACAGAAATATTTGCCCTTTGAGGACAGGTTGAGGAAACTGGCATTTTTCAGCCTAGAGAAGTGAATTTGCAGGGGACCTAGCAGCAGCTTCTAGTATATGTGAGAAGACAAAGCTGGGTGCTTCCCAGTGGTACAGTGACAACAGGCGGAGATATAAGAGGCATAAATGGCAACAAAATCGTTCCTAATTGGATGTGGGAACAGAGTAAAACAGAGAGGTTGTACAATCTCCCTCCTTGGAAGTGTTTAAGACCAGACTGGATAAAGCCCTGAACAGCCTTATCTGACCTCATAACTGAGCCCACTTTGAGAAGGCTGGCTAAGAGACTTCCTGAGGTTCCTTCTGACCTGATTCATCCTATTATCCTACGTGCAAGTCACGTTTGTAATACTAATGAAAGCTTGGAGTGCGCTATAGAATGCCCTGGGTTTGCCACTTTTGTCTGCTGAATTCCCTTTTTGATGCAGTGTGCAGAAGTGTTGGTGATTCCTGTACTTGAGCTTTAGAGCTTGAATATGCTTTTTGATTTTCATTAGCTTTGCAAAACAGTCTGTAACTGGGTAGAGCAGCAGATAGTGTAGTATCTAGTGTAATGTTATACATAATGCTGCATAAAATAATAAATCTCTGCATGTGGTGTGTACTTGTGTGTAAGATGAGTATTTTGGAAGTTCTTAATATCTTACTAAACCACCACTATTTTGTTGTTTACTAATATAGGATATTAATGTTACGCCTTTTTTTTTTTTAAGTTTAGGTGTGTTTCTATGTTTTTAAAACTTCTAGGTATAAGATTCCAGAAGAGATATAGCACTGGTCTTTTTATTTTCTTTTTTTTTTTTTTAAGTTCAGTGTTGTTTGAAGATGCAGTTTTGTTTTGAAAATGCAGTCATTTATGCCACCTTGTACTGAATTTACTACCCACAGCATTATTCTATTACAATGTGTAGAGTTGTCCATGTAAAATGTTTAATTTTTAAATGGTTAATTTTTAGCATGCTAAATTTAATTTCAACATGTTGATTAATGTTTGAACAGCAATAGATGACTTCTCCCAAGGAGACTCAATAAGGTGAGACTTTAAAAATAATAACACTTACCCGAGGAATGACTTGAGAGACACAGTACTCATTTTGCTTTGCTTTTAAAGAAGCTCTGAGAAAGAGGGGAGCGATGACAGTTGGCATACCTCTGAGGAAGAGGAACTTGATTTTACCCCCAAGGTATGGTGCATTTACAGGAAAAATAGTCTGTAAAAATAAGGGGTTTGAAGTCAAATTTTCTTTGGAACTGAAAGAAACTGCAGCTCCAGCCAATATTGTTTTCTCTTTGAAGTAATCTCTGGCCTGCCAGCCTTCCTTCTGCTGTGAGTTTTTCCTAAAGGACCTGCAGCTGTGACAGAGTATGCAATAGATTTATAATTTGAAGCCAAAAAGCAGTAGGTGACAAGATAACCACATAGTTTTATATTTTTTCTTGTTCATATGAGTCAGATTTGCAGACTTCAAAAATTAGTAAGTTACTATTATAACCTATCCTGTTCTTGTCCAATCATTGTTATTGTTTTCTGTAAATTTGGGGATAGATTCCTAAGTGATAAAGGACATTTATCAAGATCTACAAAAATCCTCATCACCTAGTTCTCCTTTCCTCAGCAGGTTCCTCAAGAGTGCTCAATGAACAGATGAGTTACTCGAATGGGTCATCTATTTTCTTCTATAAGACAACATTCAGTACTTGCATATGATCTCACACTGCATGTTTTTCCTCAGTTGTTTTTTTTAATGCTCTTTTTGTTAGATACAAGCTCTCATGCCTACTGTTTTTACTAATGATCTGTAGAATTATCATCTTCTGAGTGATGTCTGGAGCATCAACTCTGTTGCATTGGCATTGTGCTGTGATGTAGAATCTGAGTGTGGTTGTTAAACCCACTCTGTAATGCTGGAGATGCAAGCATGTTTAGTTTTAACTTTATTTTATTTTCTGGCACTGACTTAAATAGAAATTATACATTTTTCTGCCATGATTTTGAAATTTAGGGGTATTTTTTAAGTGTACTTGCAGGGACTAAATTTATGCATTTAGTATGGGGATCTTAATAGTTACTTACCTTGTGCACATTTGCAAGTAAGCATCCTGAAAATGCACTTTTAAATATAACTGAATTTTACTTAAGTATTACAAATATTAGAAACAGATTTTTAGAATGGTTATGTACGTAATCATTTTTGAAACAATTTGCACAGTGTGAAATACTGAATTGGATATGAGAGGACTGTTTGTGTAATTAGAAGTATAGGATGGAGCCAGCACTATCATAAGGACAGTCCGATTATATTTACTGTTCAAGATTTGATGTAAACAAAGCATTTGTTGTTCTTACTGTTAAAAAAAAATCTTAAATCTTTATTTACAGAAGCTGCAGAAACCAAACCTGACACTGTTAATGAATGCTTCACAGCAATTCAGGAAAAACAGTAAGTTAATTTGCAAAAGGTTGCATGATACACTGATATATAAAGTAGTCTTGCTGTGTAGGTTTTTTTGTTAGTTTGGGGTTTTTTTTTTAATAGTAAATAAGAAAAGTAGCATTTTGTAAACACAGCACTTAATAATTCAGAATAAAATAAGTAATTAAAATGAAGCTATTAATCCCCTCTTAAGCCCCTTTCCTTCATCAAGGTCATCTTCCATCCTGCCCAACCTCTTAATTTCTAGACATTCCCAAATGGCTCCTCTCTTGTACATTAATCTGATAACATGCCTCTTACTGTTTGCATAATTCTTTCTGTTCACACGCTTTTTTTTTTTTTTTTTTTTTTTTTTTTTTTT
>VXBC01007713.1:99868-147392 GCA_013399945.1 Ploceus nigricollis | reverse complement strand
TTTTTTTTTTTTTTGTACTTTAAGATGATGGTGGTGGTTCTAGAATTGAAAGTCCTAAGTCACCAAGGAAAAGTCTCAAACAAAGAATCCCATCAGGTGCAAATGTGAACAAAGGGAACAGTGAAGAATTGTTTAATCAAGATGTCTCAGCTGCAAGCAACCTGGATGAAGAATTGGAGGAGGAAGAGGAGGAGGAGGAAGAGGATGAAAATGACAATGAAGATGGTGATGAAGATTATGAGGAGGAAGAGGAGGAGGAGGAGGAGGATGATGATGATGAGGATGAATTTACTGAAGATGAAAAGGAGGAGGAAGAGCTGAAGGATGAAGAAACTCAGTCTAATGAAATACTGGAAGAGGAGAAAACAGAACCTAAAGGGGAAATTAATCAGAAATTAGAGTATTTCAGTAAAGCAAAGTATGAAGGGGATGCTCGATGTGGAACGGGCAATGTCTGTGATGATGATGAAATAAATAAAGAAGATGATGAGAAGGTGGAGGATTCTGTTGGTACTCCTGTGTCTTTCATAGCTCGGTCTTGTGAAAGGTTTCAAGAAAATAAAACAGCAGTGTCTCCAAAGATCATGAATAATGAAGTATCTTGCAAGTCGGTACCAAGACAAGCTGTCTTTCAAAATCTAAATAATCTGCAAAATATGCAAGAAAGCTGGAACAGAAAAAGCACGATTGAGGAGAAATTTCCCAGAAATGCTGACTCCTGTTTTCCAAACTCTGAAGTGACAGACTGGAAAAAAGAGGTACCTCAGCCTCTGTTAGATAGTTGTGGTGTTAAGGAGAAAAGGTCAAACTTCAGTGATGGCTTTGAAAGTGGCAATAATTCTTGGTTAGCAGAAAAAAACCCGGGACCTGAAAGACCAACCTCTATCATACTTGAACATGTGGATGGTGAAGATACTGAAGAAGAGGAATATGAAGGAGTAGATGATAAAGTCTGTAAACCACTGAAAAAAGAAAGTGAAAACTTGCACTTAAATAAGCAAGAAGAAAATTTGAGAGCAGCATTTCATTCAAGTAACGAAGTAAGTATATAAGGATGATTCAATCACAAGGGTATTTTCTAAGGCTCAGATAGGTAAGAAACACATGCTAAACCAGATTTCTCTTAATACTTATTTTTATGTTAGTGTCTTACTTGGAGTCAAAACAGTTTCTTTGCTATGGTAGGGTAATATGTTATAGTATGGAAAAAGAATAGGCAGTAGATTCTGGAATTGGTTCGATTTTTCTCTGTTCTATGTTAGTTTTTGTCCGTGAAGTTCTGCTACCATTTAGGAAATTCAAGGCGTGATAGCTGAAAGTGAGGAAACAAAAAGAATTTTGTATAAGATTGAGAGCAGGGAACTAATGACTTTTCATGGAGCAAAGTAGAGGAAAAAAAGAAATATGCTCTGGAATGTTGGAACTTAAATGAAGCTGGAGTTAGACTGACATGAGGAATTGCTTATGGAGGAACAGCAAAGATGATGTTTGTTACTGTTCTTTTCAGCTGTTTTGGTTGATCTCTTTTAGGAAGAATCATCTGAACATGAAGAGAAGGAAGGTGCTGGCAAAAAGCTACAAATTACAGTTGCTGAGGATGTGAAAAATTCTGTTTGTAATGATAGGCATGAAGTCCACAAAGCTTCAAAGGACAACTCTGGTGAGAGAAATGACTTCATAAATCCTGACCTAAGTTCTTCCTCTACAAATATTAATGCATAGAAAATGAACTAAAATGGTGATTGACTCCTACGATAGCAAAATTTTCTCTTTCCTGTGAGTCCCAGTGGGCATTGGCAGAGAAGGAAACCTAATTGTTTTGTTTTTCATTCATTCTTAAAGAACTGAAATTGTAGCATTGTATATGAAGCAATGCGATATGAAGCAAGTGCCATTGTTGATTTGTTGCTATGTTCTCCCTGAAGTGATCTGAACAAAATGCACAGATGACAAAGAGAAGGAGGACTAGAATGTCTTGAGTGACAACAGTATTCCCTTTTATGACGAGTACTGTCACATTAAATGGCTGTAATTGCTCTTGGCTGAAGCCTGGGAAGGATTTGAGTCAAGATGAGAGAAAGCTGTTCCAGTGCCTCACCTTGTCCAGTTTTAAAATGTGGAAGGTCTCTCTAGCGCCACATGTGTGTGCATGAAAACATTATCAGCCTAGTCAGAGTGGAGCACTTTGGTACTTACCTGAGGTCTGACAGTAGGAAGACAAAGCACCATTTCCATTGTCTGTCTCCAGAGAGTAGCTTGTTGTAGTAGATGTTACTAGAGCATGTGTAGCTGCTGCTCAGATGCTGCACAGGGCGCAGTGGCAGAACCTGCTGTATTCTAGTGTTGTGCCTATACCTACTCATTTGCCTATATGTGTTTTACCGTAAGTATGTATCTGGCATAGTGTAAGTAGTCAGAGTTCAGATTGGAACCAGTAGTTGCCTCTTCTGGGATGGGTGCCCCCACAGGCATCCAGCTCCTTCCCCCTTCTTTATGTGTATGTGTCCACACAATTGAATCCTGAATCAGTTTTTCTAATGTGTGGGAACCCAGGGCATCACTCTGGCTGCCCTGGAAGGTCTGGGACCCTGGCCGGGGGTCAGGAACCCCCCTGTACAGAGCCCTGAGAGACACAGTCTCTGATCCCTGTCCATGGAAAAGAGTTTTCAACCCTACAAGATGAATTACAAGCCCTGAGTATCTGATATAAGTAGTAATTAGTGTGGCACGGGTGCAAATGTAGAATTTAAGAGATTTTAGATAAGGGATTTGGGGGGCAAGATGGAGGAAATTGGGCGTGCCTTGTCCTTCTTCTTCTTCTTTAAACCCTCTATGTCTCACTGTCGTGTTGGCACTTTTCTATTGGATTAGACTAGGGGCACACTGTTCAACATAGGTGATAGATATTGGCACATTATTGTAAATATAGCACACATAGTTTTTAGTATATAAAGTTTGTAACATCCCACGGAGGGCAGAGCCCTGCACGCCGTCCTGCAAGACAGACCTCAGCAGGGCAGAGAGGACATGTTATAGATAAGCAAGAATAAACAACCTTGAAAACCAGCACGAACGAATTACGACTTCTTCTTTGGCACGGGGCTGAAAGACAAGAGACTTTCTACAATTTCGGAATCACTTAAATGTCACAGATCCCGACACTAATGGAGTAGCTTAAAATAGAAATACGATAGTAAAATCTGGCTAGTAACCCCCTGAGACTGAACCTTAAAATTGTAGGGAAGGGGTTTGAATTTTAACCCCCCAAGACAGAAATGTTTGTTTGTTTGGGTCAAGTGTTTGAGGTGTGAGCCTCTATTTTTAAATGGCAATGCTTAGGTGTCTAGCTCCTGGGAAGGAGCCGGGTAACAGCTTTGTCAGGGAAGATCTTTCGTAGTAGCACAACAAAGGGAGCATTGTTTCTTGGTGGCCTTTGTGCATGTTAGTATGAGGAGGTTTTGGATAGTGTTTCTGTGGTACCCCCTGTACAGTGGAAAGTGATAGCAAATGCCAAATTTAGAGCTGTAGGATGGAGAGGCCTTAACTCTGTATACAACAGAACTGCGGGATACTGGAGTATCTTCCTGAATGTTACCCAAGCATGTTGAATATTGCCTGTAGCTTTGTTAGCTGTTGTGCATGGCCATCTTCTGATAGAAAGGAAGCAAAAGGAGCTGGAAGTATGCATCTTTAGATGTACAAACACTCAAGCATCATACTTCTTACCTTATTTATAGGTGCCCTTCCAACAGTGGGAGCAGAGCAAGAGGAAGATGCTGAATCTCCCTGGGATTCCGAGGTACTTTTTGTGAAGGACACAAGGGTTTCCACTGCAGGAAGTAGAAGTAAGATCCAGAATCACTTGAGAGTGTCCTTTTCATTTGGATACTACCGTAGGTAGTGTCAGTAGGACACTACTGTTGATAAGGCTTATTTCCTCTTTTCTTCCTTTTGCCGTATGTTTGTAACTGGGGGCCCTTGAAATACTTCTGCCCTAGGCCAGCTGCTCAGTTACGATTGGGATGAATTTAGGTTGAACTAATGACTTGGGTCTCAGCAACTGGCCTTTGAGTTTGGTTTCTAGTATAGTCCTGAAACAGTGAAATTCCTTGCTGCTTAAAATATTCAGACCTTTTCACAGAGGCTGGCAGGATTGTTGCTTTTTCACCATACAGCCCTAGTCTGCTGACCTGGTTAGCTGTTGCCCTTGGGGTCTACAAGCTAGATGGCTAGCTGCTTCTGAACAGATCCTCTCTGCCTTTTGTAGGTGTACTCTGGCCCTCTTTAAAATCATGTTCAACAGAGGCACTGCACATGCTGGCCTTGTTTGCCTTTTTCATTCTTTCTGCCTGTGGCAATCAGCAAGGTCTGTAGCTAAGTCTCTCTGATTCTTCTTTTGAGAAAAAGAACTCTTCCCATCCCCTTAAAAATACAGGGTTCAAAGCGTTAGTTTTAAGGTAGTTTTGAGCTCTGCCTTGCTAATCTTTGTTCAGTCCAAATGGCTCTTGCAATTGGGAGCAGCACTGTGTTCATTCACTGCCTCAGGATATATGCCTAGGGAATGTCAATACCAACTTGAATGTCATAAACAAGTTCAGTACAAATGTTGGACCACTGCAGACATGTAGCTGCTGGTTCACAACCTGTATTTTGGGTTACCATGTTAATTCTTGTTTGTGGTTGTCCAGTTTGTCAAGGTTTGTCAGTGTGGCAGAATAGTGGTATGAAGTTTTTGCTTAAGATCTGAAAACAAACACAATTGCTGTGATTTTCCAATATACTGTGTTTTGATGGATTCTTGCCAAGGCCTTAAAAAACATTTTTGGATCTAGAATATACTTGATACCGTGCTACATTAACTGGTTTAGCAGGAACTTTTTATATAGAAATGAGTTGAAAGTGGATTTGTACCAATTCTCATTCATGTGTTTTAGGTTACACAGACAGATTCTGAAATGCCAAGAAAAATACCATGTGCTGTGCTGCTCCCAGCTTCAGAGAGACATGGAGCCTGCTCCCAGTTTGTTTCAGGGGAAAGTGACAATGGTAACTTCCTGGTGGGCTAATGTTTGTCTGTAAGCATTTATAGGCTAAAGTAAACTTTTATCAGTGTCTGTCTTAGAAATGCTGTCACAGTGTGAGTGCAAACCATACCCATTAAGTGCTTACTGTTTGTTAATTATTGCAAGTAATCACAGCACTTGCTGACCAATTTGTTAAGAAAATTCTTTGCATTTTTGTGTTCTTCCAGTGAGTATCTAGTTTTTTTTGATTCAGGTTCTTGTTTCATAGCAAAGCTAGTGTATGTCTATTAGGACTGAACTTTCTCAACATTTAACATTCTTAGATGATAATGCAGCAGAAGACAGCTATGATCTGGCTTAGCATTTTTGTTGCCCCTAGCTTAACCTTTGATAGCATTTTGATAGCTTTATGTTGTGCTTTGCCTAGGAGCTAAAGTAGGACTACGAGTACAGGGATTTTTGCTGAGGATTTCTGCCTGTGGTTTGTGACACTGTCTCTTGAGTGTCTTGAGCAAAACTTTACAAGCTTCCAGGAGTTTCAAATGTAGTTGTTAACTATTTGTCACAGAATTCTACTTAGACAAGAATTCTACTAAGACAAGTTTAGGATCAGTGTGAAAAGATGGTAAAAGGTGGGTATGGTAATCTTTCTAAGGTCTTTCCACACTGCTGGACCGCTAGGTTTACTGAAATTGAATACTGTTTGTTTTTTTAATATAAAATATGAAAAATTTTATTTAAATATAAATTTTTTGCCATGGAGCCATTCTTAATAATTCTAAGTATTCTTTCATATACTTATTTAGTGAGAGGACTCAAACCGTAAGATGACTTAAGCACAGGATTTGAGAAGTACAGGTCGGATTGTGTGGGTTTGGAAATTATTTAATGTTGGACAAAATTTTAAAAAATATTTGGAACTATGTTATAAATGTAGATTAAAACCAAATAACATTTGTGTCTGTTGTTCCTCTGCAAGCTAAACCACAACAATCTGATGAACACTGCTGTGGTTTTACCTTGTTAGACATATATGAGGTTTCTCTGTCTGCACCCATGCTTTCTTAGTCCCATCAATGGAAAGGAAAATGCTCTGCAATATTAAGCACTTACAGAATAATCACAGTCATAGTGCTGTTTTATGATCATTCATTGCAGCAGACCAGCTTTGGCTTTTGAAATAATCCTTTTAGAAAACAGGATTCAGCTCCTCAGAAGGACTAAATATTTTAATCTTGTTCTGTTAACAAGCACGACCTTACTGCTTCACCTATATTGTCCTAGTTCTGTGATAATTATTTTTTAAATCCAAGGTGTTCTTTTCTTCTATACTAAGACACATGCTGCATGATGAGGTAAATGCAATGTTCAGTATTGTACTCTTGATGAAATAATGCTTGTGACTAATACTTAGCTGTAGAAACTACTGATGTTGAATGGAGTAAAAGGTACCCAAAATTTTAAAAAGTAACATTTCCCAAAATATTTTTCACTTCCAGGCTTTTTGGAGAAACCCAGCAAGTCACAGGTAAGCATTTTTTCATGTTAGACAGACTACTTATTCTGCTCATTAAGTAGTTTGTAGTTACTTTGAATTTGGTGTTTTATCATTGAATTGTCTTTCATAGCTGAAGACTCCCGTATCTGCTTTGGAAATGAACGAAACATCTGCTGAAAACAGGCAGCAGAAATCAGGTAGTATTTGCCTTAAGTCGTTCTTGGTTTAGCTTCATAATCTTTTAGGAGTATTTAATAAGGCATCTGTTTTATGTTTTGCAGATCTACTGCAGGAATTTCATTTAGAAGATGTTGAGGATATTGAAGGTATTCATGACCATCTCTTTGTCATGTTCTTTCATGGACAGGCACATTATAATTGCAAATCTTTTCTTAATTTTAAATTAATGGTTCTAACAAGGTGTTCTGGAAGCAGAAGGACTACTGAAATATACACCTGTACATGTTTGCTCCCTATTGCAGTCTACCCTTCCATAATGTTGGCTTCCTCCAGCGTACATGTTGTCATCTCCCCTTTTGAGGCAGTCCTGAAGATGGAAGAACATTGTTGCCTTGTGTCTTTCCTGCCATTTCCCTTGTTCTGTGCTGGTTACGCAGAAATTTCAAGATTAATTAAACACTATGTGAAATAGATCTTATGGGCTCCAAAGATCCTAAAATCTTACTTGAAGACTTGAGACTTCCAACTCAACACAGCTGCTGTTGAAAACTTCTCTGATGGGCAAGACTAAATGGGAGTTTGGGTTGCTTTTGATTACAGCAGTCTTGATAGTGATAACTTAGGATTCCCTCTGCAGTAATTTCTGCTTTGCTACCTACAAATGTTCCTGGACCACCAGCACATCTGTCTGTTTTTACTGCTAGCTGGAGCCTTCATCTGCACCAGCAAACAGCTTGGTATTGGGATATCTATAAGCATGAGTAAAGTATAAAGCTCCTCTTGTTGAAAAACAAAGAAAAGGGAGAAAATGCCTGTGTTCCTTGTAGAACATTATCCTTAGCTAATCCCTAATTATTGTCTTTAGTATTTATCAGACTATCTGAAATGCATCAGAGTTATCAAGAGATCATCATAACAACCCTGTGAAATAAGTGCTGTCAGTCCACTAATGACTGTTGTGTGATGCCTTGTACTGAAATACCCAACAATCAAATCTACAAAAAATCTCAGAAATTTTACCCAGCAGTGAGGTAGGAGGAAAAGGTTGTTACTTCACACTGTAACTTGGGGTCAGAATTGTCCTCTGAAGACCTGTGACTGACTGAGGAGCTCAGACTCCAGTTCAGACATAAAGTTGTAACTCTGAGGTTGTATCAAATGTTAAGAACCCTTCAGGGAATGAAGGCTTTCAAAAGCACTCATCTAAAGCAGAAAATGCCGAGAAGTGAGGTTGCGCCCTTTTGTATTTTTGTGATGATACCTGTCTATTTTTCTCAGTCTTGCTCATTTTTTGTAGGAAGTATATTGTGTCCCTTTTTAGCAGTGAAACTTTGTGTATAGAAAGACTATTGTGTAGAATCCATGGCATTATGGAGCAAGACAGGAGGTGCAGAGTGATAGGGTGAAAAGCCTCCACCTCTTGTTTTTAGATTCCCCAGCTGAGTTGCCAAGATGTGTTTCTGAAAACTTGTCACTTGAAAGTGTAACAATGTGCCTTCCACAAGAACAATGACAGTGAGGTGCTGCTTCTAGATTGTGTCTGGGGTGCAGTTCTCTGGTGTAACAGAGATTCAGGGTAGGCTGCTAGACTGAGTGAATACATCTGAGAAGTTTGTGACCTGCCCATACTATATAGAAATTCTGAGAGAGGGAAGAGTGGAATCCAGTTTTCAACAGTATAAGCAAAGTGTTCAAATTATGGATTGTTTCTCAGCGTGATACAAGTCTGTCTTTCAGTTTCCATCTGTGTCTTCTGCAACACATAAGGTAGCAGTTTGAAATATTCAGTCCAGATTCATGCCTAGAGACAGATTTGTTTCATGGATAAAGCTGGGGCCTTAAAATATTTCAAAGCTGTGTTTTTTTTAATGATTTTTTGTGTACTGCACATATGCACATAGGGAAATTACAGTTGCTGGAGCTGTGTAACTCTATGGCACACAGTGTTTCAAAGAGAAGGATCAAGATAATGCATCTTTAAGAAACAGGATTGGTTGATTTGTGACCACTTGCAGCAATTTTCAGGAAATTTCCTTTAAATGCCCTGTAAGAAAGCAATGTACACAGATGCATCTTCAGTCTGTTATATGGTAATTTTTGTCTGTAAGAGCTCCCAAATTAGAGGCGATGCATTATTTTGTGTTAAGATTTTTCTCACAAATATGATTCAAGATGCATTCTAAATGTAAATAAGTAGTATTAGGTCATGCTGGTTATCAAAATACAGTTTTCTCACTATAGGTGAGTACTCGGGATCTACTTTTCATATGTCATCAGCAGCTGAAAAAGAAGATGATAAGGATGCCATTGAAAACTATGGAGTGTGGGTATGTAACACGAAAGATTTTGAATTAAGAGTCTGAATCAGTAAATTGTTTTATACACTGTAAAGCAAAGAATTATATATTATACACAGGTAAAGTGAAGGAAACTTACCAGTCAATGAATAATTGTGGAGAATCCTGTAGATAAAGGTTGTAAAACAGCCTGAAGTAAAATGGGATGCAGTCTCCTTATGGTGGGGAAATATCCCTATTATTATATTGGATACTTGTTGTTGCATTAATTTGTTTCCAGCTAGTTTGCTTAGACTTTGTTCAGTGTTTTTCCTTTTGAACAGTGCTGAGAAACAGTGCAGTCAAATTCTTTTTTTTCTCTATGCAAAATACACATTCAAGTAAAGAAGGAAATTTGTCTATAGTATGCTGATCTATTGGATTAAGTATGCCTGGTCTTCCACTTTGTAACAGAAGAAGAAACAAAAAAAAAAAAGTTAAATTTTGTGACCTCAATGCTTTCCGTATCTCTGCAAAATATGTGCTTGTTTGGCCATGTTAGTAAGTGTTTGAAAAGGTTTTTTCAGAGGGCATTTTAGATGGGAATAAGGCAGGCATCCTGTTTGTGTTGGGCCTACAACAGGAGAGGGAGAGGGCTGGATAGAGGGGTCTGGAGTCTTCTATAGCACCTCAAGGGACAGTGGAGCAAATTACTTCTATTCCACACCCAGGTATGATGAAAAAGGAACATCCTTAATATTGACAGGCAGAGCATGGAACTTAGGCCTACTGGCAGCGGTGGTGGTTGGGCAGTGAACTTGGGGAATGGTGAGGCTGAGACAGATGGGGGCTGGCTGAGGTGCTCCTTCCCCATTCTGAAAGCAGGAATTTTGGCAGAGAGAGAAGGCCTTGGCTAACAAGAGAGAGGAGTCGAATGGTCTTAGCCCATTGGGACTAAGGCTGCAGGCCTGCCTGGAAGGCACCAGGAAGCACATGGGGAAGGAGCGTGTGAGGAGCAGGGTGTGGGGTCAGGGACATGTGGAGACTGGGGGGCGTTGAGTAAGGCATGGTGTGGTTTTCACGTAAGTTTGGTTTCCTGACTTTTGGGATGAGGGAAGGAATGGACAGGTTTCCCTCATAAATGCTTTTCTTTGGATCTTGGAATGAAATTTAACATTTCTGTGCCTTTGGTGAAGAAATAGGCCCGGTTCTCCATGTGGTGGACAATAAAAAGGTTGTCATGTTCCTTAACACTGTATTAGCTTAGCTGGCAGGGAATTGTAAAATGCCAGACAGTATGGAGGAAGGAAGGTGAGGAAACATGGGCAGTTCCAAAGAAAAATGGTATTAAAGCAATAAAACATGAAAAAATAAATTGCTTTCTAACAAAGGCCACTGGTTACAAAAAGCAGGCAGGCCTAAAGGTGAAAGTAACCCTCATCTAGAAAACTCCAATCCTAGAAAAGCTGTTGCCTCTAATAAGTCCTAGTAGCTAGTAAGTCCTTTATTTTTAAGAAAAAGGTGAGTTAGTGAACCTTTAATTTAGTATTCCTTGATTTATATTATAAAAATTGCTTTCAAAATATCTTGATGCTGTTGTTTCTGTTACATAATAGGATGAGTTTGCAATGGAAATTATCTTGATTAACTGTAACTTCCTTTTTCTTGGTAATCTTTTTGTCTGTACCTGTTTACTTAAGGATAAATATATTTTAGAAACTACCAACTTGATAGAAAAAACAGCACATGAAAATCAGACTGACAAAGCAGAAGTTTCACATCAGGAAGCCCTAACAAAAAATGAGGAATTGCACAGTGCTGACAAGGAGTTAAATCTAGAACCTTGGGAAGAAAGATATGAAAGAATGTGGGTTGAAAATGAGAAAAAGGAATTGAAAACAAATTTCAAAAACATTACAGCAGAACTGAAGCAGTTATTTGGTGAAAATGAAGCTGGGGAAGCTACTTCCCTTGTGGAAGAAATACCAGAAGATGGCTTTGGTGAAGAATTTAAGAGTTCTCACATTATTACATCTCCTGTGACAGAATCAAGTAATAATTTAGAAAGCCAAGGTGAATTTGGAGGTATTAAACTTAAGCTAGGTGGAAAAATACCCAAAATGGAAATTGTATTTCCAAGTCGTGGTGTTCTTCTTGATCAAAATAGCTTAAAGACAAATGTAGAAGATACTTGGAATACAGGTGAAGAAACTGGCATTAACAATGTAGATAACAGAAAGGTGTCTCTAGCTAAAGGAGAGAAAAAGAAAATGCCTACTATGGAAACAGAAGAGAATGATAATGGAAATAGTAAAAATGCAGAGGAAGGTCCTGCTTACTCCCTGAGACATAGCTTAAAATCAAGTATTTTGGGTGACATTTCTAATATTCTTCCTAAAATAAGACCTGTTTGTACAAGTGATGAAAGTGCACATTCTGTAACAGAAATGAAACTTAAAAAGTACTCTGGATTTAATGATGATCCCAAGGACTGCCATATCAACAGTAATATAGGAGAAACAGAAACTCAAAGTCTTTTCACTAGTGCTCAGGAATCGTGTGACATGCTGGAAAGGAGTCTTGATGAAGAACTAAAACGAGATATGGAAAGATTTAAGAGTAAGGTAGGAATGCTGCAAGCAGTATTCCTGGCTTTGGAGAAAGAGAAGGTACAGCTGCAAAAAGAGGTAGTTCACCTGCTATTCCTTATTCTCTAGTCTTTCTCCATATCAATGGTCCTGTTCACTTCAGCTATTCATCATTAAATGAAGATGCTTTGTGCAAATTAGTTGTTGTTTGAATGAAAATACAATACTTACGAATAAAGAGAGCAGTGGAGTGTTGCCTTTTCCCCTTTTTCAGAAAACACAGAATGCACTATTGTTCCAGTTTAACAGTGTGTGGCACTTAGTTTCAGTGTAAGAAGTTATCACTTCATTGACATAAAAAGAAGTGCACACAGTTAAATCAGTTTTGATTCTGAAACAAAGAATGAAAATAGCTTCTGAACAGGGTCTTGACTGAACTTCTCATTTGCTGTGATTTCTACATGGTGTGTCTTCATTGCCCTTCCCTTAAATTCCTGTTTGCTGTGAGTGGAGTTGTTTCTGCTTGTGGGTTTGGAATCTTTTTCCCTGCTACCCTGCCTACCCTCCATGGAGGAAGCAGTATCCAAGCACACTTCCACTTGATTTTTTTAATTTCTGTTTTTATAACAAACATTGTGCAGTCCTTCTAACTGTTTAATCCATCAGTAATGCTTTTACATTTTTGTTGTTCATGTTTCAAGATACACTGTTGTTTTCTTTCTAAGGACTATGTTTCTGTTACATCACAGGATCATGAGAGAATTTGAAGTACTTTCAATGACGATACACTTTGTAATGTAATTTTTGTGAAAATACTTGTCTATATTTTTTTTCATTTTACACTTCTTCAGAGGTAAACCCCGAATTATTCAGTCCTGGATATTGTGTTTCTCTTTTATGGAAAGACTGATTAATACTTGAAACTTAACTTTCTTTTTGTAGGTTGAGAAGGAAAAAAGCAAAGAAATATGTTTCAATACGCAGACAGTGGCAAAAGAGGAAAATGTTGATAAATTAAATACACCACCAGACAACATTACTAATCAGCAGATGAAAGAAAAGCTTACACTAAGGAAGAATGACTCTTTGAAAATGGAAGATGAAAACACTACAGAAGAAAAAGTCAACAAGAATTTTTCACCTGAGGCGAGGTCAGAAATTATTAAAATGCCAGTGAAAGTAGAAACTGAATACATGATCTCTAATTTGTATTTGTAGGATTATTTAAGTATCTTTTAGGTTTTCTAATATTGTACTAGTTGAAGCGGTTTCTTTGATGCTGAAAGCAATACTGAGTAGGCCACTGCTTCACAAACATTTAAGAAAAACCCTTTTTTTTTTTAGGAAGAGGGAAAAGATATTACCAAATGAATCTTAAAATTTTGAAGGAGGCATTGATATTTTTATGAAATCCTAAGCAGGAGGGGTTTTCTGTCTGTCTTTCAAAGGAATCTCTGCTCTTAATACTTCCTCTAATGTGGATGTAAGATACTGCCTGAATCTAGTTCAGGTTCCACATTCCCCCCTCATTCCTAGGGGAAGGTTTTTTAAATACTTTCAAATACTCCACAATCCTTGGAGTTAAGTCTGTGTTTTATCAGAGATATTTTTCATCTCAGTTGTTTCTGGACATCATCTTATGTCTGTTTCAAAGAAATATTTTCTGTTAAGTTACTCAATAGGTAATTTTTTTTCTTTCTGTTTAATGTAGCAAATTTGCCCTGAATCATGATGTTGCAAAGAAAAATAAAGGAAAGACTTCAAAGCAGAAGGCTAGTCAGCAGATGAGCTCTTCCAGTGGGAATAATTTTCAAGTACCAGATGATAGCAGTTTCAGTGAAACATCTCAAGAGGAAGGAAGGTACTGAATATAAGGAATGTTATAACTAAAACTTACTTAATGATAAAAGTTGACCTAAAGCTAAAGGTAAGTTTTTTTGTAAACCTGATGTTTACACAGTGGTTTTTGTTCCTTCATGTGACAATATTTTTGTATTCCGAAACACATCTTTTTTGCTTTATGTGCTTTGAACATCTTAGCTAAGTTCATTATAAAGACAATGTGCACAAGTGCTGAAAAATTACCTGAAGGTCAGTGTATATGTAAACATATATTTTATATTTTTAAAAAGGGAGAGGAGAGACTTATACAAGAACAAAGTTGCTGTTTCATTACATGCATCTTAGGATTTGAGGTTTTTTATTTTTATTTTTTTTCTTCAGCTATATGTCCCCTTGACTTCTTGCCTACCTCAGCTGTAGGGGGCAAAATAAGAAACAGAAATTGTTAATGGGGTACAAGCACTGTTCAAGAATAGCTGAAACACTGGTGTGTTGTCAACACCGTTTGTGTCAGAAATGTAACAGACAGCATTGTGTGGGCTGCTCTGAAGAAAATAACTCCATTCCAGTCAGCCTAAGTACACTAGAGACTCCAAAATTACAGTTCTTTGACCTGTAAGGGAAAGAGTCTAAATACTGATGAGAACTAACCTCTAGTATTAAACAGGGAATGCACATAACTATGTATCTGTATATCTCCATGTCTGTAGCTATATGATTCCTATCATTTTGAGTGAACAGTTATTTCAACTATTTGCTTAATATCTTGTGAAAAAAATAATCTTCCAATAAGGATGATAATTTTTTTCCAGTATTCATCTACTTCTAAAAAAACTCTTGTATTAAATTTTACTTTAATTCCCTACTGAAATTAGGTTTTCTAAACAGCTTTAGATATTGTTCTTAATGCAAGATGAACATTCCAGAACTGAAATATATTTGTTTTCCAGACCTGCAGCAAAAACAGCGAGTGAAAAGAACAAGGTACTGTAAAATTAGTTTCTTGATAAATAGTTTTATCAGGTTTTAATCACTCAGATGGGATCAATCAGATATGGACTGTGAATGAAAGAATGAGTAATTCGTGCATCTGTAATATTATGTAGTTGTATACAGAAAATGTTCTATTGTTTGTAGGTCAGCATACAAATGGATGTAACTGATGACCTTGATTTAACTCACTCATCTGACACATCGGAGGACGTCAAATTACCAACGTCCACCTACAAAGAGGCTGTGTTGCTCTTAGAACAGCTTACCGTGGATCATACAGGTATGTTCTAAAGTCACTTTTTCCTCAGATGTTACAAGGTTCTCTTTTAAAACATGGTTTCTTTGTGTGCACTCCTAGGTATTTTAGTTCATTTATATTTAAGATAACACCTCCCCACCACCCCCTTCATCGCTGACCCATGTGTATATAGAGCAGCTGTTTTTCCTAAATTGTTGCCTTTGCCTGAGTGGTGGTTTTGTCTTCTCTTAAATATATTTTTATGAGATGCCACCAGCATGGCTGAAAGGCTCAGTTGTGCCCTGCAGTTGGTCCGTTGTCTCTGTCTGGCATGGGGCAACCCCTGGCCTCTTCTTACAGAGAACTCCCACTGCCTTCCTTCAGTCTTCCCACTACCAAAACTTTATCACCTACACCAAATCAAATAATTTACACATTAGAAAGTATTTATGCATATGTGCATCTTTGTCTTTTCTATCTCAAAATAGGTTCTGCTATTTTACTGAAAATTCAAAACATACTTCTTAAATATGAACAAATAATAGAGCATGAAAAAAATCGCTATGCAGCGGTCTGGAGAGAAGTAAGAAAATTGGAAAGTGAAAAGGAGGAATCAAAATTAATAGCAGAAGAGACTCAAGATTTGAAATCCATATTGGCTCATCAAGAAGTGGAATGGAAAAGTGATGTCCAAAGCCTTAAGTATGTAATCTTGTGTTCTGATAATGTGTTACCTTGTTACAGTATATTTACCTAGATAAACTTACAAATGGTAAAACAGTCAATAGTTTATTTCCATATACTGTAAATGTGATACCATGGACAATGGAATGATGATAGAATTCTTTAAAAAGTTAAAAATTAGAGTAAAAATATAAAATCTGAAAATAGTTAACATTTTTATGGTTTGAGTTCTTTCTGCAAGTTCATAGTGTAGAATATCTAATTTTTATATCAGTGCTTTAATTTCTCGACTACACTGTTAATTCCCAGGTTTACTTTGAAACAAGAAGAAGAAAAGAGGCTCAGAGTAGAAACACTATATGAGAAAACAAAAGAAAAACTCATAAGGAAAGAAGAGCAATATTGTAAAGAGATGGAGGAGAAACAGCAACTTGAGTTACAATCAAGGAATTTAGAAATGGAGTTAGTAACACTGAGAAAGCTCTTCAAACAGGTATATTAGATAATGACTTAAACACTTGTCTTCTTATTTTCTGCTTCTTTTTAATTGGTGTTGTATTCCAGTATGCCTGCAGAAGAGGTACTTTGTTCATGGAAGAGGCACTAGGTAACTATTGCCAGATTTTGCAAACAGCTGGTTTCCAAGTGGTGTGTTCCCTTTTTTTTTGTTTGTGTTTCAAAGCCTAACTTTGAGCTATTTTTCAAAATTATTACAAAATAATAAATAAAATAACTAAATTTTTCTGTATTTCTTCTTAATTTTCAGAAGAAAATTAAATTTTATAGATGGATTATTGTAACTGTGGAAAGCAAAAATATTTAAAAGAGTAAAAGGGAGAGTGGGACGATATCACTAGCTTTGATTTTTCTGGAGGTGCAAGTAATTTAATTGTATTATTGTAGGTTGAAGACGAGCGTGATGAAACACAGAGACAGCTCTCTCAGGAAAAGAGTGCCAGGGCCCTGCAAGAAGGCATTTTGAACAACCACCTTTGGAGACAAAAGGAACTAGAAGAAGAGACAAGAAGAACTATAGGAAAAAGTTCAGATGTAAGCAGATTTTTTTTCTAATTAATTAAATATCACCATATTTGTTCTAAAGTTATAATAAAACTTATAAATTTTTTTCTGCTTCTTGATGGATTATTTACAGTTTACCAGTGTAATTTGACTGTGCAAATACCTCGTCTGTTTTCCCTTATGTCTATAAAAGTTCTGGAAAGCAGTATCAGTGCTGTATGTACAAGTAGAAAGCTAAAAGAAAACACTATTTACACCATTTTTTAAACTGTCTTGTTTTTATTTCCTTGACATTTTATCATCACTTTTTAAGGTTTCTGTCAGTGAAACACCTAGCTACCTACATCCAGACTGACCAGGAAGGAAGTTGACACTCACTCTGTGTTCCCATTACTTGGGGTTTTTTTAATTACTTAGTCCCTTATCAAACTTGAAGTATGAAGTTGTTTTCCACCTCCACATATTAAAGTTTTATGAAGCAAGATCAGCAATAAATTAAACTCTCAATACTAGCTAAATTAATTGAAGGAGAATAAGCAATCATGAACGCTATTAAAAAAAAAAAAAAGAAGTCTTGAAAAGTTTAATGAATTTACTAAGAATGTGAAATTCTTGGAAGAATTTATTTGTTCTTGGCCATGCCACCCAATAAATATAGGGTGAATATGTTTATATGAAAAAAAATTTGGATAATAAGCACTATACAAGCATTTGGATAAGGCAGTATACAAGACTCTTGCATTCCAGGGATGATTCAGCTGTATAGCCAACTTTCAGTAATGCCAAAAAAAGTGTTAAGAAGACATTTAAAAAGGAAAATACCCTTTTTAGCCTGTTAAACAGAGATTTTACCTCTGGTGAACAGATTTTACTAGATCGGTAACACAGCTAAATTAATCTAAAAGGGAATATTTTAAAGGCATGCACACACAAGAAGGCACTGTTATTTTATAACCTTTATACCTGAAATATTTTAAATAATTATATTACTTAGTTGCTGGTTCACAGAAAAAAAGGCATTATGTATTTGGCATGTTTATTTGTGGATATGTTATGCTTTCATTCTGTGCCTGCACTGGACACATGCACTGGTTCATAGAGTAGCTTATGTCTTATCTGAAATTTCACTCTCATCTTTGAAGTCATGTTGGAGTGTTAGAAATATTAAAATGCAGTTTAATGGTGAAGTGGTTTTGTAGATTTATTTACCACCTGGATATTTATTCATGTTCCCTGTCACTCAGGAATCTGACACTGAGAGAGAAAAGGATCTGCTGCACAAAAATCAGTTACTGCAAGATGAGATTGCCATGCTAAGACTAGAACTTGACCAAATAAGACTTAGGTACCAGGAGGAAGAAGGAAAACATTTAGAGGAAATTGAGACCTTGAAAGAAAAAAATGAAGATCTCCAAAAAGAACTTAAGCTGAATGAGGAAACCTTAACACAAACAGTTTTTCAGTACAATGGACAACTGAACTTACTAAAGACAGAATCTGCAATGCTAACTTCCAAACTTGAGCAGACAAAAGAAAGCAAAGACAGACTAGAGACAGAAATGGAATCATTTCGTTCCCGCCTGAACACTACTGTTCAAGAACTTGAACGTCACCAGTCATCAAGAAGCGATGTCGAACGAACATTTCAGAGAGAACGTGATGAATGGCTTCGCTTGCAAGACAAGCTCCATCATGACCTCTCAGATGTACGAGAAGCCAACAAGAACTTGTCTCAGCAGCTGAGTAATGCTGAAAGCAAAGCTAATAGTCTAGAAAATGAGCTTCACCAGTTAAGACAAACGCTCAGAGAGAAAACGTTGCTTTTAGAAATGACACAAAAAGAATTAAGTCAAACCCAGTGTCAGGCAAAAGAATATGATCATGCTCGACAGCTTGAGAAAGACCAAGTAAACAAACTTATAATAAAGCAGGAATCCATGCAGGAGCGATTGGCCCAACTCCAGAGTGAAAACCTTTTGCTCCGTCAGCAGGTGGAAGATCTGCAGAACAAGGGGATCATCAAAGAAAAAGTAGTTAATGATGTGCAAGATCGGTTTAATGATATTTTCAACAAACTCAGAGCTGATACTGAAAAGCAAGTTTACCTAGTGGAAGAGAGAAACAAGGAATTAAATGCCAAGTGTATTGATTTAAGAGAACAAGTCTTCAAATATGAGACTGACAAAATAGAGAGAGAGGTAAAATACAGACTTACAGCAATTTAAAGTAAAGTTTTCCAGTTCTTGAAATTATTTTGTGTTTCTAAAGTGTATCAGATATAAGCCATATGCATGGGACCAGATAATGATGATTTGTTCTGGTTTGTTGTGTTTCTCTTGAAACTGCGGAAGGGTTTGGTAAATGGGGTGTTAGTGCTCATATCTGAGCAGAGAGCAGAAAAAGGTATCCAAGTCTGATTTGATCAAGAAAGGTGATTATTCTCTAGAACTTCTTTCATCTCTTTTTCTTAATCCATTTTTTGTCCTATGGTATTGGTTAAGATATTTGATGATTTTTTTAAGTATTGCACTGATGACACAAGTAAGAGTGATGTAAAAGGAAGAATGATCCAATATGTGACAGTTGAGAAATGAAGACACAGATGAATGAATTGTGTGAGATGGACTTATATTAAGTTCCTGTAGAGGAAAAACATTGCTTTTCCCCAAGTTGCTATCAAAATTGAAGAATATTTTTGTGTCCAGGTATTAATTTATGAATATTCTGGGGGCATTAAGGGGTCTGCCTAGAGAATGCATCATTATCTGTGTTCCTAGGAGTAGGTAGGGTATTCTGTAATGATAGAGTGTTCTGGCCAATTTCAGGTAGAGTAATGACTTCAAAATTGCCTTATCCTGTTCAATCTCCCTTACTTTCTAGAAAATAGGAACTAATAAAAGTCAGTATTTAGATACGCTGGTGTAGGGTTTGTCACCTTTAATGATTTGAGCAGTGATTTAAAATTACACTTCTGGAATTACAAGTCCGGAATCTTTGAGTGAGATAAATATAGGCATGTGTGAGGTAACTGCTTTATTCTTCATTTATCAGTTGCTCTAAGGTATGTGTGGGGAGAGAACTCCAGCAATACTGTCAGTCATTTTAATCTGTGAATTGCTGTGTATTCTTCATACCAAAACAACAGGTTCCCTCTGAAAATACTACATCTATATAATGATATGAACTATCTAGATTTTAGTTAACCTAATACATCAGTATAAAGGCAGTTGTTATTCTAAAACATACTTATTAAGACAGCTGTAAGAGGATGTGATTCAACATATTCTTAGAGTATATCTAAAGAGAGCTTTTAGATATAGGTATTCATTTAATTATATTTGTAAATTGTAGGAATAGAACAAAGAATGATGTGGTACCAAGCCTTGCCTTTGGTCAACAAAATAGTATCTGCAGTCAGATTATGGCTCTTGCATCACAACAGATTTCTTTGGATTATGTTAGTAAAATTCCCATGATTGCAGTGTGTGCTTATGCATGATTTCAAGAACAATATCTGGATCTTTTTTAGGTATGAAAATAGAAATCCTCATGAACTGCTGCTGACAGTTTGGGGGTGCTCAGCTGAAAAAGATGGAGAGGTGATTGTGCGTATGCCTGCTGGTGACAGACAATTTCACCTGAGTTCAATCCAAAGACAAGTCTAACTCTATAATCAAATAAGTCAAAGTAAAGGTATATTTCATGTTCTTACAATTTTATTAATGCTCATTTAATTGTTTCATTAGGGCATGATCAGACAGCTGCAACAGGAGCTTGCTGATGCTCTTAAAAAGCAATCTATGTCAGAAGCTTCACTTGAAGTTACTACGCGCTACCGCAGTGACCTGGAGGAAGACAAGCTGCGCTTGCAAAAGGAATTGGAAAAGGCTAAAACCAAGGTACATAATGTCTGTAATTATAGCATTAAATCTTAGGGTGGCTGTTAAAAGTAGGATTGGATGTTGTCCTAAAGCCCCAGGAAAAAATTAAACAGGATGGATTTAGTGATGTGTGAATCAATTGCATTGTTTTATAAACTTAGTGTCCACGTCTTTGACATGCAGACATTATGCCCTAACTTGGACAAAATTTTTATTTGTGAAGGTGCTTTTCACAATAAATTTGTACCTGTATTTATGCCTTGTTACCTTTGGTTTAGCCAAGCAGATTGTCTGATTTCTGAAGAACACTAGAAATATTGGACTGCTGTGTTTGGACATTTTTATGCTCCTGCTTTCCCCCTTCCCCCACTCCCCCCACCCTGCCCTGTCACCAGGTAACATCAAATTCTGAATGCTTTTGTAACTTATTGTGCATTTTTCCCCTTTGGCCCTGCTATAATTTACCATCCTTAAGTGGCTTTTCTGCAAGGGAAGTATAAGCTATTTCTGAGTTAGCAACTACCTTTCACAGTGTTTTTCCAAGGTATGGACGTATAGAGGCCTTGGAGTTCTAAAAGGAAAGTAATTTAAAATCTGATCCTTATGAGGGACTTGTGAAGTCACTAGAGACAGATGAACTTCTTGATTCATGTTGTCACATGAGGAGAAGGAGCAAACAAGTGAATACAAAGAGCCTCCTAAGTCACCAAAAGGGTCAGAGCAGCAGTGTCAGTGCTTAGAAACATGCTCTAGGAAATGCCTGAAGGAATGGGAGAGGCTACTGTAGAAGATTAGGAAGTAACACTGCTTGTGTTCATTTGCTAGTAGAAGCTTTGGAAGTACTTAAGATGATTACAGTTCTTTGGACAGAGGGCATGGGCAGATATCTGCAGCATGTGAATCCTTGGGCAGCAGCTGACTGCCCTGTATAAAAGCTCACCTGACAACTGTGGATTCTTTCTGTGATTTTACAGTTGCGGGAGGTGGAAGAAAACTATCTTAAGTCTGAGCATTGTGTTCGTGACTTGAAGACTGCCTTGGATGGTAAGGAAAGAGAAGCAACAGCTTCTGCCCAGAAACTGCAAGACCAGATGTTGGCATCTTCTGAGACTAACACTACTATAAAACAACTGGAAGAACATGTGCAACAGTAAGAGAACACAGTGGGGCGAGGTATCTGTCACTTGCAGGAATGGCTGGAAACCACAGCAGAGATAGGTAGCCTTGTTGCATCACAGCAAATTAAGATTTTGAAGGATGTTCTTGTTTTTTATTATTTTGCACTGTTCTTTTGGAATTGGTGCTCTGGCAGATTTTTACAGAAAGATCTGTATTTCTTTTTAAGCCTTGAAATTGAAAACACCAAATTGGAAGCCACTGTCCAGCAACAAAGTGACAGGATCGAAGCCATGCAGAGAGACCTGCAAGCCTCTGCCTCAGTAAGCTGCTCATAAATTTCTCTTTCGGAGACTCCTGAGCCTAGTTACCTATTTCTGTGGGGAAATTTTATGGTGAGGTTTTCCTGGAGAGCCAAGGGGACCTCAGTGCCTGAATTTTTCTGAATAGAGGCTGCTCAGAAAGCAGCCTGCTCTACTTTCCAGCCATCCAGTTTTGAAAATTTTCCCATGCTATAGCAAGTCAAACATAACAAACATAACACTCTGAAAGGTAAGGATTTGACAGCAGTACACTGGTGTAACTATTGTCTGCTTTAGACCTTTCATAACATCAGATGCTGCTTTGGGGACCGCAATGTGTTCCATTTAAGGTATTCATCAAGTTAACTGGTGGAAATTCCATAGGGTATATTGATGCCAAGCCCTTTGTGCCAGAGACTTGGCTGACATCATCAGACTGAAACAAAAATTACATGTTCCAGAGCTTTTGCTGTGCAGAATTGCTTATTCTTTGGCTACTTGTTGTGTGTGTGTTCTTGTGAAACAGTGAAGAGGACTGCTTGTGGTATCTGCAAAACTCAGTGTGAGCCTTGGAATTTACCACAGCTTCTACACAGTGGTTAATTTTAGCTCAGATAAGGTGCTAACACCTGTGGCCTGAATTTAGAGATATTTTTTGTTGTTGTTTTTGTTTTTTGTATTGTAGCCACTGAGCTAGGGTTCTTGTTACAACTGTAGTTGTCAATTATAGCTGAAGGTATTTTGAAAATCACATGTGATAGTCAAACTTTTTGATGTACTGCTACTGTCAAGAGAAGTGGGAAGGCAGTCACAAATCCTTCTGCTTTGATTAACAGGGCATGATTTTCAAGTGTACTGGGGATGAGAAAAGCTACTCCTGCCTGTTTTCACTGAACATTCCTTATATACCACATGGTCTTTTCTTTCTCTCTCTCTCTCTCTCTCTCTCTCTCTCTCTCTGCATCAAATGGCAGAGGTGATGATTGCTAACAGTTTCGCAGTGGCATCAAACTAAGGCTGTTCTGATCATTGTTGCTGGGTTTAAATAGCATAGGAATAAGGAGGTGAAGAGGTTTTGTGTAATACTTTTGTCAGTGAGGTGTAACTTCAATCTAGAAAGTGATAGTGTGCCTTCTTGCTTCTTGTAATGCTTCTATAGGTTCATAACCGCCTGGAAGACTTGATAATGAGCTTACAGACAGCACAGGCAGCTGCAGAGGATCACCACAAGCAGGTACATGGCAGGCTTCTGTGAACAACTGTTTTAGTCTTTGAAATTTTTGTGTATAGGTTAATTGATGAAAAGATCATGTGGGCTGTGTAAGCACACAGCTGTTAAATGCCCATCTGGTTTTAGGGCAAGGCACCCTCAAGGGAAAAGTCTGTAAATTTCCTCATTTTCCTACTGCTTTGTTTTGTATCTGTTGTGGTGTCCAAGATAGTTGTGTTCATCAGTGTGATTCATCTGATGAATACTCTTCCCCATCCCACCTGCAGGGAGTGAGCAAGTGGCTGTGAAATGCTTAGGCATAGCAGATGACTAATAGAGTGGATGTTGTGGGCAGCATGGAGATCTGTGGTTGAAAGCTGAGAGAGGAGAGCAGACTTGACAGATCCATATTTTCTTTGTAATTTTGTCAGAGCTTGTCTTGAGGCCATGTCAGTTTTTGTAGTGAGACCCAATGTTTTGCCTCCTCTGTGAGGACTTGAGAAAGTCATACACTCTAAGGATTTTTTTTATCTGAGACTTTGTGCGAAGTGTTTTGTCACTTTCTGTAGCCAGTAAACATCTCTTGTTTTTTCCTTTTTTGATTTTGTAATTTTCTTTTTTTTCCTTAAAAAATGCCGCTAAAAGCATCTAGTCAACTTCCAGTCTTTATACTTGAACTGAATCAACAAGTTGTGTTCAACTCAAATGCATCTGTTAGGCAAATCTTTGTCAATTTTAAAACATTTTCTCGCTCTCAGGAGATATACAGCTGTCACAGAAGCCATGAGGGTAGGGTATATGCTGTGGTGGGCACTAGAAATGAATACATAAGAAAGTATGTCATGAACTCTGGAGAACCTCTAGAAGAAAGCTACAGGGTAATTTTGTATGGGTGTTTGTTATTCCCCAGAGTTCAACCTCATCTAACCACCCCTATAGAATTCATTCTTTTTACCATCTTCGTTTCTCTTCTTGGTTATGTTTCCCAAGCTGTGTTTTACATTCCACATTAACATTAACCATAGATATTGGATGGAGAGAGAAGAGAGTTTCCATTTAAGTTACAGCTTTCTGTTGCAGTGTTTTCTTTACAGTCACCTTAGTTTCTTCTTCTGCCATTGTTGCTTTTACAGGTGCAAAAACAGAATGTGCTAGCTCTGACATCAAAGGACTTGCAGAGCATGTGGGAAGAGCAGTTTAAGTCAAGATCTAACCTCGAAGAGCGTGTTGCTCAACTTGACAAGGAAAAGGCAAACCTCTTTGAACAGGTAAATCCAGAAAATTCTCCAGAGACCTAAGCCAGTACCTGAGAGAACCCCATTAACCCTTTGGTCAAGTTCTTAGGTAAAGAGCATTTTTTTATTACCCCTGCCATTCAGGCTCTGGATATGTTGTGATTTGTGGATCATCCAGGAAGCAAAGGAAAGCTGTCTTGATATCTTGTGTGAGTTCTGGAGTGATTCTCTTTGAAAGAGTTCCAGTATGGTTTGCATCAGTTAAGCGCATCAAGCAGGGCTGCAGTTCCTCAGTTCTTTCTTGGATTCCTTCTGGCCATCCTCTGACCCTTTGTTTTCTAGGCAGGGTTGAAGTATTTCATTTTTCCAGTACAGTGCAAGAAGGAGCAGCAGCATGTTTTCAGGGTAGTGGATGTTTAAAAGCCTTGCAGAAAAACATAGTGAAGGAATTCTGGGGAAATGAACTACTGCTTGGGAAACAGGAAATGACTGACAGTTGCAAAGGGGCAGTTGTTCCCTCTTCGTTTGTAAAGGAATGAAGTACAAAGCAACTAGCACATAAGTAAGTAGCCACAAAGAAGAGGTGGAAGGGAATGGTATATTGAAAAATTTCCCAAAGATCAAATTCCTCTGCCTGCTGATCAATAAAGATCCTGTAAAAGCTTTAGATTAATTTGTATTCTCCTGTGATAAGCATACCTAAATAATCCTTACTATGAGTTGAGAACTCTTGAAAGTAGTCCAGCATCTTTTCCACCTTTGTTTCAGTGGAGGCATCTATTTTTGTTCTTCAGTATTGGCCCAGTTTGCTGTGAAACCTAACGTGTAACTTGGCTAAAAGATGGAGATGGACTGCAGCTTCTCCATGAAGAACACTAGTTACACATATTGCACGTAGCTATTGTTGTTATGTGTTGTGTGTGTCATGTGTCTTTTCTGTTTTGAAAGTGTGAGAGTGAAAGAAAGAAAGTGAAGAAACTGATGGAGTTAAAACGCCCAGTTGAACTCCGTCTGGACCAAGAAATGAGACGAAACTTAGAATTGCAGAAAGACTTTAAGAGGTATGGCTTTTCGATATGGTGAAGAGATACCCCTGAAGAGAAGTCCAGTTTTATTGTAATGTAAGACTAGGTACACATACTCTGCAAGGAAACTGAAGTCTCGTGTTAGTTTCTGCAAGGTGCATCTGTGCATGAGCCTATACTTACAGCTGCAAGAGGTTATAGCTGCAGGTTGCCCTACAGTTCTCTGGGGGTGGGGAAGGAAGTCTTCAATTTGTCTTTTCAGCTGAAATTTGGATGTGCCAGGTGATTTGTGGCACAGAAAGAGCAGGTTTTTTTATCAGCAATTCCTGGTACTTTCAGGTATGTCAAAGATGAAGAAAGCTATGTCTGCATGTCTTACTGGACAGCATATGGAAAAGGTTGCTTCCTGTGTTTCATTGTTTTCCAAACTGATTTGCTGTTTAGGTTGAAGAGACTTCTCAGTAGAGCTACAAAGAAAATAAAGGTGTATGAAGAGAGAGAAATGGAGTCACAGCTTAATTTGAAGGGAGAAATGAAGAGCAGATATTCTGAAATGGTCAGTGAAGTTGATAGATTGCGAACAAAGGTGAGCTCTGCTTAATTTGGGGTTTGTTTGGTTGTGGTCTTACTTCTTTTCAGACCTGTGTGAAGCTTTGCCTGTATTTCTTGTCATGTTGATGATTTGCTTTCCTTGGCTGTATTTTAGATTTGATGTGTCTCTCTCAATGGTTTTTCTACTGTTAGAGAAGCAGGTGACTGTAACTAATACTGATGTAGTTGTCTTTATGGGTAAAAATGCAATCCTTAAGTGCAAAGCAGCAACTGCAATGGCACCAGAAGGGCAGACTGTCATGCAGAGGAAGGGCAAGCCAAGAGTGGCAGCAAGGCTGGCAGAGTCCATGACCTCATGGGCCAAGGAGCCGTCCCACAGACACTCACCAAGAAGAACAGAACAGGTCCAGTGACAGCAGGCAGGGGCAGCCAAGAGTGCAGATCCTCAGGCCGGGCCTTAGGGATGGGCAGTTCTGCTGTCCTACCAGGACGTCATGTCCCTGGGTGAGGATCAGGGCTGAGTATGTAGATGATAAATACAGTCTCCATGTAGCGATTTTAACACCCCTTTAGCGATTTTTAACAGAGTTCACTGCCTTTAGATGCCTCTGAGTTTCTTTTTTTTTTTTTCCCCACATACAGGTTGCTGAACTTTCCCAGCAGCTGGACATGGAGTCTAAAAAAAGCATGCAGCTAGAAGCCCAAAACCGGGATTTGCGAGAAGAGCTATCTACCCTGCAGGGGAACTGTGAAAAACTGGAGAAGAGCAAATGCCAGCTGAAAGAAGAAGTGGCAAAACTCCAACATCACTTGGAGACTAACATGGTGGATCACAGCCAAATAGAACAGTATAAAAGAGAGGTTGATGAACGAGCAGGCCAAGAAATAAGACAAAAACTACAGGAAGTCAATCTGTTTTTGCAAGTGAGTGACTTTCTGACATGTGTCTGTAGGCACTCTGTAGACTTTAGTTGTGGTCACCATTTTTTAGTGTTTTGCTTTGGGTGCCCGATTCTGTATGTTAGCGCTGTACTTGTGTCTGTGCCAAAGGGCGGTAGGAAAAGGGCATATGGTTGGGCAGGAGTGCTCTTCTAGTGTGTAATTTGCTGGCAGGTCCCTGATTCAAAAGCTTGCCCAAGGTAGGTTTCCATTTTGCTGTGCCTGGGGCTGTCTCTGTCTGCTTCTCACTGTTCGTGCTTGAAGAGGTTTTGCACCTTCCAGCTGTCACGGCCAGACCTACAGGTCTGGTTTTGTCCTTTTACAGGGGAGAATGCTCAGAAAACAAGTGACTGAAGTTGCAGGTGTGGAGATCAGGAGAAGGTTAGGCATCCTGCTAAGGTCTTTGAGGAATCCTGTTCTCCATGCCTTGTCCTGCAGAGATAATGCCCTTTCATTAGTAGCTTTGAATAGTGATACTGATTTGGGCTTCGTCCTGAGTGAAAAGAATTATTTACCATGGTGGTAGCTTCAGGGTTCTGCCTTGGTTGCTGATGGTAGTGAGGAGGCACAGCTGCCTCTCTGAGCCAAGCTGGCCCCATGACCTTTGGTATATGCAAATGACAGGTGGGGAGAGTTCTCTTTTTCTTTGTGGTGGTTGAAGGTGCACTGTCTCCTTCAGGCACAGGCAGCCTCCCAGGACAGACTAGAACACATCAGAGCAAGTCATCATGCTTCTCTGAGAAACCAGCTAAAAGACAGAATTAGAGATCTTGAATGTGAATTGGACAGGATAAAAGATACTCAACAAGAGAGAACTTTTCAAAAACAGTGTACACAGGCAGAAGTGGAAAAGTACAAGGAGCTGTATCTGGAGGAAGTAAAAACTAGACGATGCCTAGCAAAGAAACTGGAAAGGTAAGTCTGCTTTTTTTGGACTGGTAACAAGAGACTCCTTTTTTCTCATGCATATTTCTTGTTAATTCCTCTTCTACACCTGGTCAGCATTGAAAGCCTATGATGACATGTTTGTGGGAAAAGTACCTTAAGACCCTTCCCATTTAGCAGGCCTTCATTCCTCTTTAGTGTTTCAGCAGGAACGCAACTGATCATGGCATTAACGGGAGACTTTTCAAGTTGATGTTGTTTTAACTGGCAGCTTTTTTTGCCAGTCTCTATAATCTCATCCTCTGTACAACAGAAAAAATTAATTTCATGTCCTTTATTGTTTGAATACCGGTAGGCTTCTCAGAGGACAGATTTCTGTTCTGTGAAGGAAAAATAGAAATGATCTTTTTTGGCTTCTGCTTAAGCAGTGGCTCTGAGCTTTGAGCTTTCCTTGGGAAGGGGGATCCAGCCCAGAGATGTTACAGAGGTGGCGTATCTTCCAGAAGAAGCTATGTAAACACATGGCTTTCACAGAAGGCTTTGAAGCCCTCATGCTGAGCAGTCCTAAGCATTGGTGACGCTGCTCCTTGCACCTAGTGTGACATCTTAGAAACAGGCCCTCAGAACAAGCTCAGGTCAAATGGTGTACTACTTTTGGAGGTTGTTCATCTCAGAAGTCAAATAATAGTTAAGGATCTGGAGAGTAACTTTGGGAAAGTGTTGCTACCAAAGGCAACTCTTTGTGTGCTTCCAAATGTTTCAGAGCTAATGAGAGACTTGAAGAAGCCAATGCTAAGCTTCTCCGGGAGCGCCATAAAAGCAAGTCATTAATCACAAGCAGCATTGTCAGTGGAGGTCTGGCTGCAACTCCAGTTCTGTATTCAACTGCACTGGGACATCTTGGCAACAATTTGGGACTGAGCAGAAGTCTTAGTCTAGGAGGAAGCTTCCTCACCCCAGCTGAGAACACATTATCCTCGAGAAACAGGGTTGCAGCCTTTGTGGCCAAGGTAAGCATTTTGAAATACTGTTCTCAACTCCTGCTGAAGAGTAGCCATATGCTAGGTTCTCCCTTTTAGCCTGAAGTTGGAGTCCATTTATTGTTCCATGCCATATTGTCTAATAGGCCAAAGCAACTGCTAATCGTCAGAACAGTGCACAGCTGTACGTTGTAAGGATGAAGATTTTTGGTCATCAGGGTTATAAAAATTTTCAAGAGGGTAAAAGGCCATAAAATACTTAAGTCAAAGCAATGAACTGTGCCATGATATTCTTTTACTAGAGAAACTGTGACAAGGAGTACTGTGGCATAGGGAGTTCCCAGCTAAGCTCATAGTGAGATTCCAGTGTATGGTTTGGTTAACCTGTTTAAAATCACTAACTTCACGTTGAGTGACAAATCCAGTCAGACATCTCTGAGACACCTTTTTCTTCTTCCTTGATCTTCACTCCAGTAGTTTCTTCACAGAACTTGTGTTAGTATGTTAATACCAACAAAAGGATGCTTCAAAGATAGGATTATATGAATGGGATGGCATACCTTTGCCTTTACACTTCAGTGCCGAGCACATACTATGCATAGGAGACATTTGTTACTGTAGTTCCTGCCATGTGTTATTTCATGAAATGGTAAAATTATCTACTCTTTGGCAAGTCATCACAGCTTTCTGATTTTACAGCAATGCTGCAACCTCTGCAATGCCTCTGGTCCAAGTATGTCCTGTCATTAGCAGTTCCTGTGATAGCACATCCCTCACAGAAGGCTGAACAGTATACCATGAAAACCCCACACCAATAGTTGTAATCAGTGAGAGACCCACTTAACATGGGATCGAGGCATGACCAAGCTTCTCTGTTGAGTCATTGTATTCTGTTGTCAAAGGAATGTGACAAATAGTTCTTCACTTTTAAGTCCATCTCAGTTTGATGGTCCCCCCACATTGGAAAGAACCCATTCAAACCATGTGTCTATATAGAGCACCTGTTCTACAAAAACAAGCCAAAGAGAACAGATGGGGCCAAAGCAGCATAGGAAATGCATAGCTGTGGCAGTTACAGAAATTAACTTCTCTGTGTAGCTGTGAACACTCTTTTGAGGGCAGAGAGGTGGACAGACATTACTGGAAGAACTCATGAAGTCATTAGTACTGTATCGTCTGCAGGGGCTGTTCTGCATACAAGCACTAGAAAGGAAGGAAAATTCAGGGACCCACTGCAAAAGTGAAATAAAGAGGAGACCAGGAGGTGTGGGGAGCAGAGAACAAGAGAGAGAAAGAAAGGACAGAGAGATGGGAGCAAGACGTTAAAAAAAAGGCAAAAGAGGAAACCTTTCCTCTTCCAGGCAAAAAAAGCTGCCCTAGGTTAAAACTAAAAGTTTGACAGTTGTGGTTTTTTTGGAGAAAAATGAGGAAAACAGACAGTGAAGGGAAAAAAAGTGGGAGTACTTGGTGCTTCACAAAACTCAATTACAGCAACAGTTTTCAGGTAGTGCTCTCCATTTTCATGTTCCAGAAGACATTGGAACTCTCTGAGAATCTCAAAAGTTTTGTCAGTATCAAGATAGACACCTTCACGGGTTTGCTGCCTTCCCCTAAGTAGGGAAATTTAATTACAGAAATTAAATATTTCTCCAAGCTATTTCATGGCTCATTGTTTTATGCAGCTGCTAGTAAATACAGATGTATAGTTCAAACTGCTGTGTCAGCCTCTCCAATGTTTTTTGAAAAATGCTTCCAAATCCACTTGTGAAAAACATTTGAGCTGATTCCAAGACAAGTCTGCATTAGATCTGAGAATAGTGGTGCTGTTCCCTCTCAGTGTCCTGACTTCAAGAGCACCCATAGAGTTTCTTTCCAGAGCATGTGTGTCTCACAGCTTTGAGCATACTCTCAAGGAAGTTGTTGAACAATTATGTATGACATTTTCCCAGTCTTCAATTACTGATGTCCAGTATTTTCTTCTTAATTTGGGGACTTTCTTCTAAAGTAACATTTTTCCTTCATAGTGCAGTTTTGTTGGTAGGACTTAGTCGCCTGAAGTTCTCTCTGCTCTTGATCACAACCTATGGTTGTTGTCACCAGAGGAGCTGAGTATAATTCACTCTCACTATACACAGTTTGTCTTCTTAGGATTCCCTTTGAGCTCTAATACTGTATCAAACTCTGAAGTTTTACTCCTTGAATAAGGGTGAGTCAAACAACTGCTATACCCACAGAAAACTTACCTATTTCTTACCATTTTAACCAGGTTCTTTTAAGAGAAAGATGGAAATCTTAGCATGCCAGATTTCTCTCAAAGCAGAAGGGTGGTATCTGGGACTCATCTCCTGCTGTGAATTTTTCTTCCTTCACACTAAATTGAGTTGCACATTCTGTTGTCATAAGTCTTCCTGAAATCACCAATTAGGGAACAACTGAGACTGTCATGGCACCACCTGTAGCCTCAAGTACCTCAGTGTTCAGTCTGCTAAGGGAAGTCTTAAAACCTGGTCTTCCCTCTCTGAGTCTTGAATGGGAAGTACTGTTAGTGGTCTGTGTACCAGAATTTGGAAATGTAGTGCATAGCCCAAGGCAGGGAATGTCTGTCTGCTGCAAGTATTGCTAGAAGATTTTGGTACACAAGGCCACTTGTTATATTTACAGACTGTCAAGCTTCCATCCTAACAGCTGTGCCAAAGGCTGCTGCAAATGAATGTGGGTGTCTTGACATGGAAAAGAATAGTGAACTCTGCTAGCTGCAACCAGTGTGAATTGGTGGATTTATGAAACCAGTTTCCCTACAGAATGTTAGAAAGGGAATGTCAGCTTCCTATGCTCTGTCTCAACTTCTGTTCCTTTTCTGGTTTCATTTCATTCACAAAACTGCCCTCTTGTATTTTAGTGGTCTTTCTATTGTGAGCTTTTTTCCTTGCCTCATGTACATGTAGGCCGTGTTCTTGTGTATCACTGAAGACCTTTGAACTTAAGGCTCTTCTTCTTTCTTCTTCAGACCCTTAATCAAAAATCTCTCTTCTCTGCAGCCAGATATGTGACAAGGTTTGTAGTCCATTCTGTTTAACCTTGGGTGCTATTGCAAATGTTTTGTCTATTTATGCTGCTAGGTTTTGATTCAAACTTACTGATGCCTTCACATTGGCCTAAAGCTGGAGACACTTTGAAGTTGCTGGTTTCTCTTGAGTAAAAGTCTGACTTGCTGCCGAGTAGTTCTGTGCTTTATGTCTTTGTGAAGTTCTGGCTTCTGTGGTAGTTCAGCTTCTGTAAGATGGCACCGTCTGTATGGATTTCACCTCTTCTGATGGAACTTGGTTAAACTAGAGGAGAAGGCTCTTTACTGCCCTTGCCTGTTCTGACAGTCAAAAAGTTCTGGGTAGCAACAGCAGTTGTGTGTGCAGTAGCAGTACTGCTCTGTAGTTGAGTTCCTAGACCCTGAGTATCATCTCATGGAGTCCTAGAGGATCCAACTTACTCTGTGCTCAAGAAGCTCCATGGGTAAGTAGTAAGTCAACATCACCTCCTGAAACAGAATTACTGAGATGGTGACTGCTGCAAGTGACCCAGTATGTTACTGCCTGAACAGCTAAGCAGTGAGAGGTACCTGCGCAGGACACAGACACCGACTTAAGCAATAGTGGAATTTACAATACAACTATTACATTTATAATGTAAAACTGCAGAGAATTCTGGAAGGATATGCTAAGCTAAGCAAAGCATACTATCATTAGCAAAGAATTATAAAGGACAAGCTAAGCAATGCACCTAATGATTACTATGAAGGAATGCCTATAGTGATAAAGAAAGATACATCACCAGTTACTCCAGTTCTTTGCCATAATCCAAGTCTGAGACACCTCAGCTGTCGGGGAAGGTGTCACAGTGAAGGACTGGAGGACCAAAGTAACTGGGAACTCCTGTGGTACATCCACCTTGCAGGCCACCAGGCTCCCCCAACTTTGCTGTGACAATAGCCCAGCTTTTATACTGTTAAAGAAACAAGCTGACATAATGTGTAACTTCATTCACCTGTTGGCTTTCTCCCAAAGCCTGGCCAGGGCTCAAGGAGGAACCAAGGGAGTTGTCTTTGATCCTATACCCCCTTGGTTAGACCAGATGTGGCCTCATCTAGTTTCTAGATGTGGAAAGGTAAATACATGTTCTGCTAATAAATGCACACATATAACAATATTTTGTTAATGAGCAGATATATATGGATAACATTTGGTTGGAAGGTTCATTTGAGGTCAACTTTGGCTCAGGGCCTATTGTTCAGGTCTCATTAGGGCCTGTTGTTCAGGCCTTGGTACTTCATGCCTTCTCCAGAGGGGCAGGAGGACAATGGAGACATTGTCAGTCCTCAAAGGTTTATTTTCATTCAAAGGCCTTTTTCTTCCTTTTCAGAGAAATTAATGTGTTGGCTTTATTTCCACGCTTGAAAAAAACTTGAGGCTTGGGGGGAGTTGTTCTTTTGGCACCACTGAGAAGAGTTTGGCTCCATCTCTTTTACTCCACCCCCCTGGTAGTTAATACACACAGGCAAGGTTGCCTGAGCTTCGTCTACTCCAGGAAAGAAACAGTCACAGCTCTCTCAGCCTTTCCACACAGCTCATGTCATCCGAGGCCTTCAGCATCTTCTTGGCCATCACAGGCCATCATCTCCATTTGGGATGATATTTTTAGGTTTTATTATGTTGTCCGTGGGGTATAAGAATGTTTTAGGAGTTTTAGCAGTTACATTTGGGTCATATTATGTCTTAACTGTATATTTGATGCATAATTCTAGGTACAACAGGAACTGGATGAAAAAATCACTAAGGAGCTGAAAGAAGGTAATGCGTCATTACATTTGGAGTGTTATTAAGGAAAAAGGTGTCTATTTCTAAGTCTTGACAGCTTTCAAGCCATTATTTTCAACTTCTTCTGCTAAGAACAGAGATTTTTTTTCTGCTAGCTCTCCAGTTTAGACTTGAATGTGAAAAATTCCTGCTTCCCAAAATACTGCATAGAATGTAATACACTTGCCTAGAAAAAAACAAGCAGAAAGAAAATTTATCCACTGACACGCATAGAAACACTTGGCTTTAAGATTAAGTTGATATTCACTAGAGTTAATCTCCAGCAAAAACATCAAAGAAGCCCCCAGATTTTTATAGATCTTCATGGACTTCAGCGTCCCTTTCTTCCCTGTACATGGGTTGCATTCAGTACAAAATCATACCGTACATATTCTCTGTTGCTAGATCTTGATTTTCTTGCTATAATTCATGGCTTGTCTTTGTAGCTTAGGTGTTGCAGCCGGTCTTGTTTTGAACAAGTAAGAAGAACATGATCAGGGATAAAAGACAACATTTCTTTAGGAAGAGATTGTTCAGTAGTGCTTAGGCAAACATGAGTTCAATGCTTGCAACATGGAGCCTAAAACACGCTCTGTAACTTGAGGCCAGGCGTCCAAAGAGGAAATCCACTTGCTTCATGATAGCTGGTCCTCCAGAGTCACTGCTTTGCAGGGACTGCAGCTATGTAGGTGTAGTGTTCCAATAAAGCCCAGCTTTGAACATTTAAGGAAAGCAAACACTTCAGGTTAAAGAGCTCTGCAGGAGCTACATTAAGAAGCACTGCTAAGGGCCACTGGAGTCGTGTGGAATCCCGCAAGATGTTCAGTGTGTAGCCCCGGGAATATCTGTCACTAGCTTTAGAAATGTTGTTGACTGATACGCAAATGTGCACAAAATGTGTTTCTTCCTTTGTGCCCAGTTCTTCCCTTATTAGGTGTCCTGGGAAAATTTAGTCTTGTTCAGGATTGCAGACCCTCAAGTTATGCAGACTCTTGACTCTTACAGTGCCTTATTTCTCCCTGTCTGTTGTAGAAGTAACATAAGGAATCCCATCTCTTTTCCCCTCAGCCACTGCTGAACTTGAAACTGGATGTGCTGGATCTTCCAAAAACCTTCATGTGGACCAGGATCCCCTTTGCAAAGCAATAGAGGAGTATCGTGATGTTTTAACCAAAAATTACATGATTTGAATGAAATGCTGTGGAAAGGCTCTGAACATTTTTTACTTTTATAGAAAGCACATCAATGGTTTCCCTTCTCCCCAGTTCAGATGTGAAAACTTGTTCGTTGCAGTCTAAATATAAACTCTATTAAATGTATGTCAAGCACAGTGTACTTATCTGTTGGGTTTTTCTGCATAGCTGGCTTCTTTTGCACTCACAGGAAGAACCACATCCATTTTTTCTGACCAGCAGATTGATCTGGATTCTTGAGCTTGACAAAACTGTCAGAAATGTTTCCTCTTACAGTAGCTTCATTATGTTGCATTATTCGTGTTCTGTGTTTTAACAAAAGCATTCCCTTTGTTCTGTTTAATCCTTTCACTCAATGTGGTTTTAAGTTCTCCGGTGTTATTTCAATGCTTAGGACATCATTTGATATTCTTTGAGCCCAGTGCTTCAAACCTGATGCAGTGACTAAGTTCTGCTAATTAACTTATAAGTGGCGTTCAAGCTGGAGAAAAGGGCACTTTACATTGTTGTCACTTTATGCAATGTAAGTTTAAAATGACTGTGAGTATGTAGTAGTGCCAAGACTTGTTTCATGGTCTTTTTAGTATTTTTATTTTGTATCACAGAATGAGTGAGGTTGGAAGGGACCTCTGGAGGCTATTTGTTCTAGCCCTCCTGCTCCAGGAGGACCACCTTTAACTAGTTTCCCGGATCTGTGTTGGTTTTTTAATTACTTCAGAAATGGAGACTCCAAAGCCTCCATGGGCAACCTGGCCTCATGATCAATCACAGTCACAATACACTTGAATATCTTGAGGAATATTCAAACTCAGTACCTCTCATGGTATTGGTGTTGATTTCTGTAATAAAAATTGCTGCAGCTTCAGAGTTTTGCAGCTCTTGGTTAAGCACTTACAGTACACCTGAGAACACTTCCAGTGGGAGGGGTAGAAAAGGAACATTAATATTAACAACTTTCCTCAGTACTCTCCAGAACTTGTGTGATAGGATACCCAATCTTTTTGTTGCTGTAGCAGCTGATGATACGGTGTCTGTAGCCAAGATGTGGTGGAAAATTGATAGCAACCATATAAGCAGTTTTACTTATTTCAGGGAGTTACCGATTTTAATTAAGATGTGTGTTGTCATTTCCCATCTGCAAAAGTCACCAGCAGAGTAAAGAATGAAGTCCCAGTTCTGGAAAAGTAAAAATGATTGTACTGAGATGAATCCAGATTGAAAGAATTTTAGGGTTTTACCCACTATTTTACAGACTTGAGTAAACAGATAGTGAGAAAAGCATTAAATGCTGCTGTAACACTCTTCCTTTTTATATGGATACATTTTTGTGAAGCTATTACACTGTATTTAATTGAACTTGATATTTAATAAACTTTGCAGTCTAGAACATGGCTTTGTTTTATTGTTCTCTTCTTGACACTGCTTTCCACCCCTTCCCTGCTCATAGAACTCTCTAGAGCTCTCCTCTGCTCACAGATGCACCTTGCCTGTCCCCCTGTAAGAGACTGGCCTGCTACAGATGAATGACTCAAACACTGGACCATTTGCAGTAACTGCTCAGGTGCTGCAAGAGACTGGACTGGCTCAAACAATCAGCTGGGTTCTTGGCCAGTGATGCACAGAGTGGCCTCCCCACTGCAGGTGGGTGTGCACACCTGAGGCTACAAACTGGGTTTCCAGATAAGGGAAGAGGCTTATAAGAGGCAAATCCTGCAAAGTCAGATAGTCCTTCTTACCATGCCAATATCTTCCTTTACATAATGGCTCAGCTGTGAGAACTCCCCTCTGAAGTACCATAGGATGAAAGTATTTATCTCGGCTGATGGGCCATGATTAATTGAGCTATAATGGGTAAGAGCTGCAACACCTTAGAAGATGTCAATGACTCGTGGAATGTCCCATGATCCAGTACTACATCATCCAGGGGAATTACAGGGGCCTTTCCACCTAGCATCAGCTAATATAAACCCCATGGACCTGGTGTTTTGTGGGCTCTTTCCTCCCCACTTGATGGATGCAGTCTGCAACCACCACATCAACAGGACTGCAACCGCCAACAAGACGAGAACCAATAGGCTGTCATTGGAACCTATGGGGTGGTGATACTTCTATGTTTATTCTGTTTCTCAGTCTCTCTTTCTCCTTCTCTCCCTCTCCTTCTCCACTTATCTTTTTCCTATCTCTCTCTACCTCACATTTACTGTTAAATAAAAATCTGTACTAATGCCTTTGGCATATGGTCTCGCTTGCACCTTTAGTCAGGCAGAGGCTTGTCTCTAATAATTTTAATAATTGGTCAGATCTTAACAGCCGGAGGCCAGGCAAATGTGTCCTGTAGTAGAAGCTTTGTCATCTTAGAAGTTTCTTGCTTCATTAAATTACTAAGGCTCAGGTGGCCCATGGCAGAGAGCATGAGAACTTCAGTACTTTCAGTACTTTCATAACTAATGCTCTGCTGCTTAAAGACCCAAGAAAATGGAGGGCATTGCTCAGGCATACCTGTGTGTTGAAGAGTGGCATTAACAGTAGGGTAGCCTGGTAATTCCCTTTTAGCTAAGGGCCATTTTGCTGCCATCTGCACTTTGCTGTTGAAACTCAGAAAAAGCATAATTAGAACCAAACTCAAAACTATTGACACATACAGTTTAGTTGTAAAACATTGTACATGTCTTATCCATAAATGAAATGGATACATACGAACATATTGATGTTTGCCTATTTTACTCCTTTCTGCATTGGCTGGTGTTCCGTAAAATGGTGAAATCAGAAGTTGCAGCATAAAACTCAAAATAACTTCATGGATGTTATAAATGATGCAAGAAGTTAAACTAGTCTCTAGACAAATCAGGAAGCTGTCCCCTTCAGCCACATAATGATCATGACTTAAATTATAACAATCGCTCTGTTCCATTTCTTATCAGAGACTGTTTCCACTTGGATCCTGACAATTTTAATTTAATGTGAGCTGATGACTTTTCATTGAAGCTGTCTTGAAAATCAGAAGTGCAATTCCAGAGTGATCCTGATTACAGTTACACAAAATAATATTAAGCCTTTCTTTTCAAAGTCCTTGACCATTTGCACGTCCTAGATTTAGACTGCACTTACGCCTGACTCTTGTATCCAGGATGAATTAGGACAACCTGTAGAAGAAACACAGTAAAAAAGCAAGAAGGCTGTTTCCGTTCAGCACTCATGAGCACACATGTTCATGGATTTTGCACTTGCACTTTAATCATGGAAATCATTCTGCACGCTCCTACTGCTAATGATGTGATTGTTAGGAGAAAGGCTGGCCCCAGTCCTATTGACTGTTTACATCCTAATGTGCTGGTTTTTAAATCTGTTTCCAAACTGACTGAGGTTCTATTGTCTGACATTTCCTCCACAGCATCACACATTTTCAATCAGCATCAGCTCCTTAGCCATAATGACTTCCTGCTTTGGCTTCTGTTCAGTCTTGTAACTCAGTGTAAAACAGAACTGTACCTTTGGTCTGTATGCATGAAATGGTACAGATGAGGTGGTATTTGCGTGGCAGTTGGCAAGAAATGGTTTTATTAATTGGAAATGCTACAAGCCAAATTTGAAACTATTATAGATAGCTAGGGGGTTTATTGCTGCATGTTTTTTCTTGGTCTTTTGCATGCACACTGCTTTGAACACAATTTTGACAACCTGTCCCTTGTATCCAAGGTCTTTACATCACACACATGTTCATCAGTGTCAATGCTGCAGATGCCAGCCATACACCACCAGCAGTTCTGGCCAATTTGCAGAAACATGGCAGCATTTATGTGCATACAGGTTTCCATCTGCATCATAAACATAGCTGAAGTCTGAAAATTACACAAGTGAGAATTACCAAAAAATTAAGCACAAAAATACAAAGCAATAACCATAATTAAAAAGTAACGTTTTAGGATATGAAGCTTCCATATGAAATTCCAGTGCCTTAAAATATTTCTGAGTAGAAAATGTTTTCTCACAATTTCTCAGTATTTCTTATAAGATGAATGATTTATACAGATACAATAACTGTACCTGTGTTTAAGAGAATTTCACTACAATGATCACTGCTGTAAAGCCCAACTTTGTTCACATTCAGCAGGTTTCCATCCTAGTTATTTTTTATGCATTAGAATACTTCAGGTCCAACTTCTTCAATTTCTCCACTGAATAATTTCCACTCCCATTGCTACACAGAGCACTGTAATCATCACTGCTGGATTCAACACTAAAGATAAAACAAACCTAGAGTATAAAACAAGATGGCAGGAAAGCCATTAAAGAGGTTTTAGCAGACAAAAGCAGTACACGCACATGTGCTTGTCCTCCTGAAGTAACGAAAGCCTTTCATCTAAAAGTGCAAGTAGCCGGAAAGAAGTTGAGCACTGAGTGGATTTTTTTGGCGTCCGGTGGCACTGTAACTGATGTAAGGCTGAATGGCAGCAGCACATTGTTCCAAGCAAGTTCCAGAGCTCCCGGAACATGCTGCAATGCTCCAGGAAGGAACATTAACAAGTAGATAAGTCCTGCTTTTAGGGCTAGTAAGCAGGTTTTGGCAAAAGTCTAAATGCTATTGTGTTTTCAGCTTTGATTTTCACCTGCGTCAGTGGAGATTTTATTTCCTTCAGGGAAAATGCTACTGATGTAAGAAATATCAGCATTTCTGCCATTATTGTAAAAATTACAGAAAAAAAGGCCCCTGAAAACGACCCTAAAGCAAAACATAGCATGCTGAGAGAGGCTATCAGGAACAGGATTTCTAGAACAAATACCTGGCTCTTTACTAGCTTCTGTCATGTATTTTTAACCTAGGTCTGGTACAAGTTTTCCCTCCCTCACCTCAAGAATCTTGAACTTCTGGCACATCTGGGTTTCATAGTTATTTGCCCATGAATACCTACCTGATATTTGAAGTTATAATGCCTTATTATTTAAACAACAGAGAAGCTAAAACTAATTGATACGACATAGTTTTTCTGGCTACTGCAAGTTCCACTTAATCCACCAAATTATTTTCGTTATTCTTATCAATAAGCTGCAGTTCTCTCAACTGGAAAGCAGAAATAAGAATCCATTAGTAAAAATTAGTAGAGTAGCATACACAGGTGCCACAAATGTATCATAGACAAAAAATAACTAGCAAACACACCTTGGTATCCTTAACTGGCATAACTCACATTCACAGTTTCCAAGTCTCTTCAACTGAGGCTTCTCCTTCTTGAGAAGTGCCTTTGTGGCCATTGTAATTTAATTCCTAAAGGAGCAACAGCACATGACCTAGTGTTTGTCACATTAACAATGGAATAAATTAAATTATTTCATACCAATGCAAGGAGAACACAACCCTAGTATTTAAGGATAATTTCTGTATTAATCTGCAGAATAAAATCCTTAGCAGAGTGTAGCAGCATGCAGCAGAGGCTAATTGGTGGAATTATGTTGCCACGGGTACAAAACACCTACTCAGACACACAGACCTGGTACCTCTGCTGTGAATGTAGTATGGCAATGGCCATGAGATAGATACCATCGACCTGCACTTCATCTTCAGTTCTAGCACTGAGTGCCCAATGTGTATCTCAGCTGTTTACTTATAAAATGGATTGAAGAATAAACACTACCTCCAGGGCTAAGGACACAGGCTGTAGTTGATAGCAAAGGTCAAGTTGTACAGAAATTGTCCGCTGTTGGATTACATCCTCAAAACAGTATCCATGTTCTTTCAATCCAGTACAGCCAGTAACCTGCTTGTAGGCCACGCAATATTTGAAGCACTTTGATTCCAAGTATGTGAAAGGGACAGGGAGGTAAATTTAACGTGGATTGCAGTTAGAGAAATTGCCCTTGGACCACAGAAGGTAGTTTCTGTGTTTCTTCATGCACACCAAATTAATTTACTTAACCTCTTTATAAACCAGCTCATTCATTTCACTGGAGGATTTTTCCACTACTAGTAAAGAGTTGTCCTTTCACTCCAAGATCTCTATTAACGAAACAAAAGGAGGAAGTGACCAAACTATGACAATGCAGGAAATTTAATGGCATATGACAATTAACTCCAATTCAGCATAACTTCCTTTTGGTCTTAGTATCACCTTTCTCTGCCCTTCTCATTTTTGTATAGTATGTTTATTATTCTGCAAGGACTCACTGGATTTCATTGAATATCACCTGTTATTTACTGAATCTTTAATCTACACTCATTGCAGGAAGATAGTTTCAGGAAAAAAGGATTCATGATCTCAGCAGGGCTCTTCATGTACCCCATGGAACCAGCTGACAGTCATAAGGCACCAGCAGCCAGAACTCCTAGGGAGCACCTTCTGTTCCAGAAAGAGAGTTACTCTTTTTTTGTTGAGAGTTATTTTCTCTCCAGGAAAAATAAAGCAAAGGCTTTTTGCAGACAATACTACTTATCTCCCAGGAGAAGTTTGCGTTGCTACATCTCTGCAATCTGTTAAACAGGAGAACATTCAACCCAGCCAGATGGCACACAGTGATCAACATACCCCTTCTCAACACAGAACAATTATCTGTGGTGCTCTTTTCTCATTCCATCCAGTCCTCTTTCATACCTCTTCAGCATCTGAGGAGTTAAGTTCTCCTCTCAAAAATTCAGCTCTACTTCATTTGTTCTGTTGTACCTTTTTACTACCTTCAACGTGCTTACAACATTGACTGTGGAGTTCCCCTAGTGTGAAGACACAGGCTTTACATGTGCTGAGCTTCCACCCCACTCTTCCTCTGGGGACTAACACTCTCTAGCTTCCTTCAGAATCTCAAATACCAGGCCATCAGTCTATGTCCACTTTGTGGTTTCAATTGCATTGATTTTTCCCATCTTTCTTCATTTATGAAAACAATGACATAAATGACTCTCATTGGTAATCTGTTTTTTAGCCTAGACTGTGCTACAGTCTTGATTCAATGAAAATACTCTTTCAGACTGGTTATAGTTCAATTTCATGCATTAAATACTGTTTTACTGAGTGATTTCTCTGCACCATATACTTACAGGTACCTAGTTAGCCACTATAGCTTAGAGTCCCTGTAAGTTCACAAAGCTTTAATTGCATCTTAAAATTTTAAAAAGAATTATCAAGTCCTACACTTGATTTTAAGAAATCCCTTCTGACTGTATCTCCTGGCTTTGATCCCTTCACCATTGCAAATGATGTGTTTGAGGTAGATGGTCTCCAAAATGCATTAGCATTCCACAATTAATCTTCAAACATAATTTCTCAACTATAAGCAACATATTTCCATAATTTTTCCAGCACTACTAGAAGTATTTAATCCATGTGTTTCAACTATAACTCTCCTAAAACATCCAACAATAAGTGCATTAAAAATCTGCTTATCCTGACTCCACTCTCTGCCTCTGCACTTTTTGCTGAGCTCTAAAATACCTAATTTAATAACCTGCTTTTTCTTTATCAATACAATTCAGTTCCTGTATTTTCTTTTCTCTTGTGCAGGTATCAGCATTTCAACAGCAAAAAGGCTTTTTTGTTGACTGTTTAATGAAACTGATTCTCTTGACATAATCAATTATAGCCAGAGTTAGTATTGACTTCTGCTAATCACAGGAAAACCCTAATAAAACCCTAATTTGACTTATTCAATGTCTCCTCAGCAGTTCCCACAAGAAATGTGGACAGAACACAACACAGTACTAGATCACAAGATGGATAAAGGCAAAAAAAGGTTTGCTGGGCTTCACATGCTCCCCCAAGAACAATCTTAGAAAACAAGGTGGAAGCTACAAGAATTGAGAGACACATTTTATGGAAAACAAGTATTTTCATTTCAATGTATGTGGTTTCCAAACAGTGAACTTGCAATGAAAAGTACCAAATCCCACTTAATATTAAAATCAGTATAAAACCCCCTAATATGCATATTAAAATTCCTTTTTTGTTTGTTTTGACAGCACATTTATATACACGAGAAAAATACTGGACCTGTGGGATGTTGGAGAATAACAAAAACAGCTTTGTTCAAGAGTACACATTTCTTCATGCTGATGTGGCCTCAAACACACTATACTGCACAGAGGTTGTCACACTTAGCTTGGCTGTGGCTAAGAGGTCTATATGTGATCATTGTTACATGGGATCCTTATATTCAATATTACAGCAAATTTCTTTCAAAATAAATAATTTACCTACCTAAAGTACTTCTGTGTCTTCTAAACTACATTCTAAGACAACGGTTACACATTAGCAAACACGCAATTCTCTTTCTGTAGATCTTACCCAAATTTTGAGCAACACAACAGCTGCTGAAAGTTGAAGACAGAGAATGAGTTGGTCTGGAATTTAATGGGCTTCAAAAAAATGCATGCATTTGGGTTTTTTGTTCGTGCTCAAAAGTCTGTTTCTCCAATTTTTCTGCAAAGATTAAGGCATTACAAACTCCTGCACCTCCACTAGAGTCTGGGGAACAAAGAGGTCTGACACCACAAAAATATTATGTGCATAAGTCATTAATTTGACTGTGAAAGTTTTAACATTCTTCCTTTCTACACTACACACATACACAAAAAAATTACAAAGAACAGTTTTCTAGATACAGCCACAACTACATTTAGAGATGGTAAAACCGACTGTTACACATCTACCTTCAAATCATCCTGGGTTAACATGAAAAACCTTGGTTTACCTGTAGGAATGAGATCTTATTTTAAGAACAAGGTATATATACACAGTATCAGGACCATCACTGATACTGATTGCATTTCCCAGTGAAATTATGCAGCATGAAATCCCAAAAGAAATTCAATGAAAGTATCTTTAGCAAAATGTAGAAACTTTAATTTACATGCAAAACTACAACTTATTCATAATAAAAAACTAGTGACTAAACAAATTAAACACAATTTGTAAAAACGGTCCACATTGCTAAATAGGTCTGTACAACCAAAGATTTACAAAGTCCCTGTGCATTTTTATCTTTTCAGTGCACAACTGAGTTTAAAGGTTCTGCTCGAATATTCCCCAAGTCAAGAGCGGAATCTGTCTCTTCATCAATTTCACCAATCACAGCACTGCAATAAAAAAAAAAGAGATCAGGTTATTATTTGTTGAAATCAAATCACACTGTTCTAAAACAGAAGCTGTATTTTATCTTCTAACAAGCTTTACTTCCTGTTGAACTATACCAACTTCTGATTGATGCTGTTTCTTCCATGAAAGCTTCTAGTGATGCACACTGGAATGCTCAAAGTACTTTATACCACGTACTGTTTCTTTCCTTTTATTTTTCAACAGCTTCCCTATTTCATGAGAGACTCCTATTTTGAAGTTACTTTTACTTAGCTGTTGATTCTTTTTACTTCTTCCTATAAGGATACTGAATTTCAGCATGTTGAAGAGTTGCATGAATACATAATTATTACTTGTAATAAATATGTTTGAGTTTGTTAAGATTGCAAAAAAAATTGTATTTCACAGAAGCATATTTTGAATATATTTGAGTAATGTGGCTGTATGATGATTTCTTTCATCATATATTTCAATTGTATGATGAAACAGTGAAGTAGTAAAACATTATATGCTGTTTCATACACATTTTTACTATCTGAATGAAAAGCTACTGGTAGAATGGCATGCATAGTCCCACCTTTGTACATGTGTCAAATTACTTTTTCTTAAAAGTTTAAGTTGAAAGTGATGAAAGTGTTCAGAATGATCCACTTTCTCAATGGTATTAGATAAATGCACCTAGATATCAATTTGAGCCTCGGCATTCTGTTGTACAGGAGTATCCATTAGAATCAGAAGATGAAAATTCTTATCCAGACTTATGTCTTGATCACTGCAACATACTCTTTTTCCAGCTGTGATAAAAAAATAATCTTATTTTTGCCATCAGTTTCACAATGCTGCTGCAAAAGTAATCTTCCCAGCTGGCCCGCTTACCAGGCCTTCTTTCCTCTTCTCTTGTAACCCTCCCATGGGGTTTGGCACACCAGCTACTTTTCTCTGCACTCAATGAGCTTTCACCCTCATTTTGTAAGGGAATTTTATATCAAATACCAACTCATACATTTGACATGTCACTACATTGGCTTCAACACTTGCTACACTGTCAAGTCAGAACCTTCAAGGATTTTCCAAATTATAAAGTGCTCTCTGTGAACATCTGCTCTAAAGAAAAACAAAACAAAACAAACAAACAAAAAACAAAACAAAACAAAAAAAACCCAAAAAACAAAAACCCGTTGCAAGTAAACTTTGTATACCAGTCTGCTGACTTTTTGCACACAAATTCTATCTCATTTTTTAGTGATTATTCTGTCTTTTCCTTCATCATCTCCCAGCCTGTCCTTGTAGGAGAGATGCTCCAGCCCCAAGATCATCTTCAATCTCAACATTAAAATGCAATCACTTCTGTAAAAGAAGTGTAGATGTTTGCTATTTCATACAGAATCACAGTCGTTTGTTTGGCAAGATCAAGTCCAACCATTAACCTAACACTGCCAAGTCCACCACTAAGCCATGTCCCTAAGTGTCACTTCTACACATCTTTTTAATACCTTCAGCTTTGACAATACTTTCAGTGCTACCCACAAAGATGCAAAGTGGGTGGGGCTATCAAGATTTATACAGATTATGGCTATATAAATATAGACACACACAAACACATGTGCATCCACACACAAAGTGTGTATGAAATGATTTAAACAAGAACATGCTATACTTACACGTTATCACCTCTTACAATGTATAAACCCAGCACTACTTGCTCAACTCCTTGTGAAGAACTGAACACTCGTTCATGGCTTTCATCCAAAATCAAGTTTATGGTCTGATCAAAACCTTTGAGTGTTCCCTGAAAAAAAACACAAAAAAGCACACTGCCATTGCCCTTAAAATTCTTCCTCTTTGCTGTCAAGGATATCTTAAACAGAGTGGCAAAATAGAGAACAGATGTTCTATTCAGGTTTTATTCTTTGGCTCAAACACAAAAGCTAAAGAATGAAATTTTAAAAGCAATAACCAATTTAAGACAAGCACCCATGTATTACTGTGTGTTCATGCTAAAAGACACAATAAGCTTAAGCATTAAAAAAGTAAATTTTTCACTTTATCAACGATGTTCCTCTAGACAACCAATTTTACTATTTCTACACTGGTTTTTTTGTATGGATATTGCCAGAAATTAAAAAAATTATTAAATAAACAAAGAACAGAAAAGTTGGACTCTTGTGGTCAACAATATTGAAAGCATTCCTAACAAGCAATTTTAAGTGGTATCTCTTTGAAGGAGATTACCTTGTGTTTACTAAATTATTTTTTAAAAATAAATTTAAAAATACAGGATTTTGTGGCACTTAAGTACGTATTTGGAAAATTGTTAACATAAATTAACCATCACTAATTTATTAAGAAATTCAAACTTACATAAAACAGCCCTTGAAACAGTCATAATATGCATTTATATCATCTAACAACGAGTCATATATACCAACTCCATTCAGATCTTTATTGATAGGAAGTATCTTTTAGCACACACACAAAGTTTACCAGACTGACTTCAGCCAAGCAGATTTGGTGAAGCCAACAGGTTTCTGTTTTCTCCTTCCAGAGGCTGCACAAAGCTAAGTACAGACAGAAAGATACAATCCTCCTGCAATAATCATACTACTAAGTTACACTCAAAACACAAAAGAATAAAATATGGGAGGAAGCAATGCAAGGAGAAAAACCCCAGAACACAGAAGCAATAAAACCAAAAATATTATACAGTCTAATATATTAAGTTGGCCTATCCTCGGGTTTTCAGGTACAAACAGAAGCCCACAACACTTCTCCAGTTGATGTTTTTCTACAGCCATAGGGAAGAAATGGTTTTAGCATGAAAGTTGAAGAGCGTACAGCACAAAGTGGACATTTTAGATAGAAACTAAATTACTGAACAGAAGAGAAATGCATTTTTTGGTGCATTCCCACAGAAAAAGCCATTTGACAAAAAGGCCAGAGCATCTGCATACACAAATTTATCAATGGAAAAAAGCTGACATGACATGCAAGAAACAGTAAGTGTTCATAAAATTACTTTTTTTAAGCTTTATATCAATTATTCTGTACTATATAATTTAGTAATGTGAATATGTCAGACTATCCTAACAGAGCTTCTTTACTGCCAAGATGGGAATTCTTTATGGGGGAAAATGTTTAAAAAAAAAAGTCTTACCACAATCATTCTTCCATCAGAAGTAATTACTGCAACAGTACCTGATATTTCATTAAGGAAATATTTAGTCATATCTGAAATAGAATCATTAACAGTTTCTGAAGTGTTCATATGTAAAACACATTTTATGAGCCATTTAGATCCTAAAAAGCCTATCTGCACTTTTTTTAAAGCAGCAAAGTCGACAATAACATATGACAATACAGTATTTTTCATTAACATCTCCTCGAAAGCGTCTCTTCACCCAACCATGGACAATCATATCACCCAACCATGGACAATCATACAAAAACATGAAAAGCCTTAAAAACAGAATATAAGATTTGAGCTCACCTCTCTTTCCATTACTAACTGCACTGCCTCAAAATGGAAAGAACAGTTTCATAAACACTTTAAGTCCTTAGAAAACTTAAAAAGTCCTTTAAAAGCTCTGCAGTAGTCATCTCAAGGCTAGCATTCTGCATCCCTTCTTCCTGAAGATCTGATTATCCCAATTCGATGAGCATATATTCACCATCTTGACTAATTCTGGGTTACTAGCTTACTGTTTGGGAAAAAAAACTGACAATGTCTATGGGGTTTGACAATATCTTACAAGGAGCACAAAAAAACGAACACCAATGTCCCTACAGGAACCCCAGCTCAAGGGTTTTGAGCAAGTGGTGCGAAGCTGTTATCTAAACGCACGTTAACAGCCCTTTAAGGGCGCAGGCCCACCGCGAATCCCGCTCATCACGAGCAAAGCTCAGCCCGCAGCGCTGGGTGCTGCAGGGGACCCTATTCTCCGCGTAACCTCCGGCCTGCCT
>VXBC01007713.1:0-97754 GCA_013399945.1 Ploceus nigricollis | reverse complement strand
TGGAATAGGTTGCCCACGGAGGCTGTGGATACCCCAGCCCTGGCAGTGTTAAAGGTCAGGTTGGGCAAGGCCTCAAGCAGCCTGGTCTAGTGGAAAGTGTCCCTGCCCATTGTAGGAAAGGTTCGGATTAGATGATCTTTAAATCCCTTCCAACCTGTAAATTCATATGAGTCTTGCTAGTATGGGAACCATGTAATCCTCCCTTGGTTTCCGGTGGGCTGCCGGTGTGAGGTGGGCAGGAAGGAGGCCTGACTGCGGCCCTCCACACAGCCACCAAGTCCCACACAGCTGCTTGCTCATTTCCCAGTCAGTGGCATGGGGGAGGGAATTGGAAGGATGAAAGCTGGAAAACTCTTGGGTTAAGATAAAGACAGTTTAATAGGGAAAGCAAATGCTGTGCACACAAGCAAAGTAAAATAAGGAATTAAGTCACTGCTTCCTATGGGCAGGCAGGTGTTCTACCATTTCCAGGAGAGCAGAGCCCCATCACATGTAATGGTGACTTGAGATGTCAAATGCCATCACTCCAAACATCCCCCCTTTCTCCTCCCCCCTGCCTTATGTACAGAGCATGATGTCATATGGTATAGAATATACCTCTGGTCAGTTTGGGTCACCTGTCCCGGCTGTGTCTCCTCCCAACTTCCCAGTTTAGATTGTCCCTGTCAGTAGTCCAACTTCCTTTTATTTCAGTAAAAGAGACAAATTGGCAAGAGGTCCAAACTAGGACTTGGTGTCCAGCCCATGGTTTAATTCCTGCAGGGAATACAATTTCTGGAAAGGAGAATGCTATTGTTTATTCTTCAAGCGTCTCTTCTTGCACGCTATAGCCATCTCAACCACAGGGAAAACAAAATTAAATTTTTTTAAGGCAAATTAGCCAGCAAAACCAAAATTGATGTTCTTTGGCACCTCTGAAGGTACCTACACCAAAGTAGTCTCTGAAGAATTTGTCTAATGGCTCACCCTTTATCAGAAACATGACAAGAGATGTCAGAGAACAAAATACTTTTGGAATTGGGCATTACATAATTCTCATCCTCTTAAGCTTTTATTATAAGAAGCTTAACAACTTCCACTAATGGTTACACCAGGACTGCAATAATTATTCTGTATTTCATGTAAGAGGCTAAAGGATTTTTGTGTGGGGGTTGACATTTTCCTTTTCATACTCTTTCTCTCTGTAAAGAGACATTCTCAAAGACCAAGAACATGAGATCATTGAGATACAATGGATATAGGTTGAAATCATTGAGATCACTGAGATACAAAGGATATAGGATGAAATCTTAAAATACTTGCAGGACATTGCCACAATACCTGATGCCACGGATCTCTGATCCATCTGTTTATATTAAGAGTCCCTGAAAACCAGAAAAGGGCTTTTTAAAAAATTGGTTTTATTTTATAAAGGACGATTAAAACCCAAAGAGTAAGGCCAGACTCCTGAAGTCTGGTGCCCAGGATTTGCCAAACCAGGTGCTTAAAAGCAGTTAGCATCCTCAGTATATAGGAACTCTGAAAAGAAAATTCCTGGCTTCATCTACGCTTAGGCTCTTCCTGAAGGCAGGTGGCTCAGCCCTTCTTCTCACAGCTCTAACTGAGGTTCGGTCTTCTGTTTGAAGCCACCGCTGCTCTTATTCTCCTTACAAAACACCCCCACACACAGAGGAAATGGAGAATTCTAATTTAACCCCGTATCTTTTGCGTGGGCGGGGGGGGGAATACTGCCTCTCCTCTTCAGGAGCAAGGTTTGGCAGGCTAAATTACAGCCTGGGGACACAAGGTGCGTAATTTTTGTGCAAGTTGTGCGCAGTGCGGAGGGCACACGGATCCACGCGGGAAGGCCCGAAGCTGTGGTTTGGCCGCGTGCCCAGCAGGGGGCGGCCCGCGCTGCTGCCCGCGAGCCTCGCCCTTGGCCCGTGCGCTGAGGGGAGGGGAGGGGAGCGAGCGGCCCTGTGCCTCTGAATCCGCCGTCCTGAGCCTCAGCAAGGCACCTGGGCCTCCTTCACTCAGAAAAATAGTTTTCTACCGGAGAATGAGATGCGTTTCCCACTAAAGATGCCTGTGTTTCTCCAGTGCTTACAAAGCGAGCCTACTGTGACTGACTCACATACAGACATTTCACAGGTTCACACTTTCATTAGGCCAGACAGACACGTTTTATTTCTGGTGACTGTATAACATTGGCAACATTTGGGATCAGAAAACTGTAGCTAGCAACCCGTTGCCTGTTCTTTCTCTTCAGTTGCTGCAGAGCTGCCCTTGGGGACATACTAAGTTATAATAATGCCCATGCCCATTAAGCTCTCAGTTGAAGAAACAAAAGACCCTTTTAAAAAAGCTTCCTTTTCTCTTACATTGTTTATCTATAGTTTAGTTGCTAATTACATTTGGTCCAGTAATTAAAATCAGTTTATTTCTGCAGTTGATTCTCCATACGTTAGGGTTGCTATGGCAAGTGATTGCTCCATGTTATGCTTTCTGCAGAATATGTGACCAGCTAATCATGCCCTGTAATGTCTGCACACTTTCCGGCTTCCTTAAAGTCTGCCAGGGCAGGGAGGATACCCTGGTACTTGTAAGGTGTGTGTGCAAGCAGCTGTGTGCAAAATTGTTATCTCGCCTAAGGCTGGTGGAATGGCTGAGTAAATGCTTTGTTGCTAGTCACTGTATAATGCTTATCAGTTTTACATCTACTCAACCATGCTAGCTGCTGCTGGCTGTTCCTTAGTTACTCAGAAGTAGCCAGGTTTTATAGAGCCAGCCATGCTGAAGAGTGAAATGGCTTTGCGATGCTCTCATGAGAAGAGGGCCCTGACCACTACTGCTGTGCCATGGCATGTCAAGCCATGTCCCTGTCAGATCAGATCGTGAAAAGTGCAAGACTTACTTGTCCAGCTTCCTTGGAAGCTGAAAATCTAGTGTAATCACCTGATGACTGTTGGAACAGGAGTTTTAAAGAATTTAATACAACAAAACTCCCCAAATTAGTAACATCCATCAGCCTGCTCAACAAGAACTGCATCCCTTGGTTGCTGATCAAGGCAAAAATAGCACCTGAGGTAGGGAATAATGGAGTGGTACATACTGAGGAAGAGGAATCAGGCAGTATGTACTCCACAAGAAAACTAAGCATCCCCAAATCCCACATATTTAATTTACTTAATCCAATAGCCTTTCTAATACTTTTGGGGACTCAAAGTTTTAAATCTCTCTGATTTTCACCTACATGTCCAGAATATCACTTTATAGAAAGACCTTAGCCTTTCTTTTGTCTTTAGTTTATACACACCCAAGCTGTCTAAACAAGATTGATTATGTGTTCAGGAAAAACAGAAACATCCCTTCACCTCTGCTTTATTCCTCTGAATCTGTAGAGACTTTAGGGCCCATTATCAGCAATGCAAGGACATAGTTTTTTTTTTGTCTGGTAGCTGGAGAAAAGTAGCAAGATCTCGCTCATCTCATGCATGACTAGCTGCAGTCTAAGTTGAGCTGTGCTTCATGCATATTATTTTATCAAATGACAGGGGTTTGCAATGAAACAACTGGAAAATATCATAGAAAGTTAACAGTCTGAAAAGGGTTGGTAAACTGTGAATGTGTTACAATACATTAGAAACAAATCTGTAGCATGAGGTCCCAATAAAAAGTACTCTTTTTATTTATCTTTAGAAATTCATTAACAAACACCTGATCTAAATTTTGTTATGGTAGCAACTGCTGCTATGGGAAACATTAAAAAAAAGCTACTGAAAGTGCTCCTTTATATGAAAAAGTGCATATTTTCCCCAGCAATTTTTGCTAAAATATGCAAAATACCATAGCAATCTTAATGAGAATATCCCTACTTCATGTGTTAGCATAAAAATAACTTTGCATGTTTCTGTTGGCAGGAAAACAAACTCTTTTCCATTTTCTTCCTTTTTTTTTTTTTTAACTGAAGAAATGGATAACAGCTGTAGAAGTTCAGTACCATTATCATTTTAGCTAATAATTTTAGGGGATGTTACGAACTATTGGTAGGAAAAATGCCATTGGTAATGGGTCGTGTACCTATTACAAAATAACAGAGCAAATGGATTCTCGTTTTCAGTTGCTCTAAGCAGAGCATAAAGACAATTCTGTTGAACATAGAATAAATAATAAGCTTCAAGTAACTGGCATTTACTAGTATGTCATAGAATCATTTTTACAGTCACAGCTGAAATTGCATTTGCTAAATTGCTTTCATGAAGCAGGCTTTTCCTTCTGATAGATTCCCTACTTCTCAAAGTATAATTCATCCTCCTGTAAAAGCACTGATCCTAATCTTTAGTCTGCGTTAAGATGACTAGATCTTCCAGTTTTAATTATAAAGTCCTTTATCTTAATACTCTGCAGATATGCCCATTTGACCCCATTCCACTTCTTGTTTCATATGCTCTGTGACACATAATCACCATGTAAAAGGAACAGCACATTGTCAAAGGGCTCTGTTCAGAGATGACTTACATTTTGCCTGCTGCCAGATATAGTGTAGATTGCACTAAAAAATCAATGTATTTCTGCTTTGTAATTTATATAGCATCATTATTTTTTGAAGTAGGTTATCCATTGTATCAGAGAGCAGTCGTTTGGCACCAGGACCTTTGAACCAATTATGGAAGTGGAGAAAGATTATACTGCAGATTTTGTCCTGCCCAGAAGCGGTGTTGGAATCCTTGTTGGAAATCTCAATGAAAAATGATCAACAGGAGAAGAAGATAAACAGGACTACCTGCTTTCCTTTAATAGGCACTATGTTTTTTCTGACAAAAGGCATAAGACCAAAGGGCAGCAGGAGGCTGTTTTTCTTATCAGTAGGCTATGCTGTGAAAAGCAAATCTTGAAGAACAAGAAACAGAATTGCACCAACAGAATGAAGAGAGGTGGCACACGAGGATGGCAGATGCTATTCTTTCTTCAGAGCCTTGAGGCAGGCTGTCTGTTTTGTCATTATTTCTAGCCTAGGATTTTACAAGCTACTGCTTCAACTGGGTATTTTCTTTTATTACTTCCATGATCTCCTTGGTAATCACAGCTGGCATCCTTTTTCACTGCTAGAGTACATGCTTGTACTTTTAGCCACTCTCTTCATGTCCTCTGGTTCATGTTTCAGCTGGCACTTGAGACATCTTCTAGTGATGAGTCTTTTTAGCTGCTATTGTTGAGATACTGAGATTGGTTAATGTATGGGGAGAAAAAACAGCTTCAGTGAGATATTTGAGCTTTACTGAGGACCTTGCTTGTCCCAGGTGTAGTAGGTCATGATTCACTCAGGTGGGCAGCTGACACCAATGGCAGGCTCAGCATTTAGGCCTTTGGTGTGAAGAAGATAACTGTACATGCTGCACCCTGGAATCTGTGCTGCAGCCAGCACAGGGGTATCTGGGGGGGAAGGAGGAATTATGATGACAGAGATTAGTAGATGTAAAAGCAAGTGACAGCAGGACAAATCCTTTTGGTTGGCTTTCTGTTTGTACAGTTGGTCTAAATTGGGGAACACCTTTGTAAATAAAAAAAAACCAAAAAAAACCCCAGGGCTTTGGATCATGATGAGATGGAATTTTGTTGTAATTTCTTGTTTGAAGAAATATTTTCATGGGTAAAGCTTTTTGTTTGAGGCAGATCAGCTTCATAGCAAGTTGCATAGTGCTTAGGGTTTTTCCCCCTTTTAACTGCAGGAAAAAAAAAATTTTCTTGGATTGCCATGATCACATGTCCAAGGCCTAATTGTGACTCTGGAGTGATGGATGGCACAGATAAACTCTGTGAAATTTCTGGGCTATTTGAATTGGTACATCTAACACCTGCCCTGAAAGTACTAGTTAGTTTTGCAGCTCTGTAGTGCTGTAATAGCTGAGGGGGCAATGATAAAAGACCTTGAGAAGTGTCCTTCTGTTGGAGTCTTACCTGCTTACCTGGCTCTGGTGTAGAAGGGTTACCATCACTTCACAGTATCTCACATGAGAGAAGAGCAGTGTCTCAGAGAGCACAGTGCTAACCACTGGTAACTTCTGCCTTTTCATTATCATCTGTTGTGCTATTGCATTATTGATTAATGCTGTTGAAAGCCATCCACACTGGTGTCTTATGTTCTTACTGAAAAACACTTAATATATCAGCCACATCTAATTGAATAGCAAAAGAAATGAGTGAAATACAATTCATAAGCACTCCCTTTATAGTCATTGACAACAATATATACGTCACTGAATGTTGAACCCATCCTGAAGGCATAAAATTTCCAAATACATATTTTTTTTATATTTTACTCAATTTCTGCTGGGTATGGTGCTGCTATTAATGTTCTGAAGAGTCACATGCTTCATTTATTGTAGAGGCTAAAAGTATTCTTTCCATTTAGTTGAGCATTACCATGTCTCAGAATGATTGGTAAATATTATTCTAATCATGTACTAAATCTGCAAGTTGAACTACATAGATGTTCACTGAACTAGCAGAAATTCTTTTGAATTCAGTGGTGGAACTATAAATAGAATTTAGCTAATTTTAAAATATTGGTATTACAAAGGCTCCAGAAGGCATCAGTCAATATTAGGGCCTCATTATGGTAAACCCTCTACATAGGCATGTGAAAAGAGATGAAAAAGTTCTGGCTACAAGTACTTTGCATAGTGAGTAGTCAAGAGAAAGTGCAGAGGGAAGAAGGTATTAATGTCTCCATTTTGAAGCCCTTAATAACATGCCTTAGCTTTTGTTCAGCCCAGAAGAGGTTAGACAGACTGCATGATCATTAAAGCTCCCTTCCACCTGAAAATAATCTATTCTGTTTTATTCTATAGTATTTTACAGAGAGAATGCAAAGAAAAGTAATTTGCTGCTCTGTTCCACCTGTAAAAAACCCCCAGATTTCTGAACTATATTCTAGGCAATTTCTAATACCTTTTGGTCTTTGGGGAAGGTTCCTCTGCTTCCCTCTCAGCATGTAATTTGATACAGAATATGTAAGATCATTCCCCATCTTGCCCATTCCCATGTCCTTTCCAGAGACTTCAGGACTTTGCTAATCACCTTCATTCTCTTTCAGCCTCAGAAAGAGAAGTTTCAGAGTGGAATATGGATGCTACACGTGATGTAAGTAACTATTATCACCTGCCTCACCTACTTGTCTGACTTTAAATAATTAAACAAGCAAACAAACAAAAAGATAATTACAGGCATCTGAAAGAAATAATTAGAATAGAAATAATATTCATTGCCATTCCTGGTGATACTGGCATGACATATTAGGGTCTTTATACATCTTTCAAAAATGGTTTGTGATTTTTTTAATGTCAAATAAGTGATGGGGCAGGTACCAGTCTTAGACAAAAAAGGCCACTGCAAATTAAATCACAGTATCAAGATAAGGCTGTCACTGTGCAAGTCTCTGCTGCCCTGAAGCTAATGTGCACAATCTGTTTCTGCAAGTGCTTTCATATTTTTGCTCTTTATTATGAACATATACAGCATGTAAGTGTTTTTAGTATTGGCTGACTCTGGTATTCTGTAGTCACGATTGTGGTATTTAAACAGGAGATGATCTGTTCTGCACATGGAAAAGGGGCTGTGTTAAAGAGGAAATAATTTTAAAAAGCATTGGCAAGAGGATGTTATGTTTATTTCTAAAGAATATGCTCAGTGTTCATTATGTTCATGTACAAACCCATGATGATTTGAATCTGATTTCTATTCCATACCTCAGAAGCATTATCACTGTGTTAGAAATGCAAGTATGCTATTAAATTGCAAAGTTCTTACATGTATATAGTCTCATCTATTTCAGATGTTGTATAACATTACTTCCCAATTTCACTCTAGGAGCTGTGATTACTTAGATTAAATGAGCAATGTCACTTGAATAGCAACTTCGATAAATAATGGGGATCTTTTTATAAAACTTCATCATATTGTTAATATTCAAAATATTGTTAATATTCAAAATGTTAATATTCAAAAAAAGGTGTGGTAAAACAGCACATTGCCGTTGGTTAAGAAAATTTCGTTCAAAGAATCTACCTGGCAGTGATTTTTAAAAGACATTTCAAGACTTTCTGAAAGTCTTGAAATACAAACATGACATGATTGTGTTATGAAGATGTGTTTGATGAGGTGAAAGCAATAAAAATTTGAGAGGAGTGAGTACTGATGTTTTCTCCTGAATAAATTAAGAATCAGTAAGTTTCTTGATGGAGAGCAAGAGTCAAGGTGAAGGTGAGAAGGACAAAACAAAAGAGTAGAGGTGAGAATTGATCCAAACAGGTCCTAAGGCAAGGAGGAAGTACTTTCTCTCTGGCTGAGATTTTCGTTAGATTTGCTTCCATAGGATATGATGGAATTGCATAAGGACGTAGTTCTGAGCTCCGTGGTCAAGGCACTGGTTTGACGTAATAAAGGAGGCTCTCTGCATGTGATCTAAAGATAGGTAAGTAAAACCAGTCATCTTTGGTTTCTGTTCAGCCATTTTGGTAACTTCTCTTTCTATTCAGCAATTTTAAGTTAGAAGTATAGTGCCCTAGGCATAATTTCCTACCAGCAGATGGGTCCTCTGGGGGGGTGGTATGGATATCAGGAGATGTGAAAAGTTAGGTAGGATGATTGGACCCTGAAGGAATCTTAACACTCCCTTTCACTTCTTCCTGCCCATCAGCTTCAATAAACCAGTGCACAAAAGCTGTTTGGAAAACAGCCAATTCAAAACAAAACTTTATGTGTCATTGTAGTTATATGAATGCTAAGCAACACCTGCAATGAAGCAAACTGTGGAGAAGCTGTTGTGCCCTTTCAGAAACATTTCATAGAGTTCCACTAAAAAAAAAGGTAAAACATCTTTAGTAACAAGTCTAGCCTAGAAACTTTCCACAGCAGCTTTCCATGATGGTTTCAGAGTAATTTATGTTGACAAATTCAAATATCAGCAGAAACTGTGACTTCCATAGGTATAAAGTGACTCAGTGTGATATCATGGTGATAGAACTGTGATACCATGGTGCAAAAACACACAGGAATTTTGTTATACTTGTGTGAATAGGTGTGCAGAACAAAAAAACCTCACAGAATGTCAAAGATCTGATTCTGTCAGAGGTATTACCCCATCTGGCCTGAGATGATGACATAAAATTGTGCAGCATCTCTTGACTTAGTAGATCTTTCACAGTTGATGCTTTCTGAAGCTGTGTGCCAAACAGAGTATCATTGTCTTTCAGTTCATTCAGTGACAGATGGGGAAGACCTATCACCCTTCCCGTGTGCTGTGGCCCAAGCTTGTCCTGGAGAAGACAGTGAAATGTGTGCACATTGGCTGTCATGTCACCCCAGGAGGCACAACTCCAAGGCTAAACTGTAATCCTTATCACACGTATATCAGTAATTCCTTTCTCTTCAGTGGAGTTTCACTGCTGTTGTGAGGAACATCACCTACAATTCCTGACTGTTGGAAAGCAACCAGAAATTTGATTTCTGTAGATGAAACAGTAGTTTAAAACAGCAGATTCACTAAGTCATTGAATATCAACAGGAAGCTTTATATATTAGCCTAAGTCTTATGGCTTTAAACTTTATCATTTTAATGGAGACTTATTTTTAAAATGGAATTCATTTCATGTTACTGCTGTGTAGTAATGTTTTACAGGCACTGTTAATTCTTATCCAGGATTACAAATATGCCTAAGAATAAAATGGAAGTAGATGTTATGGTATTAATTTATGTATTTTTGGAAAACATCAAAGTCACATAACTTTATGACTAATGATTTCATTTAATTATACAGTTCTGCATTTTCATTTTTAAAGAAATCTGCAAACAATGACTAATTAATCCTTGCAGCAGTACTTTGAAATAGGTAGATAGATGTAATTAATTCCATCTAACCAATTCCTTGCCCAAGGCAATACACTGAATCAATATTTAAACGAAGATTAGAGGTCATTCTTACTCTTCGGTCATTTCACTAAAGTAGCAGTTCCCAAGTTTCCTTGCTGTGATAGTTTAGATGGACATATGCTTTGGCCTGTGCCAGATCTTCAGTCTCTATCTTCCACCTCTCTGCAAAAATGCTTCCCGTCCCTCTTCCCCTCAGAAATGACTTCCGCTCCAGTCAAGCCACATGTGGAATGTCCTACTTTTCACCTCCAGAATCCTGTACCTGGCTTTTTCTTGCTTATTCATATCCCTCCTTAACCAACTCCTTGCACCCACAGTCCTCCTCCCACAAGTTTCCTGTCTTCCAGGAAACCATTGACCCTCTTTGATGGATCCTTGCTTCTGTGCTTGACGTGCACGTAGCATCCCCTAGTGAAATACCATTGCTCTTCCCCTGCCCCTGCTCCCCCCAGCAGCCATGAGGAAGCTCTGCTGGTGTAGCTGCTTTTCTCTTCTAGCTGGCTCACTCTTGTATGGTGAGCAGAGATAAGATTGAAGGTAAGCCTTGCACCATTAAATAGCACACACTATTCTCATAGGCCATGGCCCATACCAAGGTGCAGCCTGCAGTTGACGTGTCTGTTGTTCTAGGTGGAGGTTCCTGAAAGGATTTGCAGCACATTGTGAGTCACAAAAGCAGTTTATAGGGTCAAGGGCAGGCATTGTCATTCAGTTAATATTGACGTCTAAGGAAGCGGAACCAAAGAGAATCTTATATAGTAAAAAAGAATACTACTTGCCTTGAAAATAGACTAGTGATAATATTGACTGGAGTGAGGCAGGTCTGAGCACCATGGTGACCAGCAGGTATTGCAAAATGACAATAGTTGTCTGTGGCAGACTGTGATAATAGCCTGATTTGACAGAAGAAACTAATTCTGCATTGCATGCAGTGATGGATGTGGTACAAGAAAAGAGAGGAAAAAACATTAGAAAAGGAGATTCCCATCTCACGTCATCAAAGAAAGGCACAAACCTCTGAGAAATAGTGCCAGAACCTGGACTTCTCACTGTGGTGGTGTTTAAGATCTGGTCAATCTTATTTGGCTATAGCTTTTCTTATCTGGTAGGAAATAAGAGTTAATGTAGTGTATCCTGTAACTTTAGATAATAAAGCCACATTTGTATTTGTGCTTTGATGTAATATGTCAGACTAGAAAAAGTATTCACAGAGACTGTAGGGAGTCTGCTACCCAACAAATTAGTGAAGGGACCAGAAGTATTCCTGCAGACAGCTGATCTGACTGCCCTCAATTGACATGCCAAACATTTTTGGACCTGTCATTTCCTTTACTTTATCAAAAATGTTATGTCTTCATGTAACTGCAGGAGACAAGAGAAGAGGATACACAGAGAACCTGAAATTCTTCAGCAGCATTGAACAGTAGCTAAGGAAATATTCTAAACCTGATGCACTATTGCAAAAACTCTGATTTCTCTCAGCATTCCTATAAGTGTAAATTTCTATGGCTGAGTCTGCATAGCTATGTCTTCTGCTTGTTCCATTTCCTTTAGAAAAATGTTTGATGCCCTGCCCCTTACTTTCAGGCTCTCTGCAACTGACTGAAAGGGCAGATAGCTTCCTAAAATAGACAGCCTGACTCAAACACAAATTGACTGAGCTACGACTACATAGAATTTTATGTAGTGCAGAAGGTCAGATAGATGATCGTAATTGTCCTGCTTGGCTTTAGATCACTGGATTTACTTGGGTACTAAGTCTCTCCATTCAGCATGATTCAAGAGAGTAAAATCCAGATCTCTATAAAATAGGAATTGTCCATTCAACCAAATGGAGAATGGCTGATCATAGACATATGGCAAATTCATTTTTTGCAGGCTGTTGATAATCTCAAAGAACATGTAGTAACAGAACAAATCAGCATGATGGTGGAGGTTCCCCCGCCACCCACAGTGGGTGATATTTTGGGGCACATAAACAGGACTGAGTTACAATAACGCATCCCTTTCAATCTGAGTAATTTTCACTGAAATCCAAGATGACTGGATGCATCTGGTTCTTTCTGGTTTAAAATAATTATATACTGCAAATACATTATATACTGCAAATAGATGCAGGAGAAGGCAAATCACTTAAGGACTTGTCTTGGAGGAAGTAACTTAGTGAAAATATGAATGACTATCAGTTTCCTGACATAGTTCAAATGTTAAATGACAGGTAATTTGAGATCACCCAAACCGGATGGCAAAGCTTTATTGTTATGATGCTGTTAATGAAATGCTGCTTCTTGACAATTGCATTTCTTTTTCACAGCGATTTTGAAGGTTGCTGTTCTGATATTTTCTCTTGCACTTACATGACTCTACAAGTGCATAACTTATATAAAAGAATGTAGTGGTGAAGATTTGTTGCATAAAATCTTGACAGAAATTTTCTTCTAGTTTAGGAGCATATTTTTTTGATTTCTGGAATTAAGGACCCGAGAGCAGCTGATAAGCACAAGGCTAAAGCCTCATCCCACTGAAGTGTTACCAGTGTACTGTAATGAACAGAATCCTTTAATATGATAACTGCTGTGTATTTGGTGTTCTCTGTCTTTCTTGAATGGAGAGGAGAAAATGAAATGGTGACTTTTCATTATGCAAATTTTGCAGGCAGTTTACTGTGTTTAATGAACTCTCACAGCATATGCAAATGAACACTTCCGACCCTCTCGCCACAGATCTGGCACACAGTAATCACATGTTCTGTGTTTCTGTGCTATATAATGGCTACCTCTGCCCATAGAAACACAACCCTCAAAACTGAAACAAAGGTCTCTAAAGACTTCACTTTGCCAAAGGTTAGATCTGTCTCTGCTTCTCAGGCCAGGACATGTGAGACTGACGGGTGGTGTCTTCTCAGCTTTAAATCAAGCTAAAGGCTAGGTGGTAAGTAATAAAGTCTGCTGCCCTTTCTGTCCTACAGCAAAGAACAAGCAAGACCGTTACTCCATTTTGTGAAGGCTTTCTCCTTCAGAGTCACTGAACTCATGGAGCCTTGAGCTCCATCTGACCAGAGTGACTTTGCCAGTGTCCTGTTGGAACTGAGGTAGTCCTACAGTACCAGTTCAGGTAGAACACAGCATATTAAGCACTTTCAGTGAAATTCAGCTCATTGCAGAGAAGACACATCCATCTGTAGGGTGCCTCTTAAGTCAGCTATGCATAACCACAGACTTTCGCATACCTCCTTTTTGCTTCTGTGTTAGGCATAGTACTTCCATTCCTTCCATTTCTCTCTTTGTTAATACATTATTGTGTCTACATTTGTATGTTCAAGAATATTTGTTATTCAGAGCCTGTAGATGACTGCATGATATCTTCCTGTCTCTTAGCTTAAGAAGTACTGGTGCTGCTCAGGTTGCATCAGAGTATGAGCAAGAAACTTTGTGATCAAGTCAGTGGCTGGACTGCCAGGTGGCAAATGCTTATGCTGGGGACTATTTTTCTCCATTTTTGCTACTAGTCCCATCTTCATTGTGGAACTGGTATTTGGACAGGTCTTTGAAAATGTTTTAACTATCCTACCATTACTTGGAAACAAAAGTGAACTTTCTAACAACTGCAATGTCTTTTACGGTGACAAATTGTTCATCCATCTATCTATCTATCTCTATATATCTATATCATATATAATATCTACATGTATACCTTATGCATAAAATAGTATGCATGTACATCCACATATATATAAAGTGCATACACTGGCATTGCCTCCAACAGTAACATTCTTCAATTGTGGTCCAGACAAAACTGTAAAAGTATTTTAAGGAATGGTTTAATGGATCTAAGTTGCCAGTCTTGAGAATTACTAAGCATGTATGCTTAGTATGCTGTAGAGATCAGACTCTTTAATTATCTTAAGTTCAATTTATAAAAGTGAGAATACCTTATGCCAGTAGACACTTGCAAGTTTAGTTCTGACACACCTGCTAGATTTTGCAGTCAGCAGCTTTGCAGATGACGCTGTTGAAAGTCCAGATTTTCAGGGAAGCTTTTCCCTCTCTTAAACCAATCCTGTGACTTACCTGGTGAATTGAAAACTTGATTTAGTTATAAAGAAATCATCTGCTCTTGTGCTGGGTTGGGCTGCAGTTAGATCAGCTCTCCAAACCTCTCTCCCTGATCATGCTACTCCAGTGTAAAACCAGGTAGAAACATGTGACAAGGCTTAAGAAAGAGATTTAACTCCTAGGTGGCTACAGGGCTAGTGTTTTCTGTGCCTAAGAACAACTTGTCTTTCTCTTGATTTTGCCCCCAGCTTGTTTTGTTTTTACCTGTGGAACAGTGCAAGTAGATACCATAAGATAATAAGCATGTAACATACTGCAGAAGTGACGTAAGAAATAAATTAGATCAATGCTGCATCCCTTTATTTTTCTGTGAATCAGCTTCAGCTCAGCCTGACTAGAAGTTCTTTAACAGTACCTGGCCACCCCTTCCCCCATGAGCCTGGGAAGACCTCTGTCTTCTCCACTCTGCTGGAGGTTTTGAATCTAAGCATTGCCTCTATGCAAACTGTAAGCATGCCAGAGACTTAACCTGCAGAAAATCAAAGGCAGAAATTCCTGCAGTCAGATGATTTTTTAAACTTTTGCTCCCAGTCCTTGCAAAACTACATGATATTTAGTGATCTAACAAGTCCATAGCCCCTGCCCAGGAAATGAAATGGTACTATATTCTTATCAGGGATGAAAGACATTGAAATACTGGAGAAGAAGTTGAAAAAAATGGAGGTATTGTGTAACAATGAAATAAATCAAGCTGCCTGAGTATCTCAGCCTACAATTTCACTTCACTTCCGTGTGAAGTTTTCAGAATTTGTGTTGCAGCTTTATTTTGCCTGCTCTTCTAGGGGAAATTAGAATAGTTAGGCATTTTTGTAGCTATTTGCTTATCCAGCAGCAACGTAAGTCAGTTTATGTTTTTTATAAATTTAAAATACTGTTGTCCATCTGTTTTCTTCATCAGTGGTGGCTTTAAAGAAGTACCACTAGAGGGCAAGCTGACAGCTGTAAGCCATCTGAATTTTGGGACTTCAGTCCTCCAGATGCTGAGGTTGATGAGAAATTATTAGCTCCAGTGGTGCTAAAATAAACCTTAAAAATCCATTCGCTTCCTCAAAATCTTAAAACTTCCCCAAAGCCTTTAAATATGGAAAAGAAGCTATTTCATTTAAGCTAAGATTCTATGAATGACTGTTAAATGTGATTTTAAAAATTATATATATCTTGTTGATCAGTATTATAGAACAAGAATACAAGCATCACATCACATGTCCTTCTTAAATTGTCTGGAGTTCTGTAATGTAAGTAAATGGCAGATCTTAGCAATTCTCTTATAGGTAAATAAGGTATTTCAGCATACATACATACGACATATATATATATAAAAATACACATCTATCCATGCCTACAAATACATTTACTTCTACATTAGCATTATAGATGGAGTGCTGACAAACATGAAAAAGCTGAATTTGATTCCTAACACTGTTTTATTGTTCCCTAGAGCTTCAAAAAGTGCTTTAAAAAGTACCTAATGCAGTCCTACAGCCAGAGGCTTAGAGCTTGTTAGATGCCATAAACAATGCCACAGTGGTCCTCGTCAGTGCTTGAATGAGAGGCCTCCGAGGCAAGAAGGGAGTCTGTGGGATGCATGTGTTTTTTGCTTTTAATCCTGCTGCTCCTTGAGTTTCCCACAGAAGTTCTTGTATTTCAGTTTGTTCTCATCAGGAAACCTTTGTTTCCTTTTCTCCTTGTATTTCAAAAAGAAAATTGTATACAAACAGTTGGAAAAATCCTACATTACCAGCTGGTATTTTATTTTAAACACTACATGCATAAGACTTCAAAGGAAATAATAAGCAGTGTTTATAATAAAGTCTTTAGCATTTGGCTCATTATTTGAAGGATGCTGTGGATAACATCTCAATTACCAAGTTACTGTGCCCTCAAGCTGGAGCCTTTTCCCTCTAATTTTGTCCCACAAGTGCGTGTAGCTGCGATAACACTTTTTTTACACTTATACAGTATTCTTTGCTTTACAAGTCTCTAAACAGACTTCATGAGGCATACAGCATGTTGATATAGTAAAGGGGTTTCCTCCAGCAAGAATTGTGCATTAAGCCTTGGAAAAAATAAGACTTTCAACAAAACTTTTGGAGGCTTCCTCCTCATGGAACACTCTAAAACTTTGAGCTCTTCTTGCATGACAGAGCAGGCCTGTAACTCCTGCCTGTCCCTATATCAACACCCTTTAAATCCCGAACCTGGTGCGTCAGGTCCAAAAGAAGTAGACTTTTGTGTCTGATAGGTCCTCATGGGCAGATCCTGTTGGCCACAAATCCAGCTGAGAAGGCTGCCCTTTCTTCTGCACAGCTCAGGTCTCAGAGGAACTCCAGAGCTGAGCCTTGAGGGCCAGCCAGTTCCTGCACAGCAAAGACATGGCAACAACACCTCCTAGGAAGGTTGCATAGGCCCCTTTCCTATGGAGGTGACATACCTGGGGCTTGGGAAAACGAAGTGATGGACTGTTGAAATGGGGGTGAAAAGTCAGACACTTCCTTTTAGGACAAAGTGGGCTGTGCAGATGTTATTTGTCCTGTTTGTGTTTTCTCTTGCTGTTGGTCCCTCAGCTAATCTTACTGTTGGTAACGGTGGAGCCATCAGAGGCACAGGCAAGGGATGCAAGCAGAAGCATCATCCTTATGATCCATGAGAGGAAAGGGGATTTCATTCAAGGGACTCTTCTTTATGAAATCCTGAGAGATCGTCCTTTGTTGATGGAATCCTGCAAGTAGTGATTGTAGTGCCCCATGGAGTATTGGTGGCACTGGGGACCAGACAGTTCTTGTAAGCTAGCACAAACCCCAGAGGACCCCATTGGTTTTGGAAGGCTTCTGTAGGACTGAATAATTTATTTGATGGATAGCTGCACAGCTAACATTTTTCCAAGGAGCTAGATCTGTAATAGGCAGGGTATGGCCCCATTATCTGCCTTGACTCTGCAGTGGGTGAAATTTCCCAAGTTGTCTGGGGAAGAGTGTTTCTTTAGTTTCTGTGATTTGAAGTATTTGAAGTATTCTCTATAAAATAGTTTGCATCACCACTCTCTATAAAAGTTTGCATCACCACTGTTAATCATGCATATTTGAATAGCTGTGTGCCCAGTACATTAGGTGGCTACATAGGATAGTGTTATCTAATGATGATCTTTATACCTAGTTGGGTATAAGTACAGCTAGTCAGATTTTCAAAAGAAGCATACACAGACACATGCACACAAATACCTATGAGAGTTTTTCAGTGGCTTATTATTTAATTTTGCAGGTAATAACTAATTTTATTTTTTGTCCAGTTTCTCCATTTATCCTGTATCTGGTGATCTACCTACTGCTAAATAATGCTGATCACTGGAGTTCCTGACAACAGTGCACCAGTGGAAGTGTTCTCAGGACAGCATTCCAAGAAAAGATGGGATAATGAAACTCATGAGACACCTGATTTTATTTCTAAACATAAAATTTTGAGGTTCAGAGAAAATGTTTTGTCTTTCAGGTTTTCATATTTCATAGAAAAATCAATGGAGCATGAAAAACAGACCTTGGAAAATTAACCAAAGCTGTAATTTTCTGCAAAAAGGCTGCTTTAGTAGAAATATTTTCATCAAGCTGTTAAAAGCATGAGTCCCCCTGCTGATATAGTGCTCTGCTCTGAATTGGAAAAATGAGTGTGGATTCTTAGACATTTGCATACATACATGCTAAAGACACAAGTCAGGTTCCAGCAGAATTTTGTTTTCATGCAAAATGTCAGACCCTTGGACTCCACTGAAAGCTTTTACTCCCAGGTAATACCTGGGAGATCTGCTTCCAGCTCTTAACTCTCCTTTTGACTGATCTCTTTCAGAGTTAATAAGAAGCTATTTGCACTCCATGGCGAAGATGCTTCTGTCAATATTAAACTATAATTGATCCTCAACTTCACCATTTATATCAGCAACAAAGTAAAGCGTACATTATCTTTTTGTAACACTTAAATTGAGCAGTGGTTTGCATCAAACATTTTTTTATGTTAATGATATCATTGCAATTCCTTTCATAGTATAAAATAGTTCATTATCAATGACAATCCTGCTATGGGTTTGGATAAAGTATTTCTCTTTATTAGCCCCATTTATGCTTCTCTTTATTAACCCTGTTGTCAAACAGCAAACAAAAACTGTAAGTGGTCTCTCTTACTTAGTTCCTGTTGCTTTGGAAGCTAGTTACATGTCTTCATTTGTAAATTGCTAGTCTTTTTTAAAAAAAGAAATTTAAAAGAATCTTGGCTGGTTTTTTTCAATCTTTCTTTCTTTCTGTATTATCATGAATATGCTATGTTTAAGAGCTCTATTTCAAATTTGTAGGCTGCAGCTTCTGAGTCTTTTCAGTCAGCCTTCTGATAGCTAATTAACTCATAATTCAATTTAGAGCAGGACTTTATCAGCAGAAAGTCATAATCAGAGAGGAAGGATGGGGTAATGACTAATGAAGTCTTTTTCCAAGATCTTTACCAGTCTTCCTTGGTAACCTTAGAAAATCTGTGTAAGTACTCTTATTTTCTTTTCCTGTGTCTGCTTTGTCTAGAGAAGAAATATTTTGATCAAGGACTATTGCTGTACATGAGAATGACTTCAAAGTGCTGCTGTCCTGATAGTATTCTTCAAATATGTGTCATGTTGCCTTTGAGTCAGTAATGGGTCTCGGGAGCTTTTCCTAACATAACCAGGTTAGAAGGGTCCTCTGTTACTTAAGGTCTTGCTAGTAAGAAAGTAGAAAGCATGGAAAAATCTTTCAAAGTCCATAGTAATAAGGTCTCCATTATAAAATTTTAATGCAGTATAATTGTGATTATTTAATTGTAGCTTTTAAATGGCATTTTCATTTGTTTTAAGATGCATCTGTCTAGTTAGTGAGACTGAGAAGGAACTTACATGAATATCAGTTAAGTCCATGTAATTTTTAAAAATAGTTGTTTTGGGAGATAAAATGTAGAACAGGTACACATCCATCCCATGACATTTCCTCTAAGTACACTGTTAAAAACACATCTTTATCTAACACCTAGTAATTGCCTAGTTAATGCAAAAAAACTGTTAGGGTGCTTTGTCTTCTGTAGCATACTCAGGCATACTGAGTTATTTTTACATTGGAAGGCAGCAGGGAGTCTTATTTTAGTACTACCTATTCACCACAGTGCAAAATTTCTGGCATTAATCTGAAAAAGGCTGTTTTATTTTTGCCAGGAGTTGAAATGCCTTTGAAAGTTACCAAGCTGACAACTCTGAAGGCTGGCATCCTGTTTTTATCTGTTGGATGGGTGCAACGCTGGCAGTGACTGCTCAAGCTGTCCTGCATTGTTCTATTGCCATCTACTCCAGGCAGATGTAGAAGGCCCACCCATAAAAAGGAGAGAGACAACCTTCATGACTTTGTTATAAATGGAGGCTAGCTAATCTGAATTAAAAATTAATAACTAAATTTATTTGCAATTTGTTACGCAATCGCAAATAAATTTAGTTATTAATTTTTAATTCAGATTAGCTAGTCTCCATTTATAACAACTTCATACTGAAGAACAGTAACAGCTCTGCAGGGCTTCTAAATACTATAATCTTCTGTTGGAATGACACTCACACCACCATATTTATTTACATCTGTCTTGACTGATACGAGTTGAAGATAATTAAGTCCATTGAAATAAGGTATTTTCTCCCTAATTTTTGTATAATCAATACAGAGGTGAATTCTGCCAAAGTAATATTCAGAGCCTAAATTTAGGAGCAGCAAACCTCTAATGTCATTCCACACTCCTCGTCAAATTGAAAAAGGTTGAGTATCCCCACAGCAGACTTAGAGCTCAACCCACCTGTCACCCTACAAGCTCTGAGAGTGATTAACTTTAGGCATTCTCCTAAACTACCTGGAAGGAGGTTGTACCAAGATGGGAGTTGGTCTCTTTTCCCAAGAAACAATTGATAGAATAAGGGGAAATGGCCTCAAACTAGAGGAGGTTTAGAGTAGATATTGGGAAAAAAATTTCACTAGAAGCAGTGAAAATATTTCACAGCCAGCACTGGAACAGGCTGCCCAAGGAAGTGGTTGAGTCACCATTCCTGAGAGTATTTCAAACTGTGTAATAGATTGATTTGGAAGGAATCTTTAAAGGTCATCTAGTCCAACACCCCTGTCAAGCAGGACATCTTCAATGAGTTCAGGTTGCCCAGAGCCCCATCCAATTTGACTTTGAATGCTTCCAGGGGTAGGGCATCTATGACCTCATTGGGCAACCAGTGTTTTACCACCTCATTGTGAAAAAGTCTTCCTTACACTGAATTGTAATTAAGTCTCTTTTAGTTGAAAACCTAAAAAGTTTGTTCCCGTCTTTGTTGTAGGTCCACTTCAAGCACCAGAAGGCTGCAATAAGGTCTCCCCAGAGCCTTCTCTTCTCCAGGCTGAACCATCCCAAGTTTCTCAGCCTCCTCTCATAAGAGGGCTGCTCTATCCCTTTAACATCTTGGTGGCCTTTCTGAGGACTCACCCCAACAGATCTGTGTCCTTCCTGTAAAATAGATGTGGTAATTAGGAGCATGGTTTAGTGGGACTTGGAAGTATTACAGTAATGGTTGGATTCTTAAAGCTCTTAAAGATCTTTTCCAAGTAAGTGATTCTATGAATCTAGGATTCTTACCCACAAGGTTCCAGTTCTCTCCCCAGGAAACACTGTACAAGATAAAAGTTATGTGAATAATATATGGTCTTGAGAATGCACTTTTTCATATCCAGTTCCCAAAATACTTCAACAGAGGAATGCCTTGGTACTTTTTTAATATACTGAAGCAATGTGTTTGTATTTCTCTGAGTATTGCCCAGGACACTGATACTAATGAGTCACATATTCTTACAGGATTGATATATTTTAATTTTACCTAGACATTCTGAGTTTGTAATACAAGAGAGATAAAATTTCAAACAAACAAAAGTACTCAATTTAAAAATGCCCAAATAAGTACTATTTACTATTGTAAATATTTAGTAACAGCCTAGCTACAAATGTTAAAGAAAACCATCAATTGATCCTAAGCTTGTATCTGGAAGTCATCTAGCTCACAAGCCATAAACACTAATATGTGTTGCCCAGTTTCCCAGTCTATATGATCCATATGAAGTAGAATTTGCACACAGTATCTGCAAATATTGCATTCCTGGGAGATGGTATATTAATGTTGGACTGTAGAAGAGTGAGTGCATTTCTTTTTAATCTTTTTGATGATGCCTACAAGGGAGCAGCAAGGTAATAGGATTGGGTTTCCATTGAGATTTCTCCTTTGTGACTACTGATCCTAAACTTTTTCAAGATGGAAGTTGATCCTCATAGACTGCTTTTCCTTGTATGGAAATGTAAGTGCCCCTTTTACAGTCATCTCCTCTCTTATGGTGAACATGTCTTGTTTATCATGGCTTGTCTAATCTGCTAGCAAATCTTTACTGTAGTGAGTGGTAAAATACTTTTCCTACCCTAGCATTCTGTAGAATTCATCCTGAAACCATTCTATACAGAACACCTTAAATTTACTGTGGACATGTGTCACCATGGGATTCGAGCAGTGTCTCATTACTATGACTCTAGAGACTAGAGGGTTTGATGATCAGTTTGGGATGGCTAATTTCCAAACCTTGTCCTTAATTGGTACACCGATACTACTGCATCTGCATACACATGCTCATTCCCTGCCCAGCAAATAGCCCATTCACTGCCTGACATTTTTTTTAGTTAACTAGCCTCAACTTTTTTAAGCACCCCTTTCAATTTGCTGCTACAAGGTACATGCAGCCAAGGTTATGAAGCTTTCAGAAGTCTGAATGTTAGATTGAAGCGTGTGACACAAGCATCAGACACTCAAGATAGCAGCTGAAAGTTATAACTATCATAATTACTTTTCCTTTCTCAAGTAAGAAATATTTATTCCTGTTTAGGATCTATGAGCTCAGGTTTTTCACAGAAAATGTTTTGCTGGTCTTTGAACTGCAAATTCCTCAGGTCTCCATAGGAACATACATTAAGGGATGAAACTAGATGTTCTTGTGAAAGCTGAAATCTGCAGTATTTGAAAGATTTAGTTCCTAAAAATGTACTTCTTGATCTATTGTGAATCAGCTATCTCAGTTTATCCAATCCCTACTTAATGCATGAATAAAAACACACAAAATATTTCAGATGTATTAGAGACTCAGATGTATTAGAGACTTTTTTGTATTAGAGTGGACAGGATTAAGTTATTCTCTTATAACCATTTAGCTTAGTATTCCCAGCAGAAGTAATGAACAGCATTCCAAGTATAAGAATATATTGACCTCATCAGCATTTAAGGCCATTTGTCACCTCATTGAGCTTGGCAGAATAGTCAAGGGTTTTTTGTATAAATTATTTCATTTTGTTCCTCTTCCAAGGATTAGCACTTACTGTTCTGGATCTAAATTCTGGCTTCCTCAGAAGAAAGGTAATTATAAAGTTTTTCAAAAATATTTAGAACATTATACTTGTTGTTGCAAATTAAAAATATGCCTGGATACATCTAATCAGGTGAAATATAGTTGTACACAAAATGGTTTTGCATGCTGATGGTGACACTGCAACATGCTGAATGTCAGAAAAAAAGGAAGAAGAAGTATTGCCTCAAGATAATTTTTGTCAAATGATAGGGAATGAAATATGTATCTCAGATTTTCTCTTTTGGCATGCATTTAGTCAGAAGTCACTGGGTAGCAAAAGATGCTGAGTGACACAGAATCTTAAGGGAAAAGCCCAAATGTTGAAAAGAGGCAGAAAAGAAGCCTTCACTTGCAGCATGTTCTGGAGCTTGTAAAAATGCAATCAGAGCCACTCTTCACTGTGGACAAAAGGATCTTTGAGAAGCATTTCTACTCTGGTTATATTTTGCTTCTTAACAATCCACTAGGATTACTTAATTGCTCCATCTGCCTATATACAAATTCTAAAACAAAAGGCCTAATGTTTTTTGAACATATGAACTTTTCACATATCTTTGATTGTTTCTAGTAGAGATGAAAAAAACCTCAGACTACCTCTCTGAAAAGAGCTGTGATCTCATTTAAAATCCCTGTCCAGAAGCTTTATACTGATTTAACGCCTATAGAAGGTTGCTGACTCTCACAACATCATTATTAGAGCCATAGACAAGGAATATATTGCTTTCTTGGAAAGCTTTCTACAAGAGCATCAGACTGTTCAAATTGTAAATAAAGACATAAACAATGTGCAAATGAAAAATATTATTTTTTGTATCTGGTGGAACATATTATTTTTATTTATGCCACAAGTAGTAGGCAATGAGGTTCAACTTCCAGTGGGTGGAGACCAAGATAACACATAGGACTGAGACCAGGACCTTAGAAATATTTAGTTTCTCCTGCTGTTGTTTTTGGATGACAACAGTATACTTTCCTGATATTTGATGTCTTTGCTTTTCTGACTGTAACTCCTTCTTCCGTCTTTACCTCCTGGAACATATTTTGAGTCTAATAGGTTGAAACACTATTGCTTCAAATTAAAAGGTGATGCTTTAATCTCTCTTAACAGAGTTTTATTTGAGATGATGCATTTTTCTCAGGTTTAATTGCACCACGTTTTGTTTGGTGTTTTGAAATATGATTCACATTACCTTTGTACCGTTAGTATAAGACAGTTTGATAGTTCATCCATCAGCAATTAGAAAATAGAAGGCCAAAGGCCTGTATTAACAAGTAAGTAATGCAAGTATGAAGCAATGTCACCATAGCAACTTGGCTTGCACACAGGATGCTGTATTTAACCTTGGGGAGCTCCTAAAAACTCTTGATTCCTGAAATAAGTGAAGTCTGTGTGATAGTGGGGCTCTGCCTTCAATGCTATAAGAGTAGATTTATCTTAGAAATGTGCAATTGCTTTGGCCCAATGTAACTTACGAGAAACCAGTGGTGTATGAGCATTTAAAGACATGCCTCATGGAAATCTTGACTTGCAGTTAGAAATGTTCAAGATTGCTTGCTTTTTTTTGGAACTGAGAAGGAGTAAGCTATAGAGTTTATTGCAATAAGACAGAAGTATCTTAACAAAAAACTTTAGACTTTTATTTCATTTTTTTTGCTAGTCCACACACACCTTCTATCTTGACAGTTACTGAGAGCTTTGTCAGGTAAAGGGGGAAAAATTCGCATGCTTTTGAGTTTCTCTTGTGGGTTTGAATTTTCAAGCTCCTAAACTAGCTATGTGGATAATCTTAATTAATAATATGAATCTATATGTTCTCAAGTCAGGTAAAAATCGTGTGAATTAGCTTCACTAGAGGGTCACGCTGCTCGTAAAACAAGCTCTAGGCAGCCAGTTCTTGAAAAAACTGACATTTCAGTAACCTTTATTAGGGAATACAGGAGTTTTAGAAGTGTGAAATCATAGGATCAAAATTAATCCTTATAAGGCACAAACAGTGGCAGGTTTGAATGCTGTGTGGTTACTACTTCCCCTCAGCAATCAGGTTGTAATGCTTCACCATTTCCCCATCTAGCTCAAGACTGGCTAAGATGATAAAATACCCAGGTCAAGAGACCAGATTTGCTGGAGGACTTGTCACCTAAGTGCCTTTCAAGGTGCCTAAATCACATATTATTAAGAGTTTCACAAACTTCTCTTGAGCTACTTTGCATCTACACCCCCTTGGCACCTCAGTTTCCAGTGGTAAGTTGCCCTAAGTTCTTATATTTCTGCAGAAACAATGAATACTCAGCTACCAAGTGTCCACCTCATACCTCCTGCTCTGGCAAGACTGGCAAATGAGGCCTTTCCTGTCTGTATCTCACCTATAGATACAAGTGCTCATATATTTTTATATAATTATTTTCTGGGGAGAATCATCCATTTGGAGCAAGTAAATGTGAAGGTCTCTCAGTAGAAGAGACACCTTTTTGGACACCTAAATTCCAAGGGAAGATTTAACAGAACAGTCCCCTTTAGCCTTTAAAAGAAATTATCAGCAGGTTTACCAATAATTGAAAAAAACACTGGTGTTCATAGCATTAAAAAATAAAAAAAAGAGTCACTATTATAGAATTATATAACTCCTGAAATAGTGTGGATTTCAACTATATAACTAAGAAATATGACTAGAAACAGTTTGTTAAATGTTTGGGGTTTGTCTCACACTCTGCTATTGCACTCTTGTTCAGGACATGGACTTGTACTGTGTTTTAGTATCCTGTCTGAACAGATAGTTTAAAACCCTCCATTATATTTTAGTGTATTTTACATTATTTCACAATCAGAAACTGTCATGAAAGTAGAAGAGATCTGAAAAACAATCTGTTAAATAAGAGAACAAAAAGGAGCATGAATACTTTAAAAATTCCTGCCAAATATCAAAATCAGGTTACGAGAGTAGCTGAGAGTATTTTGTCCACCCCATCAGTTTCCAAGTCAGTAATCTGCAAAAGCTGTAGGTTCTTTTAAGAGTCAGGTCCCACGCCTAGTGAATTCAGATGCCAGAGATTCCCCACTGCAGCAGAAAAGAAAGGTTAACTCTTTTAGGAGGAATAAATGTTGAAAATTTCCCGCTTCAAGACAAATACATTTTGGCTCAGCTTTTCAGTAAGGTCCTATTATTTGCTGTGCTGTTCCAGTGACAAACTTCTCAGTGGATGACTGTGATTAGAGACTCTCTGTCTTGGGGCCAGAGACATCCATCTGCCCGTCTGACCATCCTGCTGGGACATGGGCTTCTTGACTAATTCAGAAACCTTAGGCACAGTGGAAAGACTGTTGAGGCATATCCAGTCCCTGACTGTGACTCATGCTCTTCATGTTACTCATCCATGTGGGCACTAATGAAGTGACTGTGAGGTTCTGGGAACACAGGGGATGGAGTCCAGGTCACAAGTGATGCTTGCCAATACTCCCATTCGACTGCAGAAGCCTACCCTGGGGTCATATGAGTCATGAATTTGGATACAGATCTTTACTACTAATGTCAGCACTGGGCTTCAACTTCCTTAAAAATAACATACTGCTTTTTAAAGGTGGAATGGTGGAAGAGGGATACTGTGACAAGGAAACTGTTTAATACCAGTGCTCAAGCTGGGAGAAGGACTTTGATCTAGGGGTAAAAAGATGTGCTCTCAGCATCCAGAGGAGTCAACTACAGAATTTCAAATACTGTTTGAAATGTTGCATGTCATTCATGTCATATTGCAGAGACTAGCAAAATGTCTAACCTGATTCCCAGACTGACCTTCAGCTGCAGATCAGACCATGACTTCAGGTTATTTAACATTACTGTTATGAAAAGTTAAAACTGCTTGCAAAACACTCTCTGAATTCAAGGAAAGACATGAAAAATAAATAGCACTGTCTTATAAATGCATAGAATTGCAGAATGTTTGAGGCTGGAAGAGACCTCAGGAGGTCTGTAATCCATGCCCTACCTCGAGCAGAGTCAGCTACAGCAAGTTGCTTAGGTCTATATCCATTCAGGTTTTGAGTGTCATCAAGCTGAAGACTGCACAAACTTTCTGGGAAACATGTTAAAGTATTCGGCTACACTCACAGGAAAAAAAGAGTAAAATTCTTGTGTGTTCAAGTATAATTTCCTACATTTCAATTTGTTATCATTGCCTCAGCCTGTCAGGAGATGACTGAGAAGGGTCTGGGTCTATTTTCGTTACTTCCTCCCAGTGCATAACTTTTCTGGAAAGGTGGATGTTGGGAAAAGGTGTCATAATAGACTGTAATGCTAGGCACTTCCACAGACACGGCTGTATTTACCCGTATCCAGGTAAAGTGAGTGCTGAACCCCCTCTTTGTGGTTATGGAGCAATTGCCAAAAATAATTTTCAATGATTCACATTAAGAATGTGAAGCTTCATGTGGAGTCCCATTTTATAGGCACAGTTTGTGGTAATTGGGAGTGGGGCTGTGGCTGAGCCTCATCCCCAATGGGCTACAGCTGTGAAAAGCAGGTGAGCAGCATTGAAAGCCATGAGACATGGAGTGCCCAGGTGCACTGACCAATCACCAAAGGGAACAGAGGGCACACAGGTGCAATGCATGAACTATGAGGGGTATAAAAGGTTGGGCTAAAGAACAAGAAGGGCAGATGGTTGCAGCCTTCTGAAGTCATAGGATGTTGCTCTGTATGGGCAGATACCTGAAGCCTTCTGCTTTGCTAAGGTGTTGCTCTGTGTGGGTTGAAGCTTTCTGAAATTTTATGGCAATACTCTGTGCATTGTGGCTCATCTTGACTTCGGCATGTGCTGCAACCTATGTTGCAACACCATTTCTTCTAAATAACTTTATTAATGATTGAATGATGAAGTTGAAGTAATATGTTTAGAAAATCTACAGTCAATATGAATAGAGAAGTTGCTCTGACTTTGACAGCATCAAAACTGGAAAATAATGAGTCTAAAAAATCGGACATCCTCTGAAATTAAAAGCAGATGAACTTCAACAAAGACATGAAAATAGACATGTAACAGAAGTGACTTTACACAGAGAAGGATCTGAGGATTGTGATGAATCACAAATTGACTATGAGTAACAACACAGTATTTTTTCAAGAAAAGTCTTGGTCAAAAATACATTCCTAGGAATATTGTATTCAACACTTGGGAGGTAACTGTTTTGCTCTGCTTGGGAGCCAACTGGATCTCATACCAGGTGTCCACTTTTAGACACCACATTTTAAAAAAGATGACTTGGAAAAAAATCCACAATATGCTGCAAGGAATGCTACAGGATTTAGCAAATATAATCCATAAAGAAAGGTAATCCCATTCCTTTAGGCTACAAAAGGATACATTAAAAGGGGATGTTTAAATCTTCTAGTCTCTGAAAAAGGTAATTACAAATAGAATAATGGTCACTTTTTGCTTAAGACCAGAAAAGAAGGACAAAAAACTATTGCTACTAAATATTGTCATTTCTAAATTGCATTATTAGTGAATTCCTTTAAGAAGAAGTATTTTGACTGTTGAAATATTTAATACTGAAGTATTTAAGAATATGTGTGAATGTCTGTTGCCTCATTTCTCTTCACAGAGAAAAGCAAGGCACAACTTTTCCCAAAGATTTACTGGAAGAAGCAGCAGAGACAAAAGGAAACAATTCTTATCTCTGCCCTCTGTTCTCCCCTGTGGAATGTGAGTTGGAGATTGTTTACCTGCAAGAACTAATTGGAGTCCAGCTGTGTCTGGACTCTCGAAAAGGTCACAAATTTTCAGTTAGAGAGTTAGACTCAGAGTTAGAGTCAGATAAGTAAGTTAGACATAAGTTATGTAGAATAGGTTCTCTTCAAATATTTTAGTATAGATTTAATAAAGAGTGTGTTCAGCATCTCAAAGCTTTCTGAACTAAAGTCAGACATCTTTCATTTTCTTCTTGTCGGGTCCCTGCTTTCGCTATAAATGTGTTTTATTGGATGTGTTTAAGGACAGTTCATACCAGCGCCTGTTGGGGACAGTGCATGGGATGGACAGGACAGCATCCTGTTGTCCTTCCCAGATCTGCATCTCTGTGGTTTTAGGACAATGAGTCTCAAAGTGAGTTAACAGGCAAATGTAAATTCTGGCTCCAACAAAGAACACACCTTGGAGGGGAAAGGTTCATGTTTACCACAGTCTATAGATAGGATAAGGATAAGCAGGAACAAAAGCCCCAGATAATTTTTTCTCAAGTGTCCTGAAAAAATATAACCGAAATTTTCCCTACACAGACCTGGTGTAAATCAGTGTGTCTCCATTGGCTAGAATGTGCACTTTGTGGAAGATGAATGGCATCAAATTTTTGTAGGTAATTAAATTAAAGGTATCAAAGCCATGTTCGCAACAATTCTTAGAGAGACAGAAATCCGACTCTAATTTACCAGTCTGCAGTGTAAAGACAAGGTTATTAATCTGGTACATTCAGTCTTTATTAGTAAAACTTAATTACACAGCAAAGCTATTGTGAAGGCAATGGCTGCTACTGCTCTCCCCCAGAAAATGTAGTTGCAGTGCCAAACCAGCTGCATACATGCAAACAGAAGCAAATCTGCTGCTTTTTGTCAGCCAGAAGATCTGAAATGAACTTTGACTAAACTGAAAAGGCACAGGCACCCCTGGGTGTTCCTTAGCTAAAACCTTGCTCTCTTTCCACTTGGATGGGCTGCACCCAGAGCAGGAAGATCCTTCTTCTTAGTGGAGCAGTCACTGATCTCAGTCAGTGTGAACTGGTACTCATTCTTGTGGATGAGTCGTTCCTCACTGGAACTAAAATAGTCTAGGAATATAATGTTTTCTTGATTTTTTTAAAGTATAATTCCAAATGGTCTAATATATAGTGCATACTGATCCCATAAAGCATTTTCGTTCCTGAATCTTAAAACAATGTTGCTCCCTTTTGTTAAATTCTATAGATTTTGTCCCTAAAAGAAGCCATCCCTAAGTGCCTTTCTCTGTAGCAAAGTCATTTCAGGGCAATATGCAGAAATTTCTTTACCCATACGGTGTAACTTCATCAACATCTCTCTAAATAATTTAATAATAAGCTTTGTGGGACAGATTCATTCCTGAGGAAAGACAGAAGAAGTCAGTATAAAAGTCTGTATAAACAGACTTGTATCAGTGCCTTTTTTACCACAGATGAATTTATCACCAACTCTGCAGTTGAAAAGTTTGATCCAATAGTAAGGCATCTGGGAATGAAAATGCAAACTTATAATAAGATAAAAACACTGTCACTACCTGATAAAACCTATGTTAAAAATACTAGTGTTCCTTCCAACCCAATTAATTCCAATAATTACACAGTCATTAAAGCAACAGTCTAAAAGGGAAAATACCTTCATAGAAGAGTTCATGTGAACAGTTATTTAATCTGCTTTTTAGACTTTCTAGATGAATGACTTTTTGCCTAATATAGGACATTCTATTATCAGGTCTTTGCAGTCATTCTACTTAATTATTTCTCTGTCAGCATCATTTGTACTCTTAGATCTCTATATAAGGCTAGTTTAGAGCAAGAAATTTTATTCCTGCAGCTCTAGGAGAGGCCTTTTCATTATTCTGTGAGTAGTTTCACACTATATTTTCCTCACATTATCCAGCATTAAATAGACAACTATTAATTTCCAGGTAGCCTTTTCAGTAGGGTCTCTGAGGACTGCTGCCACAATCAGATTTGAACATTCAAATTCCATTTTATCTCCAGTATCAACATTTCAGTCCCAAACACAGATCATTAACACCATGTCCGTGCTGCTGCTTAGCCAGAAATGCTCACATATTTCAAAAGGATGTGTTCCTCTCACCCACCTTCCGCACTAGGCTGCCTAACAGCCCAGTTGTAGACACATTTCTTCACTTCCATTCTCTCAGGAACCAATGAATATTCATTCCATGCAAAGTGGAACAGTTTGAACAGAAATAATGGGATGCCTCACCCTTGTGCCTTAAAATAGCCGACCTTTTGTGATCAGCTTATTCACTTCCAAGTGGGAGATACCAGGTCAGATTCCCTCAGGCAGCAAAAGAAATTTAACCCAAGCCTCCCAAAGCCTTGCTAGCACATGTGGGTATTATGATCCAAGCTTTTCTTTGCTATATCTTTCTGGTTATCTTGGCTTAGCTTGTGTGTACGTGTAACTCTTGATCCCTTAAATAATACTGGTCATTTATGAAATAAACAGGATGGTTTCTGTGATGCACTGCTGGGCTTCCTCTCTGTGGAAGCAGTGTGCATAGAGCTGAGACCCCAGCCCTACCTGAGTAGGACAGATATGTACTCAGACTGAGAAACGTGAAAGTGGTCACTCTTTACATGGTCTAGATGCTGTCATTAAATAACCTGACATACTGGAATCTCTGGGAGATGCCTGTCTTTCCTCATGCTGTATGGAAGGCAGGCAGAGCTTCACAAGCTTTTTAAACTGGACAGCCAGCTAAGCCTTTGGAAAGAGGTCTGTCGTGCAGTGTTGCCACAACTGTTTTAATTTAAAAATGCCTACAGATAGTTTATCTTGGAATGTTTGTTTATTCCTTTTGCTTTCTTCAACTCTCCTTGCTTGTGTGCTTGTAACACTATATACATGTAGGGGAAGATGTGGTTCAGTTTTGGCACTGGTTTTATGCAAAACCTTCTGATTTCTTGCAGACTACTAACTCAGAGTTGTGGATCCTTTATATACTGTGATGGCTATCTGTTCCACTGCCAGAATCTCTGCAAACTTGCAGTGATTCATAACTGTTAGTGAGCTTCTCTTCACTGCATTCCTGTAGAAATGGTTTGTGCTAAAATCCCATTGTCAGAGATGTCTGCTGCTTTTAGAAAGCCACCTAGAAAATCATGTTTCAGAGCACTTTTTAGTAAAGAAACCTTTTCATGAAGTTTTATGCAGTGGGAACCACCCCCACCTGGAGCTATGAGTATTCACTATGCCTGCAGATTCATCCACAGCTGTTTCATGTTAGATACCTAGAAAATGAAGAAAGCATAACTGGTGGACACTTTTTGAAACCTGTGGTTTGGATGACCTTCTCAGCACCATGCAGTGCTTGAGGAGAGATGCAGGGACACAATCCTAGCTCTGGATGCTAATATTCAGATTTTGAATAGAAGAGGCAGGTGTTGGGGGGGCAATATTTTCCTCTGGTTCATACCCTTCATTTGGCATAGGACAACACAGACTGCATGCACTGAATGTGTCAGAATGCCTGTGAAAATAAATAGTATATGATCATTGAAATAAAGAATTCCTTGTAACATGTTTTATAAAATCAAAATACTCTTTAAAAGCAGTAGTAGTCCAGGAACAGCCCGTCTTGTTCCTTCTGAGTGCTGGCATTTCTGGCCAGTATGGGCAAAAGGAGCTGTGGCTACAGAACCCAATGTTGGCTTATCAACTGATCTGGTAATGTAGTTTGGTTTATAAAGGTTTAAGGGAACTGAGAGATGAGCGTGGCCATGAATTACATTATGTAGCCTAAACCTTAGGAAGTGAAGCAATTATAAAATTAATTAATTTGAAGGTTTTTTTCTTTTATAGGAGGTGTGAGAATTTAACTTACAGGAGATTTTAATGGAAAAATAATACCAAGACTCACTCTAACGCTTACTTTAGTCTCAAGTAGAAGAGCAAGTAGATGTTGATAGGAAGTGGGGACGGATAAGAACTGTGACTGTTACTACCTGCAGTAATGGTCTCGTGGTAACCTGGGGTTAAACTTGATGGTAAACTTAATGGCTTGTCCAGAGGAGCCTGTGTGTGTATACACAGCATCTGTATGCACATTGAGTTGAAGGCAATGTCAGGAAAGTACCTATAATTATGACCCAGAGAAGCAAAGCCTGAGACCTTCTGAGGCACTGAGGCAGGAAAACTTCTACATTTGTTTATTCTATGGCTGGCAAAGCAAAATTATGTTGGGTTTTTTTCTTCTCTTTTGTTAGTATTGCAAAGCAAATGTCCCTTTTTTCTCCTCCTTCCCCCTGTCCCCCCTCTTTTGTTATGTAAGATTGACTTTTATTTGAATGGTTCATAGTTATTTTACCAAAGAAACAACAATGGTAAAGCAGACTTCAGGCTTGAAACAGTCCTGCAAATACTTGGAAAGATATCACCTGAAAGCAGTAGGGGAAGCAGAGATCTCAACAGATAAACCTCTGAATTAAATCATATGTTTTATGGTTTTTTCTGTGGTTCTGATTATTTCTGTTAATTTTTGTTTCTATTTATGCCTTTTTCCCTCCCTTCTTTTAGGAAGTGGACAGTAATATTAATAGAATTTGTTTCTAGTGCAACTAACCCAGCAATGCAGAGTAAGAAGATGCTGCTGGTACAGCAGCTAAATGGAAATACACAAATATTGTTCCAAAACAATAATTCTGATGACTACATTAGATTATGCAGGGAGGAGTTATGAAAAGTCAAGACCAGGTTGGATGGGGCTCTGAGCTACCCAGTCTAATGTTTAGGAATAGTGTTTCTTTTAATTTGTGGCCCACAAAAAAATGCTCTAGTAATTTTTTGTGAATGTTTGTATAGCTTCTGTAAATAACTTGCGTTGCTTCTCTTGACATGTAGCTGAACGAGACTATGTAGTTGATGCCTTTCACGGTATGACTTTATAAAAGGGAGGCTACGCTTCTGCTGCAGCAATATGAGCTACCAGTGGGGTCCACAAGAATAGGGGTCAAATCTCTTTAGGAGAGGGAGTTTGTTCTTCATGCCTGATTCAACGCATCTCAGACAAATAAAACAAGAAATGTAGTTAAATGTACAACAATAAAACAATAGCAAACACCAGACATGCAATACTTAGTGTTATTATAGACTGGCTAAAACAGACAGTATGTAGTACACTACAACCATTTTCTGAGAATTCCTACTCAAAGCTTGATCTTTCTTGCTATTAAGATGAAGGTTTAAGAAATCAAGAAGTCAGAATTGCAACTGGAAAATTTTGGGAGAAAAAGGACAAATACATCATTTACACAAATAAAAAAAAGTCACTCTTACAAATAATTATAACAATTAGTCTGTGAAACATGACAAAGGGATGTGGTGCTCACCATCACATCATGGGCGTTGCCTTGTTTTGCTATAGGTCATTACATACAGACTAAAAGGATATGGGGCAGAACTTCCAGTAGCAAAATGTATCCTTTAGATCCTGTACATAGTACAGAGAACATCTTTCATTGGCACCACTATTAAAAGGTTCATAAGATGATCTGTGATCTTTCTTGAAGAGTAGCTTTTGTTTACCCAAACAGAAGAGATGACTGACTTCTATGTTTTTTCAATGTTGATTCCCATTGGTGAAGAAGCACCAGGCAATGACTCCACTAACAAAAGCTAAAATGTGCAGGAGAAGGTCCAGGACACTTTTTCTTTGGTTTGCTCTGTGTAGAAACAGATTTGCATGGCACTCTGTAAAGATGGAGAATGAGTATTTGCTTAAAAGAAAGATGTCTAATGCTGAGTTTGCACAAATTTTAATTAGGTTAGAAGATAAACCTTATTTTTATTTTGCCTTTTATGTAGCAAATTATTTTTGTAAATTATTTTCCATGGATAATCCCCAGCAGACAATGGTGAAATGATTTGAAGAAAAATAGAGAAAGACTGAGCTTTCATCTTTCCTCTGAGGGTATACAAGCAGTACTCATGAGAGATATGGACAAACTGGCAGGGCAAGAGATACTGGGAAACCTAAGCATAAAGGAATATGAAAGATATGGCAGGAGAGAGAGAATTTTTAAGTGGAATGCAAAATTATGCATGAAAAAATGTGAGTTACGTTCTCTCAAAGCAGAAAATTACTCACCCCTTTTAAATGCAAATGTTGTAAAAATGTCTTCTATCTGAAAAGGTAAGAGCACTCACTTACTAATGACACATTATATCAAACATATTTTAATTCAGTCTATTTGGAGTCTGCTAGTCAGGAAATTGATCTAGGCAACAACAAAAGTCATTGGAGATATTTACAGAGGTTTCAAAAATAGGCTATACATTTTTACCAGAAGTCTGTATCCAAGAAGGTGGAAGCTAGAATTAACTTCAATTTCCTTGGTGACAGTAGTGGCTGAATGAAAGTTTTCCTATAGCGTGGTAAAGCTGGTGCTATGGTGCAGCCTTGCAAAAAGTTTTTGCTTTAAACCAGTGCTCAAGATTTTAAGTGAAGTATTAGTTCAATTTCTTATGCTGAAATCTTAAGTGTGGTGTTTGGGGGTTTGGTTGCATATAAAAGAATTGACTTACACTTGAGGGTGAGTGGATAAATTGGAGTAACAATCTATTTAAAAGATAATTTACAAAAAGTGAAAGTTTAAAAATTCAGTGTCTGACTTTATTTGCAACATTCTTCAATGAATCCCAAGTTTAATTCTCTCTGGCTAGAAAATTATTAAACTCCTCAAGTTTCTGTTGGGATACATTCAGCAGGGTGTCTAAATAGCTAGTCTACAGAATTGTTTGCAATTGTCAAAATGTTCAAGTGAGCTATAAATAGGCAGAAGTAAAATTAAACAACTTGCTGCCTCCACAAAGTTGTATTATTTTTCCCTGTGGTATTTCATGCATGTCAGGAGAATCCTTTGTTATAACAGAGTCTCTGCTCCTCATCAGTCAAAAATAATGAGGAAGAACTGGGTTTGGAGACTGCGCTGTGCGGACGTGTCCCTGCCATGTCATGGCTGCACTGCTCCCACTGAGCCAGCCCTCCACCTGCACCCTCTGCTGTCACCTCCAGCACGGATGTTGGTAATACCACATAGGTACCTGCTGCTACATCTATTTTCCAAGGAACCACAGGCCAGAGGGAGCAGTGGAGGAACACGACACTTTCTCAGGAGGCAGTGATGTGCTGCCCATCTTTATTCCTCTCAGTCTGCCTGGCTCCCATTGGCCACAAATCCTCCAGCTCATAAATTCAGAAGTCTGATTGAAAGCCTGCTGAGGTCAGAGCTAGTCCATTTACTCTGGGGGGCAGAATTATAGCTTTTAGCACATCAGTAATATTTTTGTGCATTTAAAATTATCACATATTTTGCTAAGTATATTTCATAGGCAGATCATCATCTTCTGGATCTATAACCAAGACAAGTTCATTAGTAATAACACTATGACAAATTTTCTTTTATGCTTTTGGGGGGCTCCTAATACTTGTCTACTGCACAGTAAGTCAATGTTGCAGTGCATGTGTGTAAGATATACAGACAACTCAGACTGTTTGCCTCCCTAAGTGAGACTGAGTCATGAAAAAAAGGTTCCTTTCAGATCTTGCAGTATCATTTGTTATTTAGCACAATTCTGTATTTTGTTTTTAACAGAAATTGCCTTTAATAGCTTTAAGTGAAGGTGATCTCTGTTTGTGTACGGAAAGGTGTGGAAAACCGTTTGGCACACTGTGACTAATGCTGAGGGAAGCTGTTTTTGTTACTGTGTTTAAAGAGGATTATGCAGTAAAATTCTTTGATTTTAGCAATCAGGAAATTTTAAAAGAAGCCATCTGATCATGGCAGCTCTGCGTCTCTCTGGAGTTATGATATTCAATGGTAAAACAGGCGTTGCTATGGCAATTAAGCATTTTTCAACATTTTGGGTTTTTTCAGATTTCTTCAGTTATTAATAATTTTCCTGAAACAGTTTGGAAAAATACTGGTACGTTAAAATATCACTTGTTCCTCATAAATAGACTATTTAGAGTGTAATCCTTGTTTTTTAAATGTCTGTGTCAAATGTCCCACTGACTCTTATGGAAACATGACTTGACCTTAAATATTTCAATTTCTATGTTATTTCCTTCGAGTATATGCTTTCTAATCAGAAATATTGAAAATGCCATGCTTTCTGGCATACAAATTCCACCAGGGCTTTTGCAGGCACCTTGTTTGTGGCAGCACAGTTCAGCTAACTTGGGAAGCCAAGCCCCAAGGCCCATCTCACACCTCCTGCCAATGCAGTGTTGCCTTTTGAGGCACCGCAGCACCCAAGCATGGTCATTCTCAGCACACAGTGCCCAAAACCAGAGCTTCTTATATGAACAAGACAACTTTGTAAGAAGGAAAAAATAAGATATTATCATAGAATCATAGAAGAGCATGTTTGAAGGGACCTCAAGAGTCATCTGGTCCAACCTTCCTTGTCAAAGGCACAGTCTAGACAAGATGGCCCAGAACTGTGTCTGCTGAATCTTAAAAGTGTCCAATGTTGGGGCATCCACCACTTCCCTGGGAGTGGTGAAAGCCACCCCTGCCTCAGGGTGCCTTTCCCCCATAACTGTCTGGCAGGATGCAATGGAGAAATTCCTCTACATGGAGATCCTGGAGGCAACTCCCAGACTGGAGCTGAAGGTTATGGCACCCATCTCTGCAGCAACCAAAGCAAATGTCTCTGCTCCTGGGGAAGATCAGAGACCCCTGGGCACCACCAGGCAGCTCAAAACAAAAATCACAATAGCCAGGCACTGGGTGAGGAGATTCCTGCCTGTGCTTAGCTCAGACTGTCCTTTTGGATGTCCACCTTTTGGATGTCCACCTTTTCAGATATACCAAGTGGCTCAGTCCTGTGAAAAGACAAACTCGGCTGTCTTCCATCTCGTTGAGAACATTTGAGTGATTAAAAGTATCTTCAGTCTCCTCTTTACTTGGCAACTGCCCTGATAGCTAAGGTACTGCATAAACAGTGATCAGTCACTGCTGCCACTGCTGTTAACAGCAGCTGCTGTTGCTATTTCATTAAATTCAGTGTGTGCAGTATGTGCAGATCAGGCCTCCAGATGGGTCTCCTAAGAGGCATGCCTGTTTTGTAAATCTTAGGATGGAGATGCAATCTTAGGTGGGAGAGGGGATTATATCATATGTTCAGGTCAAGTAAGAAAATAATATCTCTGGCCATTTGTGCAAACACGGAATTTGGCACCCCAGTAAGTTTTCTTTGGATAAGGCTTAGGTACAGACAGACTTTGAGGCATCAGAGGAGGGGTCAGGATTTTTTCTTTTTGAATCACTAGCTTGAACCTTCATGTCTTCTGCTTCAGCAGTGCTTTAGATGCCCAGATGTGGTTTTTGGAACTTGTCCTTAAGGAATTATGAGACTAATTGTCATGTCTGTTTTGCAAAATACATAGTATCTATGTCCTGTATACAGTACTGGAATCTTTATGAGACTTCTGCAATAAGATGAGACCAGTATAGACAAAGTTTTTCATCTTATTTTTACTAATTGGAAATTCTACCTCTTTATTGAGAGCTCAGTGAAAAAAGGCAAATGGTTTGGTGCAAGATCATTCCTCAAGTTGAAAGAAACCTCTTTTCCTTTTCTCTACTGGAGTCACCAGATCTTTAGCACATCAACCCTGAAGAGACTTCAGCCCAACATGATCTTTCCAGGCTGCTTTATTTAACCAAAGACCATGATCTTTCCAGGCTCTTTTAGTTAACCAAAGACAGAAATTATTCCCTGACACACTATTCATTCTAGTCTTGCATTTTCAGTGCCCTGATTTTTAATACAGGGTTCCTGCAGTATTCTGAAATTACTTTTTTTTCTGAAATAATATGCACAGGTAACTTGGGCAAGTACCAGCATAGGTCTTTTCAGCTTTTCCTCTCTTCTCCCTTCTTCAGAATGGTAGTTTACATTACTTTGGCGCAATGTGCCTTACAGTATATCTCCTTGTTTGCTTACTCAACAGTCAAGGATCTACATCGTTAATTACCTACAACTTGAAAGTAATTAATTATGACCTTCAAGATTCTGTCTCCCAAATGATCACACTTAGTTCAGCTTGTAAAAGGAAGAGCATAAACAAGCATTTTTTCACTGAAATGCTGCAGGAAAAGCTGGCCTCAGAGCTCAAACAAGGAGCTGGCCTCAATATATTGCTGGGTCTGTTCCCAGTGCTTTGGATTATCCCCTCAGGTGACTGATGAAAAGTGTGGTAACCCAAAGTTTCTATGGCAAACATAACTAAGTCAGCAGATGACAACTTCAGAGAAAAGAACATCTCATTGTCTGATCCATGACTATATGTCAGTGATACAGACTGACTGGCTCAGAGTTCGGGAAGTTCTCGCATTTTTCTGTTTTGGTCTCAATGATTTCTTTCCTTTTCTAGGCAAGTGTGTCTGTCAAAAGTGTAATCTGTAATGGTATTGATTACAGCTGTTGTTCACAGGCATCACTACTTTAGTTGGGATGAAACCAGTATGAGAAATGTAGCCAAAGAATTTACCAACAATACCAGGTCAACAGTCATTGTTGTCTTGTTTATCTTCTGCATTTTGAGTGAAGTCATTTATCTCTGGTTAGATAGAGCTTCACCAGATATACTTAATACAAACCAAAAATCAGCAAACTCCACAAGGACTACTATGCATTTTCATGGGTTATCTGAACTGAATTTCAGATGAAATCTGAAACAGATTTCATGTGCTTGATTAATATTCATTTGTGGTCTTTTGACCTAGCCAGGCTTGCAAAGTGGTCAGACACTAGTGATAACACTGACCTCTTCAGTTAATAGAAGTCAATTCCTGCCAAGGCCTTTCACTGGAAGTCTTCACTGCAAGCAGTTAAGGTTTGCAAGAATGAAGCAATGCATATAGCGTGTAACAGTGAACAAAAGATCTAGAGCAGGTTACTTGCTTGCTTAGACTTGACAGTAGCTTCTGGAGATTTTTACCAAAGTAAATTGTAATTCTCAAGGTAACTTCCTGAGCTGTACAAAGTATGTGATAAGATGGTTTCTGAATGAGAAGGATTTGCCTAAACCCTGAACTAGCAATAATATTTTCTCAATATTTCAGTTTCTTGAGCAAGTGTGGGTCAGAGTTTTGACAAATATTTCTCCTTCAGGAAGAATGCAAAGGGTGCACACTCAAATTCAGAGTTCCAGAATCTGGAAAGGACTCAGGTAGTTAGATGTGTATCTCTGCAGGATGGCTTTGCTACAGTGACCATGGCTTAGCACCACTTGGCAAGTTATAACAAGGTCATTTTTTGATAGTATTCCTGAAAGCAAACAGATTTCAGTAAGCAGAAGGAATCCATTGCCTCTCAAGCATGTATGCCCAGTTTCCCCAGCCCAATAAACACTTTGGGAATTCTAGAACTCTTTTGAACACTATAGCTTGAGATTTGACCTCGGTCAGCTTTTGATCAAGGACTAAATTTTTATTTCCACAGTAGTTCAGCAACTTTCACTCAAGGTCTTTGATCTTTACAGATAAGGTCCTATTTTCATACTGCAGCTGTTCATTTACCATTCATGAGGTGTTTAGGGACCCTTACTCAGATCAATAATGTCTGATCGATGGGCAAAGATTGAGATGAGCCAGAACAGGCTTGCAGGAATTTCCTAAGGAAGAATGACAACAGCCCTAATGTGACTGTTAAACACAACTGAGTGTCCAACGAGTCACTTGAGCATCCTTTGCAAATACATGTACTGGAAGAGATGTGTCATTGGGGCAAAATTAAACCACTCACAACATAGGTTTTCACAGAAATATTTTTTAAATGAAAACTGCTACCCATAAGATGGATCATTGTATATACTTCCATGTTAGATGTAGGGAGCAGATTGCTAAGGACAAATTGGACTTTTAGGAGGTTCACTGTGATCTGGTGACAATGTCTATTTTTTAATGATGACATCAAATAATAACATAATCGTTGTCACTTGGCTTAGTGAGACTGTGACAAATGTCTTGCTGCTCTGGGTGCTGCTCTGTTTCAAACCTGCTGTAACTGTCTTCATAGGTGTCAGACTACAATTTAGGAGGAGTATTTAAGGAGGAAATAAAATATTTATCAAACTTCCTAACAAAGTATTAGGTATTCTCTTTGCTTCTTCAGATGTTTTTTTTAAGGACTGCATAATATTTTGGGTTTCTGGGTCAATAGCAGAGAGCTAGTCAGATCCTTTTCTGGCTTATTTTCTCAGTTTTGATGCTCACCCAAACCCCTTAGATTTGATTTACCACTTGCTTCAATTAGAAGCAGCATGAAAAATAAATGGTTCTGGCGTAATTCTGTAAGCAGAAACAATGGAGGCTAAGACCCTACTTTTTACTCAACTCTTTCATTGCTAATCTAAAACTTACTGTTAGCAGAGCTTCCACTATTGCCCCATGCTAATACCATACAACAGGTTTATTGTATTAAAGACACCTACTATAGAGATGCTTGATGTAGTGTATCTTTACTCAGGGGCTGCTTCTTGGAAGAGGAAAGGATTGTTGCAAACAGGGGAGGGGTTGGTCTGTAATTTATTTATCTGTTTCAAAAGAAAACAAAATCTTTCCACATAACCTCAACAGAGAAGGAAGACTCCACTTAATAATTAACTAACTCTATTTATACTTCATTCAAAAAAGATATACTGAACATGCTGGTGGTGTTACACAATGTTTAGCTAATGTAGTCTGAACTTTGTGTAGATCTTGTGTAAGGCTCTGGCATTTCCTTTCTAGATTTTTAGTATCTCCCAGTTCATGCTGCTGGAGCATTTAAAAACTCCTGCATCTCATATTAATCTAGGGTGAATCCCTCTCTAAAGCGGCCTTCAGCATTATCCAAAGGACAAGTTGCTTAAGGCCTCTCTTCAGTATATGAGTGTATCTTTAACAGCAAAATTTAGTGGATGTTCAGGGATTGCTCTTCCCTGGAACAAGGAGTTCCAAGGTGCAGCTAGGTGTTACTCAGGATGAGATCTAGGAAAGGCTCTTGGGACAGCTGCCCCACTACCATAGGACTAACTGAGAAGGAGCAAGCAGAATCACAGAATGGTTGGGGTGGGAAGTGGCCTCTTGAGATCAGGATCATCTAGAGAAGGTAAGTGGATGTCTGTGGCTGCTCAGGCCTCAGGTCCTGTGGAAATGCAGCAAAACAGGCAAACTTTGGGCTTTCAATTGTCCCAGACACTTTCCTGACCAGAAATAGTCAGACAAATGGAGATTATTAATAATATAAATAATAATGTGTGAGTTTGTTTTGGGTAAAGTTCGCTGCATAATGCATTGCCTCTGAGGTATAGGAACATCAGACAGTGGGAAAAAATTAGGAGAATAGTTTCTGATAAGCTTAAAACTCAGGTTTAAATCATGTCACACCATGTAATGACAGGTAAAAGAGTTGCTGTATCAGCATTACTGATTTTCATGGCTGGTGGTATTTCATATCCACTGCTTGACTTCTGGAAGGAATAATTGTGAGTAAGAGTAGATAGACTCCCACTAAATAGTATTTCCAACCCAAGTTTGAGATCTGAACTGAAAATTATAGACAGTCCTAAGTGTTTTTCTCCTTAAAAGTCTCTAAGTATTTTTATTTAGATATACACTCTGTATCTCTAAACGGGTCTCACAGAAATACTGAATTTCATCTCAAAAACTGAGAATAGTGATTTGGAATTGTATCTGTATCTTGAGCTGATTATGAGTTATTGTAATTCCTGAAAGGCTAGGGCCTACAGATATTACTTATTTCTAATGGTGACACTATATGTCACATCAATACTTATAAACAGACATGAAGAATTAGTAAATTGTAGACCAAAAAGCCATTTAACAATTCTGTATTATGAGAGAAAGAGCTCCCTGGATTGTGACAGGCAAGGAAGGGTCAGAAAACCCCAGCTGTGTTTCATGCAACAGGGCTGCTTGTGAGTAGGTCTAAGAAGTAAAAATACATTGAGCTGTTGACATTGACTCAGCCGTCAGCTAAATTAGAGAAACAGAGATAAATAGAAGATAGTAAAAATAGAACATGTCAATTGAAATACACTTGAGGGAAGATAGTCCACCCTGCAGGATAGGAGCAAAAGTAAGGGAAACAGGTATCAGAGTTGGAAGAGAAGGTCTTATGATGGGAGAGAAGGACAAATGAACCAAGCTGAAGACTGAAACTTAATTAATCAGCACATTAGTCAGAGAGAGGATCAGAAGGTGAGAGAGGAGAACAGGTGAGAAATCATTAAAAATAATGACTGTGAAATTATAGGGAGATTAAATGATGAAGCACAGAGGGAGGAAGAGGAAATATTAAGTTGAACTAGAGAAAGGAATAAGAGAACGGCCAGTGCAGGCCAAGTTCGTGAACAAGAACACTGAACTGGGACTACCTTTTCCAGGGTAGCTTCTCTTAGCGATATAAAAGTTGTGCTGTGAAGATTTTCTGCTTTTGTGAAAGGGGACATCCAGTGCTTAGCTTTTTTTTCTCCACTCTCTTTTTTTCTCCTATCACTTCCAGAGGTATTGTGTTTGTCCTCTGGAAATCTCCTTATGCTGTAAGATGTTAGGCAGCACACTTTTCTTAGTGCCTGATAAAGAGCTGAAACAAGCTATTTCAGACTAAGGTATTTTTAGTGCCTCACCAGTCACTCTTTTAATAGGCTTTTATGGCTCAGCACGAATTCCCTGCAGGTAGATACTGAAAGACTAATCCAAAATTGCATGAAGACAACTAAAAGAAGTAACATAATATTTGCAAGCAGATCTACAATTCCTTTGTCCTGAAAGAATGTGATCAGAGGCTTAAGCTAAAAATACATTTGTTCAATATGCTTATCTTAGCCCTTTGAGAGAAAAAAGAAAGTAACAAAAATATAAAAATAGATATAAAATAGTGGAAACAAGAAATATGGGGTAATAGAGCTCTTGCTAGCTAGGATAAAGTATAGCAGAGGGATGTCAGGCTCTGCTAAATGTATCTCCATTGCTAGATAGTTTATGAATGACCATTTCTAAGTCTAATGATTCTAAAGCTTTAGTCTTAATTTTTGTCTTGGGCCACATTTGGGCAGTTAATAGCATCAGGAAAAAATTCACCTTAAATGTTGAAATGTCCAGGTGCAGCTGATCTAATTTAGACAGGAACTACATGACCAGACACATAGTCATCTCCTTTTTCTTCAGCAGACAACTGTTCCATTGAAAATTTCAGAGACTGCTACCAGCTGTGTGATAACTCTTCCAGAACATATCAGGTTCCTAATGAAGAAAACTGTTCACTCCAGCTTTTTAACTCACCAAACCGTGGCACCTTCACTAGTAAGAGAGCAGAGGCGGTTGTAGATCCCTGCTGCAAGGGACCTTACACACCCCACCACCTACGTCTGCTTTCCATGGTAGGTTCTTGGCTACTGAACAGGTGGTGGGTTCTGGCACAGTGATGCTCCCTGAAACTAATCAAAGCTCATTTTTCCCTTAAAAGTACATGTGTTAAGCCTATCACTCAGCCTCAGTATTATTTGACCCCTCAGGTTATGGGGGTGGTCAAGAGCTTCCTTATGAAACTAATTTCCATTGAGAAATGAGAGTTTGTTGAAAAATAATTCCTCAAGCCAACTCTTCTGCCAGTTCAACCTTCTCTTTGATTTTATTCAAAGTCTCTGCTTGTTTCTGGTGACCTGGAGGTAGGATGGAGTTTCCAAGTCCCCCAGCTGGCGGTTGCAGGGAAAAGGTAACTGGTGTCTGAGCAGTATGTAACTCAAGTTGTCACTGGAGTTGGGGTTCCTGGGCTCTCTTGGCTGGCTGTCTCTGCAAATCTCACCCCAAATGCTGGCCTTGCTGGTGGCAGCAGCCTCTTGGCCACCAGGAGAATAGATTGCTGGTTAGCTGGGTATCTGCTGCCCTGGGTCTCCATACCAGCCCAGTGGAGGAGAGAGCAGCGGTCCCTCAGTCGGTCTCTCTTGGTAGTCAGCAGGTTTCAGGGTTTCTCCCTCATGCTCTCTGCCCATCCCTCTCTGCAGAGGAGGATTTCAGTTCTTTGGGAGCCTGCCTACATAGCAGGCAGCTAGAGGAGCTGGGCAGCCCAGGAAACAAGCTGAAAAAATGCCTACATCCTTCCAAGGCTTTTCCCTCCCACAAAAATGTTCTGATTGTTAGCTTTTGTGTCCCAGCTCAGCACAGCTTTGCTTTTATTTCAAAAATAAAGCAATTTGGAACAAAAGACAGTCTTCTGACTAGCTCTGGTTATTTTATTTCCCTTTTTGGGCCATACCTGGATACTCACCAGGATACCCTGACTGGGGAGCCAGAAGCAATATGATCTCATGGAAACTAAGGCCAAGATTTCCATCTCTGGATGGAAAGCCAACCAAATGAGCATTAAAATAACCTCTGGATCAGAGTGAAAGCTTGGACTAGTGGCTCTATGGCTCTACATAAAAGGAGAAGGCTAAGCTAGGCAATACTTGAGGTGTAGCATAAAGCTGTTTTGGTCCCATTCTTTTTTATCTAATCTGATGATGTTTGGACCAGATAATTACTTCAGCTATTTTTATAAGAATAGGTACTTCATGCTCTTAAACTCAGAGAGGGAGAGAATGAGAAACAATGAGACACTTAAATAGCAGACCTTTAACTGGTTATTGTCAGTATGCAGGCAGAACATGTGTAAGTGGAGCTCACTGATAATAACCTGTGTAAGTGGAGCTCACTCAGCAACAGTAGCAATTCAGAAAGCATCTAACAAGCTTTAGACTCATATAAAAGTCATGCTGACACTGTGGAGTTTTGGAATTTGGGTTTTCCTTTTTTTTTCTTTTACTTGTTTTCTTATTTGTTTTTGCTTGGTTTTTTTGTCATTGCTTTTGGGTTTAGATATATTATATATCTGTGGGGATTATTACATTATGTGTATTGTAAGGAGATGCTTGGGTGTTAAATGTTTAAGATTGCTCTTTTTAGATTTGTCATGGCAGGAAGAATTAAGTACATGTTGTTACATATTAGCAAGATTGACTAGAATATTACATGGCACACATGTGTCACGTGTATTGCTTTTTTCTGAGGTTTATACTTCTATCATTATGATTTTTTTAAACTTGATCACCTTAAAATTGTGATGGACACATTCCTTATATTTTATTTTTCATAATAAGTATTTTTCATAAACACAGCATTAAAATGTTGTGATGGCTCTTCAAAGATCAGACCTCAGAAATGGAATGGAAGTTTAAGGAAGTATTTTGATAAGTCCATTGGCTGAAAAATGTCTTATTTGACCAAGTAGGGAGGAAAATTGTAAAAAAAAAAAATGCAAAGAACAATATATTTAAATTCTTGCCATAGAAATTTTTTAAAAATACCAAGCAAACAATCTTTAATGAGGTTTGTCAAATATTTAACATTTTGCTGCATTAAATATATGTGCCACTATTGAAAAAAATAGAAGAAGCAGTAGTTCATTTGGTTAAAAAAGTAGTTGTCAAGCACCTTCCATACACTTTCTAGATGGTTCATAAAATCATCAATCTGTCCCTCATTTCAGTAGAGAGTCACACTGGATGTCTTTTATGGGCCACCTATTGAGGTGTCATTTCTTATAAAATATACCCTAATTGTATTTTGGTGACTGATTAGCAACTCCAAAGTATTTGAAATGACATTAAACAAAAGTTATCAAATGAAAATAGGTATGGTTTGCAAAGCATTAATTTCTGCTATTCATTGATTTCATGCTCATGAGTTCAAAAACTTAGCAGGTTCCAGTGAGTCACCCAGTTTTTAGTGTAAAATAGGCAAGGTTCAACTGTGCTTGAAGAATTAATTACTTTTTTACTTGAGTAAATTTGAAAGAAGAGAACAAAATACCAGCCTGCATGTAATTCTTTTAGTATTAAATCAGACTTTGTAGTTGTCTAAAAAGCTTTGGCTTTTCACAGTCAAGTCTTTCCACTCAACCGTAAGATGAAAAGTGCAATCTTGTGTTTCTCACAGAACATGGCAATGTAGCAATGAATGCCACTAATTCATCCCAAGATCATGTAGGAGGAGAAGTGGGCTTAATCCTCAGCCATCTTATTTATATAAAAATAATGCTGCCTCATTTTTCTCATGGTGCTTTTTTTATTCTCAATCTGAAATATTTGTCAAGAAGCTGAGCAATGTACACCTTGCAGTCAAGAAGAGTTATGAAGAGAAAATATAGTGTCCTGTGCATCTCCCTGGCTGTGCAGTGAAGGCTCTCCTTTGTTGCTCCTCAGAGGGCACCCACCACCCACCTTTGGGCTCCTGGCAGCTGTGCCTCATATCACCTCCTTAGCCCTGCTTCTATTCATCCCATGAATGGCTTGTAAAATGTCTATGCAGAAGCACTACATGTACAGATAAGAGGAAAAACAGCTGCCTTCTCTAAGCCCACAAGTCTGATAGAATCAGACCTCTTTTTCTCATCTTAGAATCTTGCTCCTATCTCTAATTAGACATAATAATTCAGTGCTGTCACTGGCATAATTGGCCATCTGTGTACTTTCATACGTGTGAAACAAATACTGGGAAAGGTTACACGGGCTGGTGCCACTACTGCTCAGGAAGGATTGATGGAAACTAATCTTAGGAGCTGGATTTGAGCTGAAATTCTTTTTGGAAATGAAATGTGATTTTTCTTGTTGGCTTTGAGAGTTTTGAAAGGACCAGACAGTATAATAGCAGAGTCTAATGGCTGGTAGAAAAGCAAGGGTAGGACCAGAAGGTTTGCAATTTGTTTCAGGGGAAAAGGCAATTGTGTTTTTCATACTTGTTGCTCAAGTTTTGATTTACTCCTGGACAGCTTCCATTATTAATGAAAAAAAAGACAATATTTCAAAAACACATCTTCAAAGTGGCTTCTCTGAGAAACTCCAATAACAGACCTTACTACCTATAATACCTTTTTTCCAAGCTTTTCAAAAATTTAAAACCAGTATGGAGAGAGTGAACTGAGAGGGGAGAATCCTCATCCTTACTTCAAAAGAGTTCACTGTAGTAAGAAATCACTGCACAAGGCTGCCAGCCTTGAAAAGGTTACAACGAAAAAGTGAAACTTTTCTTGTGAGATAATACCTGATGAATATAAAGTGTTGACAACCACGTCAGAGCTCCATCTCCATCCACAAAACCAGGCATAAATTCCTGGTCAAAAAAAGAAGCCTTCTCTCAGCAAAAGAAAAAAAAGTCTTGTAAAAGAGTCCACTTTCTCTTTTAACACATAGAGGAATATTGCTCAGGTATAGAGATAATACAGCATGAGCAGTTAAAGTGGTTTTAATAATTCTACAGCAGGATGAAGATAAATTTTTGAAGATCTGCTTCTTGGCAGCCTCTGCTTGTAGTTTGCTTGTCTGCACTCCCAGAAGCCCAGCTCAACTCTATCAAAGGTTCAGAGGGTTTTCCTTCCAGTGATGAAGGTCTCCAAAATGTTATTAAATGACACAGAAAATGGTGGCCAGGAGAAAACTGCTGCTATAAAGCAGTATGCACATGGTATTAGGTACCAAATATGTGTCTGTATTGTGGTCCTGCTTTTATCATGATCTTTCAAAGCTTTTGTGTACATTACATGTATTCAGATATCTATAAACATTTACTATATCTCATTTGTCTTTGAACTGTGAAGTCAGAAAGGCATTTTGATATTGAAGTCCTGCCAGTGAACACATGCTCACACACACGTATGAGCTAGCTTCGCACATAGAAACACTGCCTTGCCAGCACCCACATAAACACTCCCAAAAAGCACAGGCTGCCCAGTGCTGTTCCGCCTCTCCAACTGATTAGGATTGAAGTCCACAAGTGGAAAATACACATGTGTATTTTATATATAAAAAGACACATTCTGGATCATTCTGATAGCAGGTCAGAGCTTTCCTGGTCTCTCCATGTGCTGGTATCCAGATATACTAGGTGTGGAGTTTCACCTTCCTGTTCTTGTTGCTGATAAACCCATCTCTTTTCCTACTTTTCTGCAAGTCCATCTTGAAGCTCACTAGCATTCACACATTTCTACTAAGAACAGAAGGTCATTATAAAGAAGATAAAACCAGAGTATCAATCAGATTGTGGTGAGGAAGCACAGAGCTCAGTTGGGCAAGTGCACTAACAACCTATTTACACATAACCAGCTACTTTCGTACCCATTTATCTCCATTTTCACTTGCTTGTTCCTTCCCAGTCTACCTTGAAGCCTTTCTTTTGTTTCATCCCCTAAATATCCCATAAGTGTCATACATTCCTATGGTCTTCTTAAGCCCTGACACAGTAAGGTGCATACATCCCCTAAATGCCTTTCCCAGTGTCCTGTAGTGAGTCCTGTGTCCTTGTAGGCAATAACCCCTGGCAGTCTGCAGGGTGATAGCTTCTTCAGTTAAATCATCCTGGTGGGTTTCACACCGGATGTGATGGGTGAATGCTTCTCCTTGGTCAGTTTTCGGAGCAGCCATTTCAGCATATGTCGTTAATGCCTTTCTAGGGTTTCTCTGCTCCATTGTTCATCTGCTCTATGCCAGGCCTTTGTGATTCTGGTGATTAGCCTTTAATCACATGACTAACAACCATCCTATCTCTGTGCCAGAAAGGCCTGGAGTGTCTGATTATGAACTGGATGTGAATATGATAGCAATCCCTTAGTGCTGTAGGAAGATGTGCAGAACCTGAGAATGCTGGTCTTCGTTTAAAATTCTTTTTGATATTACGGCCAAGTACGGTGCTGGGGAATATTATACACCTGAGGGATTATCCTCTGGAACTGCAATAGGGGGTGAAAAAGACTGTGTGCTTGTAATGTGACAACAGTCTCATTGTCCTAGCAGGTCCTGGGACAAACTAGTATTAGAGAACGTGTCCTACCCCAACTCCAAATTGGATTAAAATATTGTGCCAATTAAATATCTTCTGTTGTCTCATTGGTAAAAACAATTAGCTCTCCTTTTCTAAACGCCAGCATAGAAAATTATTAGCTATCTCTCACATTTTGCACATGCTGATGGGAGACCCTGGATTTGGAGCCAGGGTCTCCATCACCTTCCTGAGAGGCAGGGCAGGAGACCAAGCAGACAAGGCTCAGGATGGACAAATAGGACTGTGCTGCCTGGAGGCCACCTCCTGTAGCTTAAAGCTATCCCACAGAAGGTCATAGTGGTAATGCCACTGTGATGTGCTTAGCAAGATGTCAAGTCCCAAGCTACCCTCAGGAAATTGCAGGGATGAGAAAAGAAAAGAACGGAAAAGCACCGCTATCTTTTTTGAGGCAGAAGGAGCTATATGCATTCTTAGACAAATCTCTCTATTTGGGTACAACTATATTTGTCCCTATACCAAGGTGCAGTAAAAACTTCTGTGAATGTGAAAATATCATACTGGCAGAATGGGTTTTTCCATGCTAATGTGGAATACTGGGTTATGAAAGCAAATTATTAGTTAGAAATTTGTGAGATAGAAGTGGCAGTGGTCCTCCCAGGTAATAAGCAATAGATGGAGCTTGTAAAGCAGAATATATTTTCAAAAGATCTTTTGGCAATAATTTCAAAACTGAGTGCTTTAGTGACTCAGTAGAAGTCAGGTTAGAGACACTGACAAAAATGGTTCTTGAAACACTAAACAACTTGGCTGGAAGAGAGCTTTCTTCTTAAGAAGCACTACAGAATTTAATATTTTGAGATTATTGCTTTACTATAAACTGTTTATCTTGGACAGGTGTCCCTGCCCCCAATACAGGAGTTTGAACTAGATGATCTTTGATGTCCCTTCCAACTCAAACTATGCTCAGTTTCTATGATTCTATGACCTATATTTGTATTTTAAATATAATTATTACAGTACTTATTTAATGTATTTTAACTTAATTTTATACAATTTAGGTTCTAACTCTTTAATATGTGTGAGCCATTTCAAGTATTTTTTTCATAACCCCCCCCCCCCCACAATTTGACCAAGGGGCACTATAAAAGTATATGGCCAATGTTTGTGGATCTCTGAGTGTTGTTTGACTATGAAGGAAATGGCTTTTGACTGCCTGCACAACAGTCTGTGCTAAGGCTGTGCTTGGCCTAGCTTCTGTCAATCCTGGGACACCGTAGGTACATCTATCACCATGGACTGCAAGCGTGTGCTCACACGCACTAACGTGGGAAATGACAATTCAGGGCTCTCACCAGAGAGGTAAACTGAAGTCTGGTCTTCTCTTCTGCCAGTACTTAGCATAGGTCACTCTGTGAGAGGGCTTCAGCGGCTTGCACTGACACATCATGTCTTGGATGGTCATCACTCCTGCACGTGTCTTTTCCTGATTCAGGAACACAGTGTTTGAGAGGCTCTTTATCCTGCATTATGCTAAGATTTTCTCTGCAATCAGCTCCACTCCAGACCACTCATAATTTTTTCTGTTAGAATCATACAATAGTTTCATTTGGAAGGGACCTCTAAAGGTCCTCCAGTCCAACTCTTCTGCAATGACCTTGAATATCTTCAACTAGACCAGTCCAGCCTGACCTTGAACGTTTCCAGGCACGGGACATCCACCACCTATTTGGACAACGTATTCCAGTGTTTTACCACCCTCATTGGGAAAAAATTCTTCCTTATATGTAGTGTAAATCAAACCTCTATTAGTTAAAATCATTATTTCTTGTCTTCTCACAACAGGCCTTGCTAAAATATTTGCCCCTCTCTTTCTTATAGCCCCCTTTAAGTACTGAAAGGTTGCAAATGCCACCTTCTTATTTTAGAATGTTACTTAACATCACGCCAGCTGGAGTTTTAAATATTTCTCCAGAAACTAGATCAAGAAACCAGTGCACTTTGTGATGAATAAATTAAGACTGCAGAGCTACCACATTGCCACATGCATTGTCACCTAACTAAACGAGTGCACAGATGTACCACAAGAGCTGAGTGAACAGTCTAAACATATCTCTATAAATAATTATCTGAAAACCAAGTTATGAGTTCATGACACCCTCACATTCACATCTAAATGAAGACAGGCTATTAAATTGCACATTTGGTCTAGAGGGATGTTGACATTAAATCTCCAATGGTATATTTGATGATGGCAATGAGTGCTTGCCATTTGCCTTCTACTGTGCTCTTTAATCTTGAGGCAAGCCCAGCAATGCATGAGTTACTCAGCCAAAAATGTCTGGATAACCACTGCTCTGTTACAAAACCTCACAGGCTCTGCACTTGGGAAATGTTCTGCAAACCAATTTGAAAATAATTTTGAATAATGAGCATATCTGAAGATGTCAAAATCTGCCTGCACACATTTCACAAACAGAGAAAGAAGTGAAAGGCAGCTGTTTATCCATGACTGATTAACAAGGAAAGTGTTAGGATTTAACTTGCCTGGTGATGCATGTGTCTGTAAACTCTTAGGTAGGTCTCCACTGCTGACTTTGTGCCCTGCTATACTTGTGATAGGATTTGAGCTATTTTTCCTGTCCTTAAGGCAAGCATGTGTAATTTGCGTTCTGAATCAGCTCTTGGACTGATAAAGCTTCCAGAGCCATGCATAAGGATAAAACAAAATAAGGACATGTTTACCTTCATTGCTCAAAATTGCAACAGATGAGAAGCTCCTGCCTTGGGAGCAGCAATGGCCATGAAAAAGGGACAGATGAGGGTAAAGCACTTTGAGCTGACCCTGCTGCCTCAAGTACAACTGAGGCCCTTTTCTTTCCCAGCTTTTGCCCCAGCACTTGCACTCACCCACCGAGGAGGGGTTTTCACTAGGTGGCACAATGTATGTATGACCTTGAGGCCAAAAATTGCTTTTCCTTGGCCTGATTATTTTCCTCCCATCTTGCCGTTGCAGGCTGTCAGAGAGGAAACCCCCTGCCTGCCTTCCCAAAAATCTCTTTGTACCCAGAAAGACAGGCAAGTTCATTGGAAAAGTGATACGGAGCAAAAGCTCTCTTTATGGCTGTAGAAAGAAGAACAGACCAGTCCAAGTGCTACCAAGAACTGCCTTCTTGGAGAGGGCACAGGATCTGAGATGTGGAAATGATCCCAGTAACACTGTTGTAACCCAAGAGCTCAGCACTGGATGGCCTCTTGACCAAGCAGTGAGCAAGTGGCCCCCTGAACACGGGGATTATCTGCCTGAAGGCCCTCCCTCTCTGCAGAAGGGCCTGTGGCAGGTGCCTTTGGGGATTGCCCTTTCTGAGCAGGGGAGTGCACCTGACTGCTGACACCCGGCCAAGTTGCCGCAGTGAGAAGTGTCCTGCCCTTCTTTCCTGGTCTGCAGAGGCCAGTGGCTGATGTGCAGATATCTCCAGTTTGTGACTCAGGTCCCAGGGGTACCAAATTGTCTTCTGGTGACATCTTCATCTCACTGACACAGGGACACCGAGCAGGTATCTTAGATGCCACAGCTGGTGTCTAAACTTAGGTGACATTGAACTCCCACTGCTCTGTCTCTTCTAAATCCCAGCTGCCATTAGTCATGTCTTTACACATATATAGGGTTTTTATAAAGAAAACTGACATACAGACTCTGAGAAAAAAGAAATCAGGCTTAAAACCCTTTTGTAGCTAACACTCCCACAGAGAAGTAAGAACAAAAGAAGAAAGGCCAAGACAAAATATCTTCAGGTGGTGCCAGGGAGATGGAGGAGAGAGTCATATGTCTATTTTTTATTGCCAAGCAACAAGGAAAAAACCCATATCATATATCACTGGTATAAGGGATTTAGGCTTTTCAGCTTTTCTGTTTTACTTTGGATATAAAGCTTACAAAGACCAACACCTTTGGAGGAAACTTGACATCTGTGGCATAGACCTACAAAAGAAATAGGTAATTTAGGAAGATATTTTTTAAAAATCTTGGTGAAAAAAGTTAAGAAAATTATCTATTGGGCAAGAGAAAAGAGATGAATATACAGAGTAGAAATCATCAGGAACAGGCAGACAATCCTTTGAGTTATTTACAAAATCATTTACTAATATAATCCAGATTTCTCACCCATCAAACGATGTTGGTAAGTGACATTCCACCCTGAACAGCTCAGAAAAATCCCAGATTTCAATCACTGTAAGAGGAAGACCTGCCTTGTACCAAGATTGTGTTTGACCTCCTCTATTTCTTTCTCTCTGTTTTTCATTGATAGATAGTGTCTGACAAGAGAATGAATTATCTGCATGTACTCAATAGTAGACCTAGGGGTTTTCTTTTCCTAGTGTGTCATGTCAGTGCATAATTTGTACAGCATAATATACTTTATTTATTACTCCTGGAACCTGGGCCAGGAGTATATCTATATATCAATGGATTTCTTTTGCATATCTGTGCAACATAAGAAGATTAAATGTATTTATATAGGACATGTCTCTTGTCTGAACTGACATGTCTGAACTATTCTCCAACCTTTCCAGTGAGAGAGACTGCTCAGACAGTATTTACTAGATAGTATTTTTCCAGGCTCTACAGCCCCTCAGATATCTTTTTTGCCCCAAAGTTTAATGTAAGTCATCAATTGCAGCTTCATAATTTCTACCACACAGGGCAGTTTATATCTCCGTCTTTGCAATTGTTATTATCTACTTCTACACCTGAACTTTACTTTCTTCCTTTTAACTCACACATCAAACTTTCTGTCCACTTTAATATTGTTGCTTGCCTTGATTGAGACCACTTCTGCTGTCCATTATGAGCTATTAAATGGTATCTTTAAACTGCAGAATATAACAGAAGGGCTGACTACCACAAAAAGTAATCCTCACAAATGACTTGGAGAACTTGGCATAGTAGTCACAAAGACTTGCAGAATACATTGTGACCCTGAATGTCATATATGTGTCAGGAGAGAAAGTCAATCAAACAGACTGATGTTCAGCTTTTTTCTGCCTTGGATTATGGTACTTTGAGCTACTAAGGTAGCTTTTGATGTTGACTTTAACATCAAAAATATTGAAATAGGATGAGGTAGGTTAAAAAATTAATCTATGTTTTTTATTTCAATAGGTATTTAATGGGATATAAAGGCAGACAAGATCAATGGCAATAGAGGTGTCTTTTCCAGAACTCTTTGAATATGAATCCACCAAATCATTGTACCTGATTTTTGTAAAACCAGAGAAGTGCTCACTATTTTTGTCTCACACTTTTCCTTATGCTTTCATTATTTTGCCTTCTGCTCTCTTCCAAAGCAGCTCCCCAGTTAGTCTTGCCTTTACTGTCCTGTCTTTCTCTGACCTTCCTGCTGTGAAGATCACTTTCCAGTAAACACCTCAGCTGCTTTTATGTTCTCTCTGTCCTGACACTACATTCCTTCTCCAGTGAAGCTTTTTCCTCTTCTCCAAGCCGCCCATACTACTCTCCTTATACCTGTTCAAGATCTCCCCCGACTTGCTCTCATACAGCTGCAATCCCTCTGCCTAAGGGATTGCCTTTGAGGCCATGGTACCATCTGCCACGCTACCTGCCAGGTCTGACATCTGGATTTCCTGTCTCTGCTCCTGGGCTGGAAGACAGATTCTGGTGAAATAACTGTGTCCATGCACTTTCCATTGCCACATTCATTCTTCTTCAAACAGCAACAATGAGTAGAAAGAAGCTAAAAAAGATGCAAATTTGGTGAAAAATTCTTTTTTCTATAATATATATATTAACCTCTAAGGTCTTAGGGTGGAAAATAGAAGAGGGATGCTTAACTCTATATGTGGCATCATTCTTAGAAGCCTGAACACTAGGGTAAGGAAACCAGTCTCATGGCTGCACTTTCTTGGCTCAGTGTCTCTGAAAATCAAACCGAACAGTAGTGTTTTTCTACAAGCTATACCCCTGCAAGCAAACAGAACGCTGCTTAGTGTCAATAACCTCACATCTGAGGACCTGAAACTAAGAACAGAATTGGCCAGCATATGTTATAAATAATATCTCTGTAAATAAGAAAAAGGCTCAAGGACAAAGGAGTCATAAAATTGATCTTTAAGCTTTCCTGGAAAGCCCAAAGATGAAAAAGTAAAAAGTGAGAAGGATTCAATACTTTCTATATATCATTAAAAGGGTAAAAATAAGAGACACAACAGCATTTGCAGTGCGTGCAGTTATTCCCACCCCAGGGGCTGTTTGCACATATACATTCCCTAAGATGTTGCAGAGGCAGCTTGCCACAGAGTTAGCTTTTGCTCAGCAGCTGTGCCTTTGCTGACACAGATTAAGTGATTTGGAACAGGAGAGAGTCTGATTCACAAAAAGTCTGATGAATTTGAGTTTTGTAAAGCAGGACCATTAAAAACTCATTCATGACAAAAGATTATTATCAATCTCTGTTATGGTGATGGTGACAGGGTTAAAAGGAGATTGTCAGTCTAGAAGCATAACAAGATCCTACTGAAGAATAGAGAAGTGTTGAAAAAGATTTGTTGGGGTATGACTGTAGGATATATAAGTTATCATATTTGCACTATAAAATGTGTGCTTTCCTCAAACATGTTTTAGACAGGGAATATTCAATTTGGACTGTCGTGTGCAGGACCAGGAGTTGGACTTGATGATCCTTGTGGGTGCTTTCCAGCTCCAGGATATTCCATGTTTCTATGATTCTAATCCAAATCAGCACCAAGATGATAAAACTGAAAATATATTTTCTTCAGACCTTTGTCAGACAACAGATTGTGTTCAAACTTATGTAATATGCATAATTTTTGCTTTGCACATCTGATGCCCAATATAGACACAGACAGCATGGTGACTTGGGTGAGAGCATGTATAACAAAAGCTCAAAATGTACTTGCTTTTGCACTGGAAGTCTATGTCAAAATAACTGCCTGATAACACAGTACTTCCACTGTATTGCAATAATGTAGTCATGTGTATTATTAAGACCTTTAGGTAATGTGTAATTTTCATTTCAACCCCCAGCTCTTTGGCCATGTTAGCCCTCTACTTTCTCTTTTTAATCAGCTTGCTCCTGAAATTTCATCAGTTTTGCCAGTCAGAGTCTAGATGTTTTGAGCAGCATCATTGTAATGAATGAAACATTTTCATTCATTTTTTGTCTTGTTTCTATTTTCTTTCTCCATTTTTCTATTCCACAGTTTCATTTTATGGCAAGGATTTCAAATTATGAAAATGCAAACAACATGGTTGTTACAGAAATTAAACACAAAAATGACTGTTTTGCTCATTCTTCCTTTGGAAATGCATTTTAATCTCTGCACAGGCAAAGAAGTCACTTACAGTTCTAGGCATTTCTATTTTAACCTTAAAGTGAATTTTATGTTCAAGGGAAATTTATATTATATTTTACAAATACAAAAATTAAGCATACTCCAATAAAATGGCACATCTTTCACAAAGCCTTTCACAAAAAAGTTTGGATTTAAAGCTTCAAGGAAGAGACAGCACCTCTAGAGCCACAGGTATAAAACAGATGCAAGTGCTTGGAAGTAGGAAGTTTTTCTTGTTACCTACAGTCATAGTGTACATGTATGGAAAAAATTGCTTTATCAGGCACTGTGCAGTAGACAAAACTATTCTCAGTGGTCTTTCTTCACAGCTTTGCTAGTCTGAATTTTCAATAATGTGTTTTTATCAGAGAGATCACACTCTGACATATGAAACAGCTAGGATTTGCATTTCAGTTCACACCTACGCTGGTGAAAGCAAGGAGGTTGCATGTTTTTGTGTTTGCTTATTTGGGATCTTGCCTGTGCTTTGTAGGTTAATGGATATCTCTTCCCAAGATACAAATTACCTTCATTACCCAGAGACTGATTCCCCATTAATGTTTATTTTGGAAAGTGTGAATAATTACTATAATATTAGCTGAAATCTACTTTTTCACTTTTCTGTTAACCTGTGATACTGTAGAAGGGATATTGACAATGTAATTTGGAAAGTATTTCTTACAGGCTGCCTAAGAGTGCTCAGCTTCAGTTAACATTAAATCTTTATTTCTGACTGACTTACATTATTGGACACTCCAGCTCTTCATCACCTCTTTAACTAGTTTGTCTAGTTTTTCTTTTTATCTTCCTTTTGGCTAAATGAAAAACATCTGCTTCTTTATTTGCCCATAGCAGACTATTTGCTGTGTAGTTTTGATGGCAATTTTGCATCGCAGAATAAGAGTACAGAGAAGCAATCTCATAAAAATTATGTATAACCTAGTCAGCAAAAAGTAATTTTTGTACTATAAAACTCTCCTTTATGAATTTTTTAGTCCTGATCTAACTAGAGGTTATGGTTGGTGGGAAACCAGTGAAGCATTAGACAAGCTGTTGAGAACAAACCTTGGAGTAAAGAGTGAGAAGGCAGTTTACCTGCTGGAGGTCCTGCCCTAAGCCAGAGAGCTGGTAGGCCTGGAAATGAAAACTTCAGAGAATCACACTACAATAATAACCAGCAATAACACAAAAAAAGGAGGGGCCAGAGGTTACTGGCTTAGAGAAATAAACACAGGGAGTATAAGAGTATATAATTAGTATATTATATATCAAAGAGTGCTTTGAGGCCATCCTTGAGCTACAGTTGAGATAGTAGAATATATATAACCTGTTTTGAGACCTGTTTTCTCAAGAAATAATACTTGGAGGCAGTTGGCTGGTTTTAATTGCTCTTGTAATTACACCTGGAGGGAACAGAATTGCAGGCACTGAAAATAACTCAGCCCTGCCAAGGTAATCACTGTTAGTGCTGCTCTGTGGGTTAGTTAATCAGGTGACTGTGTGGAGGTGTGTGATGGTGAGGGGGGTACGCTCTGATGAGAGCCATACTCAGAGACGAGTCTGTAATATCTGCAGGGTGGACTGGACCATGGGAATGTCCAGGGCATCCTTATCACAGCAGCATGGACCCTTGCAATTCAACTGCCAAAATACCCAAAGGCTGCTCCTAGTTTGTCTTTACATGCCAGGACTAAGGCATGGTGAAAAGTCAGGCACACTTCCTGACCTATCTCAGCGTGTCAGGAGGAGTTTTGCATCTTGAGTACCCTAAACACCCGTGGCTACATTAGGTGACATCAGTATTCACCCGAGTAACAGCACTGAAGTCAGGGTAGGAAATGTTGAGCTTGCTATCCTGTCTGCCTCAAGATAATCACTATTTGTGTACTGTGGCTTGACTGCATGATATTTACCTGAGTTTTCTCATTTGGGACTGTCAAAAGTCACCTCTAGCCCATGTCCGGCTGCACACTTTGCACCACCACGATGTTGCATCAACAAAGGGTGGTTTATTCTTGCTACTCAGGCTGGAAAAGAGCTTGAGTGTGCTGAGATGGACAACATAAGGCCTTTCTAGGAACACCTCAAAGTGACTCCGCTGTGCATTATCAGGAATGTGAAACTTCCGTGAGGCATTTGACAACCACAGCCATCTGTGGTATTTCCAGACTGCGGGGAGTGATGAAGCTTAATCCGCACTAACAATTATGGAAACAAGTCCCTCCTTCTCCTCCTTCCCTGATGTTGTGGAATTCATCTTGGAAAAAGGCCAATGTCCAGATGGGGTAGAGATTTGTTGGAACTGGGGCTAAGTAAGGATTGGCCCGTTTTTGAAAATATTAGAGGAGTAAGAAGTATGACTGACCTGATAATTGTGACAGATACTGCTTGTTACAGGACATCTTCCACAGACATTTTGTAGGATTTTGACTAAAGCAAATAGTCTGCAATTACAGTAATTTGCCTGCCTCTGTACCCAGAATCAGCAAGTTCCCATTAAACTGGGACTCCAACTGACTTGCTTCCCCTTGCAGAATTCAATTCCGTTAGAAACAAACACATTCTGAAACTGTCAGTTTTGAAGGAGAAATTTCCAGTGTTATTCCTCATTACAAACCATTCCAGTTCATAATTTAAAAATTATCTTTTAGACAAGGTCATTTTTCTGAGCAAAAGTAAAGCCTTTGATGCTGTTTTCCACAGCAGTATCTGTCCCTGGAGACACTGCCTGCTGATGGCTTGGATGGTGTGCTGTTCATTGGGTAAAAAACTGGTGGATGTTCGGGCCCAGAGAGTGGTGGTGAATTGAGTGAAATCCACTCTAGAGCTTCTCCCTGGGGCTCAGTATTGGGCACAGCTCTGTTTATTATCTTTTTCAATGATCTGGAAGAGGGGAGCAATGCAACATATCTCAGATGTGAAGCACAAATGTGCACTTAAATTGAATAGGATCCACAAGATAGTCCCTTTCCGACATAGCTGCTTGATATTGTACAACAAAGATCACTGGCATGACTTTGCTGCTATCAGTAGCTATCTAGGGGTTCATCTTATCAGTAATTGCCTGATTAGCCACATCTCACAAAGCAGATCTTCATGCAACCAGTCATGACTGTTGGTGCAAAAATAATCTCAAGGAAGAAGAATGGCATGAATGAGAGCATCTTGGTCCATAATGTGCGGCAGCCTGAGCAGTGCATATGTCCTGCATTGCATACTAGATCCTAGGTTCCCTTAAGAATCACAGGGATAAAGTTATATTTGATTTCTTTGTGCCAAGCACTGAATAGCAAAGCACAATATCCAAGCCAATATTTTTAAGCCCATAAAACAATGCCATGTTAAACACGGAAAAATGTACCTGCCCGAGCTATCAAATGCCACCACTTATATTGAAGTGTAAGACTGATGAAGCTTTTCACTGGGAAGTTTTTCATTTACAGCAGCTCTAAAGAAAAGAAGTCAGAAAGGTGTTCTCAGAAAATAATGGGGTTTTAGCTCCTCATTTTGTCTCTGTCTAGGTGCTACACACACAGTGGCATTGTCTCTGTATATATCTATTTCTATGATTATCAAGCATGAACTAGATCTCTAGATGCATTCTCTATATGCATTCATACAAAAATCAGGTTGGACTAAGAACAATCCTTTAAATAACATTTCATTTATTTTATGTTCAGGATAGTGTCTGTGCAGGAGGCTGCAATTAGTTACTGCATTAATAGACTTAGCACAAACAGGGTATGTGTACTTTCCTCTCCATTTGTGGAGCATCTGGCAGCAAAATTAACTGACCTCCAGTGATTCCTCTGTATTGTCATTGAGCACAGTACCAGTCAGTCACTTCTGTTATGCCTTCTGAAAGCCAAACAGACCTACTTATTTGCTTTTATGTAGGAGGCAGAAGGTTATTGTTATAAGATGATATTCACAGTATTCAACACTTGATTATCAGATTCCTGAAAACTTTTGGGTTAAGTTTAATGATGCTTCTTTCAAGCAGAAATGTGGTATGACAAGGCATTATTCTTCCATGAGAATCTGAGGTTGTTTCTCAGCAACAATAACATAATAAAGTAGACAGTAGTTCTGTAAAGAAATTCTTAAAGAAGTGTCCTCATCTAAAATTTTTAGCAGAACAACAAACATTTCATATAACAAACAATTTCTCTGTAAATCACTTTGAAAAGTGATGTGCTAGCTCTGTTGAAGTCTCCTTCCTTTCTCCTGGGAAATCATCAAACAGGTTTTCTTATGGTTCTTATTTACCGAGATACATTTATATCTATCAAGTAAGCAAATGATCCCAAGTCATTCTAGCCACATAAAACCATGAAGTAACTGGATGACTAATTTTCACTAGAGCTGATAAAAAGCATTACTGTGAAAAAGAACAATGAAGTGTGCCTGGCTTCCAGGAACTGGGTTAAAATAAAACACTAACATGTTTACAGGGCAGGTAGCATTCACAGACTTGTTCTTGGGAGCACTAGGCAAACTCAGAGTTTCAGCCTCCAGCCCAAGACATGGAGGAAGCTGCTGTATTACTGGGTAATGCTTAAATGAGCCCAGACAGCAGCCAGAAAATATTTCCAAGTGAAGATTAAACTTTCAAGCCTTAAAAGTTTGCCATGTGCCATTATTTCACTTTGTAGCTGTCAAAAAGAATCTGTTTCTCTGTTATTTCTGGGAGACAAACGTATCTCTGGACTATTAACTTTTGTGGTCATCTGACTTTGAGATGCCAACTTTTCCTTTGTCTCAAACATTGTTTATTTGTTTATATTGTTTCCTGAAAGAAAAAATCTATACATACACATTGTATATGTATACACATATGTGTATACATACACATACATATATCTATACATATTACTTAAATACAGGCCCTCAGTTTGGTCCTCATTCTCCTTCCAGTGACACTGGCATGGATCAGGATTTTGCTAGCTCTCTTCAATACACCTTGTTTTACTTCAGCATAGAACTGGTAAAACTGAAGAAAGAGCAAAACTCTGTTCAGGTGAGAGATTTGTGGATCAGAATTGTTCCTTCAGCTCTGATGTTAAAATTGGAATGTAACATCTTCCAAACTTTGGGTTAAATAACGGTCTGTTTTAATGAACCCTTTTTTCATACCTCTAGATTTCTCAGGTTTTAGGTTCCATCTCTTTCATATTTTTAAAGTTTGCTGTTTTGCTGGAAAGGAGCATTTAGATCTAGATTTCTTTTTGTTGTGGGTTTTTTTTTCCTGTTTTTCTTCTTTTTGTTTCTTCTTGTCTATCATTCTTAAATGAGAAAGGTATGCAGTTTCTTAGTTTAAGCATATGATATTTTTATAAAGATATCTACAGCTGTGAAACTGAACAAAATAGTAGCAGGCAGCCCTACTATTAGTGACAGTGTTAGTATTAGTGACAGTAACGAAGGCAAGGGTACCAAGACAGCATCAGAAGCAAAACTGAGGGCAGAGGAAATTGGGAAGGGTGAATTGTAGGATGGAATAGCAGGATTGGATCTCAGTGACAGAAACAGAGACTGTAACTATTTTAAAGATCCTCAGGGCCTTTCTCTGAGGCCAAATGGCACAGAAGAGTCTCCATTCCTATTATTAAACTCTTCCTCTCAAAACAGGATGGCAATATGCATATTGTCTGTTGCAGGTAATCCCTGCTTTCTTCTGGTTGCCAAACCACACCTGGGAGAACATTGAAATCCTTGAAATTTTTGTGAGTTGTAGTTTACACAGACGAAGCTGTGCAAGGGATTGCTTTAAAGAAATGTCAACACAGTCATCCAGGTCTCTGGGTTCACCTCCTTTATGACACAGCAGAAATTCTGGGGCAAAGGAGGCATCTGAGGGCAAATGACCATCTTCCTGTTTCTATCAAATAATACATGTCCACCTATCTAAGACCAGAGAGGGAGGACACAAGTGATAGAGAGGTGTTTAGTTCTTAACACCAAGTCTGGACCCCTAATATGCACTGAATTCTTTCAGAGGACCATTTCAAGTACAAAATGAGAGGTGCAAAGTCTCCAATATCTTCTCCTTCCATAACAATGTGATTACCAGCCACCAAGGTTGAGCACATCTAATCAGCAATGACACAGCCATCACAGCTGTGTTCCCACAGATGGACTGACAAGTCACTTCTAAGAAACTTGCCAGATATTACGGGAAGGTGTCATAGTCACAGCATGGTAGTAAAAACCATAGAGGTTTGTAAAAAGGCTCTCACAATGACATGAAAAGTGAGAGACCGAAGGTGGCTGCTGCTGCCCTAAGTAGGGGAGTGAGGCTGTGGTTTCATGATACAGCACTTTTGTAACAATTTAGAGATATTTTAAAGCTCGTTGTCCTTAGTGCACATACAGCTTGTGAAATATGTTCACAAGCTGGAGCGAGTTCAGTCACTGCAGCCCAACATGGTGGGAAGAGGCTGAGGGAAGAGGCCTTACTTGACCTGGACAGGGAAAGGCTAAGGAGAAGGACCTTACTGCTTTTTTCAGCTAAAAGGAGGTTGTAGAAATGACAGAACCTCAGAGATGCTCAGCAAAGGAAAGTAAGCCACAGCCACATGTTGGAGGATGGGCTGTTCTGACTGTCCCTATAGCTGAAATATATCTTCAAACAGGTAAGTACTAGGTCACGTTGCTTCAAAAATGAAACTTCTCTTCTTAGAGATTTTCAGTATGTATGTGAAGAAGACCCTAAGCAGCTTCTGTACCTTGAGGTTAGCTCTGCTCTGAGGAGTGGTTCTAACTAGGTGATCTCTGAGGTCACTTCTGAACTAAATTATTCTGTGTTTCTAATCACAACTTGCTTGGCAGGTCTCCAGTCTCCCAGCTGCCTAAGCACTCTGTGGATACCAACATCTTGATCACTTTTTGGAGTTGTGCCACCCTTCCCTTTGCCTTTCTCACAGCACCAGCATTACCCACTCCTGCACACTGAGCAGTACATTTCCAAATCAGAGACCTGTGTTCAGCAGAGAGCAGTCCCCTCTGCGTCAAATCCAGGGCACAGGTTGAAATTGTGGCTGTGAGCTCTGTTGTCACCAAGATGGCCTCAAGACCACTCAAAGCTGCTACCACCACATGCTTGAGAGCAGGCTACTCTCTCTGTGGTGGCACCTGGAGGGGGTCAGGTGTGCACAGTGGTAGAGAAAATACTCCCATGCTTGTGGGAATCTCACAGAACCTGATTTAAAGTGTTCGGTGGAGATGCCTCTTCAGAGAGTTTTGCCCCCCTGCCTTTCCCATATCTTCAGTGAAGGACAGCAGGCACCTTGGCTATGTGCTTGAGGTTTCAGGGACTGGTTCAAGATCTGATTCAAGCTGATAATTGGAAAATAGCACTATAATCATACCCCTTCTCTTCAAGATAGCTTCCTCTGCAAGGACAAATGCCAAATGCTTATGTACGTGGTGGTTTGTTGGTGTGCCAACAAGTGGTTCCAGACCAGCTTGAAGGCTTTTCAGAGGCCAGTCAGCAGCAGCAGATGCCCTCCCTGAGTCTGCAGCTGCTTTCACAATCCACAGCACAGACTAGAATGTCAGAAAGTGTGAAGGTGTTCTTAAGAGGTGAAAAAACTGATATTATCTGCAGCAATGGTATTTTTATTAATTAATGTTTGCTTCAGACCTCAAATGCTAGTACAGAAAAAGGAAGTAAAGGGTGAAAGCAGAAAAATCACAGGTTAATAAGCAAATCAAAGAAGCAAATACATGAAAGATGAGTTGGGGGCAGGAGGCAAAATATACACTGAGTTACCCATGCGAGATCCTTCAAGCAGGATCTTGCACCACATTAATCCTTGTAGACTTTTATCAGACAGTGTGTAATTCCCCCAGTGAAAATGATAAACCACCTCACCTAACAGCTTGTTATGCTGATTCCCTGTTCTCTCAGGTCAGCTGCCAAAAGCAAGAGCAAAACCAAAAATCTGGGGCTCCTGTGAAAGTGGGCTTAGTTCAGCTGGTGTTGGAAGGGTGAAGATCAACATGGGCATCAGTACTGCCCAGCCTTGCCCTGGGCAGGTGATGCAGCTCCCCAGGGCCAGACGTGCAGCCACGCACTGCCTATGCTTCTCCCCACACTGCTGCCAGAGACAAACACCCTCGGCTGCCTCCTGACAGTGCTGGCATGGCTGCACAGGTACTGCATAGCTCAAGGCTGGGAGAGGTGCCAGCAGCTTCTGTGTTGTCCTGGGGAAAGCTAGGGGCAGAAAAACCACTGGCCATCATCAGAACAAGCCCACTGCCCTTCCCAAGCCCTGTGGGAGCTGTGCTATGGTGCCCTGGGGACATTTTATGATGCTTTTATGGAGGCAGTTTCTACTCTTTAATTCATAGCAGTCTTGTGCATTGCAGTCTGCTTCTGTGAGCTGGCAATCATTCACCTTTTCAAGGAGCAGTTAGATCCTCAGGGAGCAGTGTGTTGTTATGCTGCTAGGTATTGTTATTGTTACTTAGTATTTTAATAGTTTGTGTGATGCTTTAACCTGATGAAAGTGGGATTTCCAAATAAAACCTGCAAACAGTGAACCTATTGAAAAGTATGTTGCATAAAAATGAATCCCACTTCAAAGGCCTTATTCAGATTAATACTGCTATAGCTTAGAGCAGAATTTAGTCCCATGTTATTATCTCTGGAGGAAGATTAAGGCTCAAGATGCAATTAGTTTCAGTTTAGTGAAAAAGCCAGAATGGATCAAGTATTCCAGTAGAGTATTTTTCATAGGAGACCGAAGACCTTTCCTGTTGGTGTCTGAATTATGTATGTCTCAAAGTTTTCCCTAAGTCTTTAACAAACCAGTCATTAGACAAACAATGCCTTTGTATTTCAGGGTTTTTTGGAGTTTTTTTTGTTTTTTGTATACTGAAATAATTACTTCTGTAAAATTCCTGGCTTAAACACAAGAATAATTGTATGAAAATGTTCTTAGGAATAATGTCTGTTCTCTTTCTGTTTCAGAATAAAGTCTACTTGTATAAGCCCACTGATACTGGATATAAATACTTTTCCCCAGGTACAATTAATGCAATTCAAATCTTTATGGGAAACAGAGCCATTTTCTTAGTTCCATATATCTCTTTCAATCAATGTGAAGAGGCGGGAGTATGAGAGTCACTAGAAATACGCTTTTTGCTCTCCAAAAAATTAGGTTTAGGAGGCCTAATAAGTGTGTTTAACGTCAATACAGTTCTGTATTCTGGCCTGGCACTCTTTATTCAATAACATTCTTTAAACTCCAGCAGTTTTATAATGCCTTAATGCCAGAATGAATCAGTTCTATTCTTTGTTCTTTTTTTGCTACAACCGATCTTTTCACAGTGGTTAGTTCCCCTCTCTCCTTTGTTTCAAATCAAAATTAGAGAAAATCTTGAAACATAAGAAAGATTTTAATAATTTTGCTAATATGGGCTGTAAACGTCTTTGGGTAGGGTCACACTATAGGGTTGCTAAATATTTCAGCCCCAAGTGATGAAATATTTAATCAGGATCTCTCCACATTACCATAGACTACATGTTATGCATTAAATGTTTGGTTTGCAAGTAATTCTGGAGGATATTTATTTTTCCTTTTTGAGAAGTGTGCTTAATAGAATAGGCTATGGAGAAAGTAGGAATGCTTAAAAGGAAAAAGAAAAACATTTTGAGAAAGTTTCATTTTAGACATAGTTAATATAATAAACTTCACTGTTTGCATCAAGTGATGCTTAAATATGATTTCTGATGGGCACAGGTAATTTGAGAATAGGCTTTGTGATTGCTAAGACAGTAACTGGTTGAGAGTAGCAAAGGAAATAATGAGGAGAAGTCTTTGTCAGAAGAATGTTCACAGTTTGAAAGCCCCAAGCTGCTCTAGAAACCAGAGCTTCTCTCAGAGACTTTAGGGGCTCCAAGCACCCTAATTTATGAAAGATAAAATGTTTTCCCTCTGGACTGTGGAGAGCTTGCAGGCTGTATTCTGGAGAAAACATCTGAAAAAAGTATTTTCTTTTTCTCAAAATCACCCCCTTTCTAATGCTAAGGGTGGGAGGATTAGGAATGTGCCTCCCCCCGGCTCCCTGGGAGCAGAGCTCAGAGTTCATGTGCTGTAGTGGATTAAGGTGCTCTGTGACTATTTCCTTGGTGAATTACAAAGAAAATTGCCTGTCTTTCTGGGTGTGTGGGTGAGGAAAAGAAAGACCGTAAAGTTATCTGTTCTTGTATGCTTTTGTTTGCACATCCATTGCAAAGCATGCAGTCATCACTGGATGAAATTGGCAGCCAGTTTCCAGCCAGTCCCCAGAGACTGGAAGACCAACCTGGTCTGAGGTCAGTGTCAAGCTCGAGTTCTCTGATTTCTGACGTCTGACAGAGGTTTTTATATGTTAGTACAAACCTGAGATATATCCAGCAGAGATCTAAGATTTTGAGAATAACATATTAACCATAGCCTTTCCCTCTATCAATACAATTGCTTTCATTCCATTGCCCATAATTTTTTCTTGCATTAAATACAAGAAAAATCTATGATTTTAGGTTAAATAATACTTCTGACTGTTTTGAAAAATTAGAACCACTTTTTCATATCCTCAATGATTATACATACACCTTACTGTATGGGATTTGAATTATATGAAGGCATTAGCTCTCAGTTATAATTTGCTAGCTCTTTTCAAATATCTTGGTACTTTCTATTTAGCTGTGTTAAAAAATAATCTTTTGATAATAAAGTAGGAAATAGGCTAAAACAACAACAAAGTAATCATTCAAAGCTCTTGAGAACTTTACAAACCATCATCATCATGGATGTAATTTGTTCCAGAGGCTAAGTAGAAGTATTTGTAACGTTAGAGTAGTTTGTAGTCAGAACAAGCAGTTGTGCAGATACTCAAAGACAAAGCTTGGAAAACCAGGAGCAGTGGGCATCAAAGGCTTTCACAGAGCTCAGAAGATTTCTAGAATGACATACATATAGTCTGAAAATCATCAGTGCAATATCTTTGTCCGAAATCCTAAGCCTTAGTTGTCTGCAGTCCTTCACAAATGCTGTTATTTATTTGTTACATTTGGCACAGCTCTACCTAGAGACTAACTTGAAAGCCCATTTGGGCACAGAAAAATACTCAGGATCCATATTGAAGGGTCTTACAAGTAAAATAAATGTAGGGAAAAGACATGGTGTGAACATCAACAAAGCAATACTTGAATGTCATTTAGTTCTCTTTAAGCACTCTTTCAAGTCAATTGCATAGCAGAGTAACAAGTAAATGGAAACAAAAAAGTCTTGTCTTGGATAGAAAATGGCAGGAGAGGAAAAGAAGAGGTGTGGCTGTGGAGACACAGATGTACAAGTTTGTGAGGGAAAGAGAAGGGTTAGGCTGGAGAAGAGAACCGAGGAGATTCGTGGTTGCACAGGGCACTCCTCATCATGGTGCAGTGGGTCCAGCATCCCAGTGCATGTGCAGCAAGTCCTCTGCATGCACACATGCACCAAGTCACCAGACTGGGTGTGCCAAGGAACCACCTGCCCTTCACTGTCCTTGTTCCTCTCTTCTTGGAGATTGCTGAGACTTCTCCAGGCAGCAGTCCCAGCTTTGCAGCTTATGCCTGCCAAAATCAGCTTGCTTTGCTCCCTTGTACAGTCCTCCCTCATGGCATGCTGCGAGAGGAGGGCAGCACCAGCAGAACTTGAATACACACTGGCAAATTTGTCAGTGCAGACAGGTGCTGGTGGTTGAGTGCACCAAGTCTGCTTTGGCAGCTGTTGTAGAAGCACCAGCTACCTGGACTGGTTATATGCAATGGGAAATGCACTTTCCTCATGGAAGAGGGGAAAGGAGGATGCATAGCCAAGTCCTAATAAGACTGACTGTTTACTGGGGCTATCATAGATTTTTCTCAATTCTTGAATTTAAATGGTCAATTGTTATAGGTGGCTTCATGGGACACAGAAACAAGTTATTGATGTTGGCATGATATGATACAATTTTCTTCAGAAAGACAGCTAAAACCTTGTAAAATTATTTGAAGCAGGCTCTGTGTGTTAGCTCAATTTAGCATTTTGCCTCCTGTTACAGAAGCCCCTCTCAGGACCTGACGCCATCACACAAATAGGAAATGCTATAAATAAAAATTCATTATACAGTTGGGTCTGAGAAAGATCAGAAATAATAAATCCATGTTGATTAGAACATAACCATATGGAAAATTCAAGCTTGTGTAGCCTATGTGCACTTGTGCCAGCCTGGCAATCTGAAAAATGCCTGTGTCAAGTGCTATTTTATGAAAGGTAGAATAGTATACTGGCAATCCAGATTTAAATTCAAACGTGGCCCTGGATTCATACCTGCAACACACATTTATGATGAACCTGGGAGAATATTGTATTAATGGATGCAGTTTATACACTACTGGAATAAATTATGTGCCACAGATGGAGAGATCATGGTGGGATCAGCTTGAGATGCATATTTTTCTGATACATTAAGCCAAGGAACTAACTACAGTGCAGTTTCTCATGCTGAGGTATTTTTGACAATTTTTCCTTAGGTCTGCTTGTAAAGACAGAATAAATTGTCCTTGACATTCGTAAATATATTTCTTCTGTCAGTCCATGCCCCTTCTGTCTCTATGTGATACCCCATGGAAACAGTGCATGGGGGAAGCCATGCTTAGTATTCTGCAATAGTAAGTGCTGGAGAGCTCTGAAATGGGAAGCTCCCCCTTCCAACAAATTACTGCAGGGAAAAATCTACCATGCTTGCTTTCAGCCTACAAATATTTGCCTTTGTAAGTGTAATGCAGTTTAGGAAAGCAATGCTGATGGCATTTTCAGGTGAATCTGGATTTCCTGTATTACAGAGTAGTGAAGAAAGACGAAGAGCTGAACCATCTAGAATAACCATCCATGTTATTGTAGCTAATAACATATTCCCTGGACTATATTTATTTGCATATGTACATGTATGCAGCCTTCTTTTTACATGTATGCAATCTTGCATATGTACATTATATAGCTTGTTAGCACCAAGAAGAGAAAATCCTACCCCAGCATCTAATGATGCTATCTGTAGTCCAATTTTCCTTCTTTCCCCACACTCATTTACATAAAGACCTCATCTGAGGCAGAGATTGTGTCTGTCCCGATGTTGGTCCTTTGCAAATGTAAGTCCATTTCAAAATTTTGTTGATGTTAATCTGTCACATAGGTCTTTCCTGCAAAATAATCTGTCACAGTCTCCTTTGCAATTCTGCTTAACAGGAACTTAAATGTTTAGGCTGATGGTTCCCTTCCTGTCATCCTGACAAATACTCTGCAATGTTCCTTAGGATTTCTCTGACTGTCTGGATTAGACTGCTGTCTCTAGTCTTCTACTACTTTTTTTTTTTGTTTGTTTTGTTTTGGTTGGTGATTTGTACAACTCTTCAGATGAAGAATGTTGGTCCTTGTGCATTAAGATAATGCAAATAAATAATAATAAATGAAAAGTGAATTTATTAATAATACACTTAAACAGGATGAGAAATGAACAGTAAATCCTGAAAGAGTTAAACTAAATTAAATCAGACAGAAAAAAGAGAAAGAAACTCCGGGAGCATATCCTGCTGGCTGCCTTCCCCCCCCGCCAAAGATAAAGAATGCAATCTGTTTTCTATTTGAAGAACAACAAGATTTTCACAAGGTCCTTGTTGGCTAACTTAGACACACCAAGATACCAGAATTCAGATATTTTTCTCTTCTCTTAAAGTAACAGGAGATTTCTAAGCAGCTGCCTACAGGATGGTCTCCCTTATTCTTGCAGTTCTGCACCTGAAGAAACCTGCAAAATATAAACTGCATCAGATGCAGAGAATAGGCATTCTTTGCTCACGAAACCCGTTGTGCTGAAATGCCACACATAAAGCTGAGCTGATCTGGGTTGTGTGACCCAGCTTGCAATGCTGAATTGCAGCTAAAAAGGCTGAAACACCACCCTGCCTTTGCGTCCTCCCTCGCCCTGTTCTCCCAGCCAGTGCAGAGGCAGAGCAGAAGGGGCAGAACGTGGCTCAGCATCTCTCAATTCCAAAGGCACTAAGAATAAATCCATTGATAACCAGGCAGGCAGAAGCTGGCGCTGCAGCGAGCATGGGTGTGGCAGAGCCTGTGGAAAGCGCAGAGGCGTGAGTCAGTGGGAGTGCTTCTCATGGAGGGTACCCAGTTCCCAAAGGAAAACGACTGACATAACATGGAGATTGGCAGTGCATATTTGCAGTATGTAATCAGTTTAGATTGTGTGGAATGTGGGACCCAAACTCGGCTCTGCTTAACCCCAAACACTGCATGCAAGATGCCTCTGCAAGCTCCGTTTCCATGGAAATGGATGTTAGCATTAGCTTCCTTTGTAAAGTGAATCTATTAGCTCAGTGAAACAGGTATTTTATCTCATTTCATTCTGGGAGAAGATAAGTATTAGTTTGAAATCTGCACGTGGCATTTTAGGAGCATGATTTGATTATTCCTTCTGGGCTTTATAAGATTGGGAACTACTAGACTATATTATGTAGGTAGAACAATAACCATTTAAGCTACGGCTGACTCAGATGCATAACTCTGCCAAAACCTTATCAATCTCACACCAAAAGGAGGACAAAATAAATGCTTGCCCTCAAATTAGACTTTATTGACTGGCATGATTGTCCTTCCAAAAAAGTATAATTATTCTGATTTCAAGAAGCAAAGAAGTTGTTTCTGCTGCCCTACTAATTTTGGTGAGGATTGGATGTATTTGCTGCAAATAAACCCTCCTCTTTACCAGATTATTTTATTAAATCATCTAAGTCAAGTGAAAAGCAGAGCTTTTCTGTAATGATATTAAACAATAAGATAAACTCTATCTCAGATATAAAGGAATTGCAGGATTTATATGGATTTGGTCTCAATATACTTTACCAGAAACACTGCCTGATCAATTTCTCTCCAAACTCTCAAGGAAATGGCGAATCTACAAGGAATATTCTGGAAAGAAAAAATTTTAAATAAACATAAAGAGGTTTCAAAGCTATTTTCAAAGCATGGGAGATCACTGAAGTCTGACAGAATTAGTGTTCACTCAGTTTAAATGTGGTAATCTTATTTAAAGTGGTCAGTAAAAGGGCTAATGCAGAAAAAAAAGGGAACAATTTTTCACATTCTCTCTTCATATCTGTAAGCACTGGAGAAACAGAATATCTCTGTGGGGGTACATTGTCCTGGTTCATGGATCAGTAAAAATGAATCACAAATAGAAACTCAGTTACAGAATCATAATTTCCCTTCTTTCTGTGACAGAAACCTAATAAGACTTCAGATCCCAGGCTGGATTTATGGAACATGATTTACAGTTAGTAAGACCAAAGATACTCTGGCCCGTCAGACAGAATCAAACTGAAACTTTTATCTAATTTTAAGTGTGTTTTCGGTTCTTTTGATGTTAGATCTCCATATAAAATAACAGAAGGTTGTACTTGGCCTACTATGCTGCTATATATGTCAGCATGACCTTTTTCATAGGAAATAAAGAGAGCATAAGCAAGGGGGCCTCTCCTGAAGTGCAGGAGTGCTCTGGTAAATTCAGGAACATGCTCCCCTCCCACCAAATCCTGCAGGGCAGGGTGTGCCCATCATCCCACCTACATTATCAGCATCTTACAGCCATGCCATCCTGTGAGGGACTGCAACAGATATTGACAGAATTAACGTCTTTTTGTTTTTAAAGCTGAGGAAATTTTCCCACTAAGTCCAAATTTTCTGAGACCTTCTGTGTAACACCTTTAACAGTAAAGTTTTCAGGTAAACCTACAGAGTCTTCGTCCTGAGTCATTATTCCTTCCCTTGCAAACCTCAAAGTGTATAAGAAATCTAAAATTCTTGAAGTGTATCCTTCTGTCATTCTAAAGCAAACACATAGGAAAACACCCAACTATTCAAAAAATCTGCATATGAAACAAAGTTCTTTCTAACATGAATGAGGTTATAAGTGTGTCTTAGCCTAGCACAGCTAATTCTATTGGGGCATAACCTGATCTCCTACCCTGCAACAATTTACTGTTTATAACATGCTCTTTTAGATCAGTTCCTGATCAAATTCATCCCCAGTTCATTAAAAATTATTGTACCAGAGTAGCTAATAAAAGAACTAATTGGGACACAGGCCAACATCTCCCAGCTTCCTGATAGAGTTCTGACATTTTAGTACTTTTAATTAAGTGTATGTGCTGGTGTTAAAGTGTGCAATAAATTCTGCATTAAAGATATGGAATAGGTTTCAGAATTCTTTCTTTGGGGAGAAGACAAATTTATATTTTGGTTTTGAAACAGATGGACAAAGCCCTCTAAAAGTTCTGTTCTTGAACAAATGCATGAAATTTTGGAAGCTTCTCTCCTCCTCTAGGTTTCATAATCCTGCAAAATCTTTCTTTTTCTCAAGTTTTTAAAATTTCACTGCCTGTAACAGAAGCATAAAGCTGGTTTTTTTAGTCAGCTTTATGTCAGAAATCTGAGCAGACATCTGAAAATGAGAATGAATCTGCAAATACATTAAATTTCTGTTTTGTTTCCAAGATCACTTCATATTTTCATTTCTCCTCTTTACCATCCCAGTGTGCTGGGGATAGAGTTTATTCTTATTGTGACACTTTCCAAAATCTTTGTTGCCATCATCATTTAGGTCAATAGAAGTTCTGCAGTGGACCCCTGCACAAACAGACTGAGACTACACCACAGATACGTGCAGACAATGAGACAGATAATGTACAGAAAATAGGGGGAACCTAAAATTACTAAGGACATCACAATATGGGTATGGATCTTGCTCATGCCCTTTCTGTCCACACACAAGTCCTTATTTTTTGACATGCTAGTGGTCCTTCCAACTGACACAGCTGAAGGTTGGGCTAAAATTTGGACTGGGAATTCACTTGGATCAATCCTTCATAGCAAAGACAGATGTGCACAATGACACACATGATCTGACCAGCAGCTCCCCTTTATTCACTCCATAAGTCAGAAGAAGAAACAGGACTTTCCTATAGCTCATCAGGAAGGAAGCACCAAACAGCTCAGGCCAAGGCAACACAAAGACTTGTAGAACATGCTGCAAGGACTTCTGGCTCCCTAGAAAATCTGCAGCATGGCTCTGCATATCCAGGTGGGACCCAAAGAGTAGATTGCTAACTCTACCTAATTTTCAGTATAGTTACAGTGGGAAGGCCATTGTCATCTAATAAATATTTCCATTTCAATCCACTTATTTTTACTGTGAAGCTATAACAGGTGTTTCCTGTGTTTGATCTTCTCAGCTGAGAAGGAGGTGACTGAGTAGATAGTAAGCAACTTCCATTTCACCCCTGTAAGACCAGGTCTCTGCCTACATCCTTGCCTCTATAGCATACATTTGTCATTTAGAGTAATTTGGAGGAGCAGTGTGGAAAGTTAGTTCTATGTCTGCATGTATCTTTTTTATATTGCTAAGAAATCTTATTTCATGTCCAGAATTGCCTGCAAGATACTTTTTATAGGCATATTATGGCAGCAACTCTCTGGCCACAGAGAGCAGGCACAGACTTTCTCAGGTATTTTTCCAGGGAAGGCTGTGAGAGAAGGAGAGAAAAGAGAATCAAAACAATTCTTATCTCTGCTCGTTGTTGTGCCCATGTGGAATGTGGTATGGAGATTGTTTACCCAAGGTGATTGCTTGATTGGATTCTGGTGATGGTGTTTGGATTCATTGACCAATTGGATCCAGCTGTGTCAGAACTCTCAGGAGAGAGTCACAGGTTTTTCTAATTAGTTAGGAGTTTGCTAGTTAGTGAGAGCTCTTGTTAGTGTAATATAATATAATATAAGTATAATAGAATGTACTATAGGATGAGATAATAAAGCAATTGATCAGCCTTCTGCAATCATGGAGTCAATGCTAATTATTACCTGTGTGGGGCCTGCGGCAACAGCATATAAGTCAACAAAAGGAAGTTCAGTGACATTTAAGAGCTTGATACTTCATATATCAAAGTTTTGACCCTTTTAAAGTGTTTGTTTTCTGAATAATTGTAATTATTGCATCACAACTGGTAATGACATGATTAAAGGAAGAAGGAAAAATAATGGATTTGATTACATTTATCTGTCAACTTCTATGTGGCTGTTACAATGCTGGAAATCCTAGATAACAACCACAAAATTTAGGTTAAGGAAGATGATAAAGGATTAGTATCTCATCAGGCATCTATAGACAAGTAATGTAAAAAACGCTTTTTGCACATAAAGCCTAATTACTTTGGGAGAAAATCCTTCTTTACACACAGAAGGATAGATCGTATCCTAGCTCTAATTTATGCTGATCCTTATATACTGTGCAGTAGGAAAATACCTTATCCCCTGACTGTCTCTATGTGACATGTAATTTTTCATAGTACTTCCCAGTGATTTTCAGAATCCAGAACAATTCAGCATGGAGAACAATGGCATGCAGGACATGGTGAGTTGTGCCTGCTCCTGTCAATACAGTTATGTTATCTTCCAGCAATATGAAAAGAGATTGCATACTATCATGTCTGTGACTGGCTTTTGTAACACTTGTAAAGTGGCAAATAATTTCTACCTTGTCTTTTACAACCTAGCCATATCTTCTTTCTATTGTCTTTTCTCTCTCTTCATAATTTATTCTGTATCAACACCTTAACTTCTGAAGGAGATGAAGCCATGTAAGTTCATCTACAACAACTACCAGACGTTCTAGCAAATACAAAATGTTTCTTCATTGTAGCATTTATGTTTATGATCTCTCTGAAAGCTCTGCAAAGTCTTTGGTGATAATACTGGTACAGTAAGCATGGTTATTTTAGGTATATGTTCATATTTCAAGATTAGCAGGAGAATTTTTTTTTAATATGGCAGTTACTATAGTGACAGTGACAGTTTCAGAGAGGAAAGATGGTATCGTGATAAAGATACTGTACTAAGATTCAGCTCAAATTGTCAGGAACTCTTCAGAGAGGGTCACTTAGATATTTTTATTTTCTGGTATTTTTTATTGTGGCAGTGCTTTGGTGAACAGGTTGTTGACCTGAATTGCAGAAGTAAAGCTGGCTGAGTTGTTCTTTCATTCTGCAGAATTCTTCTACATTTAAAAAATATTTTTATTCTGTACCAAAACAACCCCAATTCTCTTGAAAGCTATTTTGTTTAAGTAAAATCAACCCTTCCTGCAAACTCTAATGCTCAAGATCTATGCTTTGTGCTGAAGGTGGACTTGACTGCCAACCTGTCCCCAAAACCCTAATACTGCTACATAGTGAGGAAGTTCTGTGGTTTACCCTGTTTTGAAAAGGAATTTCATTCTGGATTTGGAAAAAAAACCTACCCAAATGTTGTCTGACAGTAACTTGATCATGGTTCTTTGTTGAATTCATTAGAAATTCACCGAAGAATCACGCAAAGACTGCTTTGTTTCCCTAAACAGCATCTATAGCCTGCACAACTCTGCTAGTCAGTTTACAGTTATTTAAATGAAATCAAGAATCAATCTGTATTGATTTCCTGAATATGTGTGTGTAATTCTACAACTTAAAAGGTTGAGCTCTAATTCAGGCTAGATCAGAGTGTGCCTGTTTACATGTCAACATTTCATCAGTGACTAACAAGCTACAGAAAGCCTGTTCTCATAGTTGCAACCAAGTATTTTCCTCATGTCTGCTCAAGATGCAAAGATAAAGCTCTGTAGTCCAAACCTCTTCAACAAACACCTTGAAAGGGGCCTGCCATCTCACAATGAACTGTCAATGCCCATGATAATTATTGAAGTACCCATGGTATGATAGTGTATCAGTGGTGGCCCAGGTAGTCCATTCTTGCCTTTATAGAGCCTTTGACAGCTTAAATTTATTGTACATATGGAATCATTCATGGCTGCTGGCAGGTGAAATGATCATGGCTAAAGTCCCAGTGACAGCTGGGACAAGGTTCAGGCTTCTTATCTCCACTTCATTTCAGTAGTTGATTGCCAGCTTAGAGCTGGCAGTGTGAAGCATTGCTGCCTGCAAGTGCAAGCCATCAATGGACACAGCCCAGCAGGGGAGTGTAGGATGCTGTCACCAGCCCCAGCTAGGCAGCACCAGAATTCACTGATTTTTTCATTGCCTCTTTAGACAAGATCAGCATCTAACTGACTGTGCTGACAGAGTAGATTCAAGATCAGAATTTTTATTCCCAGTTGTAACTGAGAAACCCATTCCTTATCTCTTCACCTCTTTGCTACTTGTGAATACTCCAGAGGAAAGTCTACTGGCTCAGCTTGTACCACCAGTGTTCACTGAACTGTGATGGAGGGACTGGAAGTGTCAACGTAATCAATTACTACATCTCAGGAAGCAATCCCAGAGAAGCTTTCTAGGTTATCTCTGTACTGAGATTTTTAGGATAAAGCCTTTCCCCGTGCACTCTCCCAGCAAGAACAGTATGTTCCAGGGTATCATAATGCCACATGGTAAACTTCTGATAATATCACTGTATCCAGAAACACCAGGATCTCCTGAGGCAAGGCTGTTTGTCTTTGGTAATATGAAAAGCTTATTTTCCCATTTTCATTTTTTTCACCTTGTCGCTTTGGTAGTGTTGCCTCTGACTGGAGACTGATGATAGACTCTCTTCCAATGCAGGATGAAGAAACCAGATTTCCTTATTGACACACTTGTTGGAGTGGTGTAATGACAAAAAATGTTATGTCTTATTTGGAGGTGATTTGGCTCATGTGGGCAGCGTTGGCATTATTGCCATTTGGCATGGAGCTGAAAGGCCTAAAAAGCTGATTATACTGAAGTGTTTGAAAGAGGGATTCAGGACACAGCCCTGAGAGCATTATAATCCTGCTCAAGCACAATATTACTTAAAAGGCCACTGTTCCATTTCAGTTGTTTCCTCTCTGTGCCTAGAAACCTCTATCCTTCAGACCAAAGTGTATTTCCTATTTTGAATAAGGTGATATGAGGTCTGAAAGAAACATTGTGGCTTACTCCACAAATTAGCTTTTTCAAAGGGCTATAGAGTCAGAGGAAATCTCTGCTGGTTCTGCTGGCAGAGGGTAAAACAAGTGGTATTTAGGTCTTGAAAATATAATTCCATCTGAGCTGCTTTGTCAGCCAAATCTATAATGTTTAGTAAGATGGGTTCAATAGGTCACATTACCTTGAATGAGTTGGTTCATAGTGGGACCCTGGGTACAAGCTCTGCAATCCATCAAGAGAAGAGGATGGAATCAGGAAAGGTTAGATACTTTATAACAGAGTAACAACAACAAAAATAATATTAGGGTTATGGCAAATAGAGTTACCTCAGGACCTGCAGAGAGACCTTGACAGATTAGAGGGCTGGGCAATTGCCAGCCATATGAAGTTCAACACCATAAAGTTTCTGCACCTGGCATGGGGCAACCCTGGATGCATGGACAGACTGAGGAATGAGATAGTGGAAAACAGTGGCACAGAAAGGGACCTGGGGGTCCTGGTCAATGGAAATTTGAACATGAGTCAGCAGTGCCCTGGCCTATCCAGCCAGGAGGGCCACCCATGTCCTGGGGGGGCATCAAGCCCAGCATCGCCAGCCAGGCAAGGGAGGGGATTGTCCCCTCTGCTCTGCACTGGGGCAGCCTCACCTCGAGTGCAGGGGGTTGGTTTGGGTGCCACAATATAAGAAAGATATAAAGCTCTGAGAGTGTCCAAAGGATGGCAACAAAGATGGTGAAGGGCCTTGAGGGGAAGCCACATGAGGAGCAGCTGAGGTCACTTGGTCTGTTCAGCCTGGAGAAGAGGAGACTGAGGGGTGACCTCACTGCAGTTACAACTTCCTCATGAGGGGAAGAGGAGGGGCAGGCACTGAGCTCTTTGTGGTGACCAGTGACAGGACCTGAGGGAATGGCCTGAAGTTGTGCCAGGGAAGGTTTAGGGTAGATATTAGGCAAAGGTTCTTCCCCCAGATGGTGGCTGGGCACTGGAGCAGCTCCCCAGGGAAGAGGCACCAAGGCTACCAGAGCTAAAGAAGTATTTGAATCACTCTCTCAAACATACAGTGTGATTTTTGGGGTTGTTCTGTATAGAGCCAGGAGCTGGGTTTCGATGATCATTTTGTGTCCCTTCCAACCCAGGATATTCTGATTCTATTATTCTGTTTTAAGGGAAGGTGAGGCTCACAGGGGGAAGAAAATGGCAAAGATGATTTGTAGTTGTCATGGTTTAAGCCAAGCTGGAAATTAAGCATCACACAGTCACTTGCTCAAGTCCCCTTTCTCCCACCCCACTCTGGTAGAATGAGGAGGAGAATCAAAGTAAAACTTGTAGGTTAAAAACTGTGCAATAATTGAAAATAAAATACAGTAATAATGATAAATGATAGTAATTAAAAGGGAAAAAAAGTAGTGCATGATACAATTAGTCACCACCCACTGACCAATGCCAGACTCCCTTTCCTAAACCCAGATTGGCCCCCTCTTCCCAGTACCCCCTATTTATATACTGGGCTATGATATTCTATTGGAATATTGGAGCAGCTCCCCAGGGAAGAGGCACCAAGGCTACCAGAGCTAAAGAAGTATTTGAATCACTCTCTCAAACATACAGTGTGATTTTTGGGGTTGTTCTGTATAGAGCCAGGAGCTGGGTTTCGATGATCATTTTGTGTCCCTTCCAACCCAGGATATTCTGATTCTATTATTCTGTTTTAAGGGAAGGTGAGGCTCACAGGGGGAAGAAAATGGCAAAGATGATTTGTAGTTGTCATGGTTTAAGCCAAGCTGGAAATTAAGCATCACACAGTCACTTGCTCAAGTCCCCTTTCTCCCACCCCACTCTGGTAGAATGAGGAGGAGAATCAAAGTAAAACTTGTAGGTTAAAAACTGTGCAATAATTGAAAATAAAATACAGTAATAATGATAAATGATAGTAATTAAAAGGGAAAAAAAGTAGTGCATGATACAATTAGTCACCACCCACTGACCAATGCCAGACTCCCTTTCCTAAATCCAGATTGGCCCCCCCTTCCCAGTACCCCCTATTTATATACTGGGCTATGATATTCTATTGGAATATACCTTTGGTCAGTTTGGGTCATCTGTCCCAGCTATGCTTCCTCCCAGTTTCTTTTGCAAACTTCTTCACTGGCAGGGCATGAGACTCCTGGGAGCAGGGCTAGAATTGGGTCTTAACCAAAAGGACAGAGACTTAAGCATGGTTAAGTCAGCATTCCTCTTATTTAGGCTTTTTTTACCCCTTCACATCTTGGACTCCTATCTGCACAGTGGCCCAGCTTAAAAATGGAGCTGGAAAACAACCCCACCACAATCATATCATCAGAGCCACCACTCACTGCCAGGAGGTAGATAGGAAGCTATTTAGGTTGAGGAACCAAATATTTATCCTACCAGGCTGAGTGATTGCTGCCTGCTATCCTGTAATTTATTCCTAGTTTGGTACCTATTCCCCCAAGAGATCAAAGAAGAGCCTGTTCAGACGCAGCCTATGCCTGGGGCTTCCTGTGGGCTAGTCCTTGGCTTCTCCCTGGATGAATGATCCCCAGGGTCATTCCATATTTCAAGTTCCTCAGCACCCTACAGAGTTAGAAAAAGGAGATAAAGGAATCATCTGAGGGACCTTTCTTTTTGTTGCACTGATGTGTTTGTTTTTGAATAGTTTCAACATCGGAATTAGAAGGCAAGGCTTGGATTCATCTCACCCACATTAAACCATCTGGAAGATAGATACTTGGTCCTGACTAACCATTTCAGCTCTCTCTGTGTGCAGTTATGGCATATGATCCCCCCAGGGATCAGTTCTTCTCATGTATCTCAGACTCCTGTTTTAGTGTCCTCTGCAGCTGTCTGTCTCTCTGCAGTGACTTCTTAGGGAGATTGCAGCATTATTTCCAACTGGATCTCTACTTTTAGATAGGTTCATGTGAGTTAGATATCATTAATTTCTACAGTTGTACATCAAAATCTGGTCCAGTGTAGTCCACACATTAGCCAGAGCAAATGCTAGAACTACTTGTTTGACAGCGCACAGATCATATTTTTTTCTGAGGATCTTTCAGTTAAAGATCTGTCAGAATTTATTCCATACAGAAATTTGATAATAAAGTCCTGAGCCCTGTCAGCATGTTTCTGTTCAAGTTAGATGGAAGTTGAAAGAGAATGGAGAAGGTGGTGGTCCAGGATCTGGACATTAGTACACATAGCACAATAAAGAGACTGTCCCAAAAGAGAAAATGATCTGGTTGCAGCTTTTGTAGTGTTTGAAGTTTAAGAGAGGTTATTTTACAACACTCCAGACATAACTATGCATCTATACATATGTAGGACACTGAAAGAATGTAATGATTTACTCAAGGGCAAAGTGATACCCCACTTGCATAAGCTGTTATCCCTTAGGCAAGGTGAGATTATACTGTCTTTTCCACAGAAGCCTTATTTGTGGCATTTAACCAGGTCTAATATACTTACTATTAGACAAACAGTGGGAGCTAAAGTACCGTAAAGATGCAAAGAAAGCTGCTTAAAGTGGAGGGATCTTATCATATTGTAATAGTTGCATTTACTGCAGTAAATACTTTGGATAGTATTTAATATTATTAAGAGATAGTTTTCATAGCTTTAAAGGATATGCAAAGGTGATTTAAAATGATGTTTTCAATATCCGAAGGAAAGAGGATCATGCATGCTGTTTGTGTAGAAACTGTTGCTTTCAAATGTCTCTAATTATAAAACAATATTTTTAACAATCCTAATGTTTGAGGCTGGGAAGTTTATCTATTAAGCAGCCTGATTATCTTGGCATAGGAGATAATGGCATAAATCCTCTTCTGGTACCTGAAGGGCAAAAGTATAATTGAGGAACAGTTTGCAGTGGTGGCTGCAAGCCATAGCAGTGCTGGTTGGTCCTAGACCAGCTGTATGGTGATCTACTTTCCAGTTTCAACACAGTAGCCTCAGGCTGCTCTTGCTTGTACCAGTTTCCCAAATCCCCAGCACTGCTGCTGTGATTGCTGAGAGCACAGTGAGACACATGGGAGGCATGGAGGGGGGAAAGGTGCCCTCACCAGAAGAGCCCACATTCTGGAACCTTCCACCAAGACCTGTGCAGAGAGGCAAAATCAATTATTGAATTAGACTGGCTTAGATTTTACAGGTTTTTCATTTTGCCACTAGAGGTTTTTGCATGAATTTTTCCTTACACTGTTGTCCTTTGTTTTTTTTTTTTTTTTGTCCACAGTGAGGTTGTACTAATTAATATTGATCATAGTGTTTTCATACAGCATTCCCTTGTGATGGGAAAGCTGGGATATAAATAGTTTTCAATCATTATCTGGATATCTTATATATAAGATATTTTTAAAATACTGCTGTGATATAATTTGGAAAAAATATATAATAAATATAACAGAAAGGAAAGTGTTGTTTTCTTTCTCTAAACCTTTTTTTTTTAATCTTACAATCATAAATTAATTTAGTTCCCTGCATTTTTTGCAACAAGAGCTGAAATGACTGTTCTGTCTTCAAAGAGGATGGGCACAGCAAAATCTTCATGCACCTGGGCAAGTATCAAGATGTTAATGGAGGTCTTGGAAGAGGGCTTGTATGTAGGCTATGTGTAGATGGGAGATGCTTCATGCAGTATAGAGGTATTTCTGTATTGCTTTTGGTAGAGGCTATGAATCAAGTTTGTATTAGAAATGGCTGAGACATTTCTGCATAAATGGCAAATTTTCAAATGCAAATGTTTCAGAAAGATGTATCAGTTTTAAAGAGGGCTTTTACTGGGGCAGGGGGACATCAGGGTAATGGAGAGAACCTCCAGGAGCCAGCAGTGCCCACAGGGCTCTCATGGGACAGTATAGCTTAATGTGTTTGTCATTTACATAGATGAAGGGATCGAGTGCACCTTTAGCACATTTGCAGACCACACCAAGCTAAGTAATACAGCTGACACATCAGAAGGAAGGGATGCTATCCAGAGGGACCTGGACAAGCTCAAGAAATTGTCCCATTGGATTCTCTTTAGGTTTAATAACACCAGGTTCAAGGTGCTGCATTTGTATCACCACAGGTTTGGGGATGAACAGATCCAGAGCAGCCCTGCCAAGGACTTTGGGTGCATGAGAGGCTGCACATGAGCAGGCAAAGTGCCCTCCCAGCCCAGAAAGCCAATTGTATCCTGGGCTGCATCAAGAGCAGCGTGGCCAGCCGGTCAAGGGAGGGGATTCTGCCCCTTCTCCACTCTGGTGAGACCCACCTGGAGTGCTGCAGCCAGCTCTGGGGCCACACCACAGGAGGGACATCGTCCTGTTGGAGCAAGTCCAGGGGAGGTCACCACAATGATTAGAGGGATGAAGCACCTCTGCTACAAGCTGAAACTGAGAGAGCTGGGGTTGTTCATCCTGGAAAAGAGAAAGCTCTGGGAAGACCTTATTGCAGCCTTCCAGTACCTGAAGGGCACCTATAAGAAAGATAGGGACAAATTTTTAGCAGGGCCTGCTGTGATAGGGCAACGGTAATGGTTTTATACTAAAATGGTATCATACTAAATGGTTTTATCTTGGATATAAAGAAGAAGTTTTTTTACAAGGGTAGTAAAGTACTGGAACATGTTGCCCAAAGAGGTGGTGGATGTCCATCCCTGGACACATTCCAGGTCAGTCTGGACGANAAATATACAGAAAAAAGATATTCAGCAAACTTCATAATCTTGCTGGCAGATTATTTTACATATAAAATCATAAAAAATATTTCCATTAATAAAGTATATTAAATCATGACATTATAGGCCCAGAAATAACAGCTTCAGCCATTTGAGTACAAGAAATCTGCAGGCTACCTATGAAACCTGTAGCACAGGTCTCATGATAATGTGAAGGCATAATGTAGGTTATTTTCAGGTATTTTATGGAGTACTGTTACAGATAAATAGCATCAATTTATAAGGAGAAGGATATGAAAAGTAGCTCCAGTAGCATTTCTAAAAATCCCCTTAAATATTGTGCTTTCCCCACCAATATATGTGACATCTCTCAGCATCATATGTGCTGCTGGGGGTGTGAGAAGTTTGCATACATAAGTTTTCTCTCAATTATTTAACTGATTCATGATTTGCCACCTACATGTAGATAACTATCCAAAATCCTGATTATATTACTTTTACGTGTCATCAAATAATTTTATATTGAACTACAAAGTCCTTAATAACTTAAAAAAAAACACTGATGTATAATATATATATATATATGGATGCGTTTCCTCTCTTGTTTTAGGCTTTAATTTTGTCCCTTGATAGTCACTGCATGAACATCTGTCAGTAGAAGTTCTGCTCCAGATCACACAGAACATAATGTGAAAAACTTCTGCAAGGGAACTGAACAATTTCTATGAGGATTAGTACTCATCTAAATCTTAACAATAGTATTAATCACATGTCAAACAAAACCATCCACAGGATGAGAAAAAGGTTTAATGACAAACTTCACTGAAAACAGCATGGACAAACATGGTTCATGATATAATTTCATTTTTAAAAGCTAGATTACAACCAACTGAATCAATTATTCCTGTAAATACAGAGAAAATAACTACCTTTCCAACAAGAAGCAGCTGTGTTTTTCCAATACTATTAAAATTTGAATTAATACTAAAAGAAACAAAAAATGAAGGGAGTAAGTGGATTATAGGCATTACTTGTTCCAAATGACATAATTCCACCACAGACTCCACACTAAGTATTTTTGGTAAAATGATACTTCAGCTTTAACTATAACCTTAACGATAACCTTAGTCATATTTACTGAAAACTCTTCTCTGTGGAATTGGTAATCACTCTGATGAACAAAATAAAGAGGTAAACCTCAACACAAATAAAAGATTTTAGTTTAAAATCTGATCAATTAAATCTCAGCTCTGTCCTTCACAGATTTCTTTCATTAGGTGATGGCCAATAGGGACCACTATAAGTCGTTGGTCTGAACTGTGTCTGCAGACAGTTGCTCAGGAACTGGATTAAAACACATTTTATAGGAAGACATGTAATAATTTCTTGCAGACCTAAAGTTGTGATGAATTTACAGCCTCCTGATAAGCTGATCCAATTTTTACCTACCTTCACAGCCAAGAAAAATCACATGTCATTTTAGGGCTCAAAGTTGTTTTTTCTCCCCTTTATCTTCAGTTCCAGCTACTGGATTGTTCCAATGCCTTTGCCTGCTAGACATTATGTGAACAAAAGCTTTGTTCGTGGATCAGATCTTAAAAAAAATCAAGCAGTACTCCTCAGTGTCCACGTTGTCAATTGTGTCATTTGTGACCTGAATTATTTGTGACCCCCTTTGTACACTCTGCACTTTCCACATTGTTGCTTAAATGGGACTGTCAAGAGTCAGAAAAAGGATTCTAGCAGTGGTTTTAGCACTGCTGTGTTCAGAGACAAAGTGCCTTTCCAGCTTCTTTCCAGCCTTCTTGCATTACCCTTGGAGCATATGCAAACATCTTACTAAGTGCTGTGGCCAGAACAATGAAACAGGTCAGTGAAGGACACTTGGGTTTTTCAAGTGAATATTTCAACAGGTCTCTCACCTGTGAGAACAGCTGGCCTTCTTTGCATCCAAACACTATGCAGCACTTGCTTGAATTAGAGTACATTTTGCTGGACAGTGTTTTTGTCCCTAATTTCATAATTTACTGTCTCACTCATCTTGGTGGTATCTGTATTCTACAGCTGAACTACATCTTCCATAGGTCCTTGACAAAAACATCCAATAACATTGGTACAAACTCTTCTAGGAGATTCCAGGAGACACCGTGGATGCTGGATCTAGGACTAAGTATGAAGTGAAACAATATCATCATTTCATTAAGATCTTAATAAGCATTCCTGAGTGGAGATTAGTTTTTCACCTCTCCACTGGCTTTCACTGTACCTTGTTTTCATTCCTGTCAGCATTTGTAGAAGTTTTTTAACCAATAAAAGAGAAAACCCTTAAAATCAGTGGTGGTTAAACTTCTCCAGAACCTGAAAGAGCCTGTTAGTGGCCAAACAATGTGATCAAAATGCAGATGGGTGTACTTTGTCTGTGATACCATGAAGAAATATAAGAATTGGGCAAGGCATTTTCACGAACCATCATACACAATGGTGGAGGAAGAGGATGAAACTATAAGAGCAGCTGAAAACTCAAAGAATAGAGAATTCAGTTTGTTGAGATGTTTTGTAAGATCTGCATGAAAAAGTAGTGAGTAGGCTAAGGACAGTCACTGAAAACAAACAGCGGTACCAACTGCTGTGAGGGTGGGCAGAGGACTGAGACTGCCTAATTAGGACAGTAGTTATCCCACAATCCTGTGGGAAAGTCAAAAAGATACAAAGTTCATTGTGATTTTTTGGAGCACATTACTGTTGAGCTTCAGACCCTTGCTATGTCAACATGCATGCTTTACAAAAAGCTGTGCAACGATCAATCAGATTTAGACTAATGTTGTTTTCTCAGGATGTCAGTTCATGTTGCAGGTCTTACCAGTAATCAGGCAAAATCTCTCACAAGGTGAAGACTGCAAAGTACTGCTGCGAGAAAGGGCACTGACTTATTCACTAGCCAGAGGAAACGGTGCATGATGGATGGTGCAAGAAAAAAAAGTGAGCAAGGATCTAACCTAACTTTAATGGAATGGTTGGTGGAGTACCTCTTCAGTCTGTTTTGTAACGTGTGGTTTTGGCAATTCTCGGTACGCACTACATAGGCTAAATCCCTCCACTCTTTCTAATACTTTGTGCTACACCGATTGATCTAAAGGTAGGATTTAAACATAAGGTTGTCCTTGAGGCAGGGACATTGAAACCAGAAATGTGGAAATCAGCTTTTCCTCTCCTTTAGTATGGATTTACCACCAGCTCAGAAGCCTGTGACGCCGTTTCCTCCTCTACCTCTAATGACATAGATGCCTAAAGTTCTTAGCCTGAAAACCTGAATTTACCTCTGCTTCTTTCTCCATGTAGGATGAATGATTCATTTTGTTCCATGACACTGCTTCCAACTGCAAAACTGTTACATAAAGGCACCCAGGCCTTCTGCTTTTCATTCAGCTTTGGGAATTTCCTGTGCTTTATCACCAAGACCTAGGAAGAGTGAAGTTCAGGATGATTTTGAATCAGGTGCCAGCAATCCACAGAGAGTATATTTTTTTCATATTTGTGCTATTTTTCCTTTATAGTATACTTTCTGGTATTTAACATTCATCCCACTTCAAAATTCAATATTTTTAAGCTAAATACTGCTTTATCTTGTCCATGATCATTTTATATCAGCATGACATTTACTCAGTCCCAATTCAAGAAGACTGTCCTCTTCAGAAGGGAGCTTAGGAATCTGTGTATATCACAAGACCAGCAGTGGGAAGAATATACACAGATTTAACCAATTAATAGAAATGGTCTGCACTCGGAATATTTTATTTCCCGAAATAAACCAATTAATTCTATTTATTCTTGTCTATTTTTTAAAACCAAAAATGTATATAACTCTCTTAATTGTGATGATTATTTAGTCCTAATTTTTCTTCTGGTTCTCAATATTTTTTATTTCTGTTTGTGAGTTTTATGCTCATCTATAGATTCAAAGATAATTAAACATGCATCCTCTGACTAGGCAGGCCCCACACATGGGCAGCATCTGTTCAACACAGTGAGATGTGGACTGACTTATATAGAGATGGGTGATGAAGAGATGAGGACTTCTCCTGCTTCCTCACCCAGGTTTCCTTTCTGTATGATAGACTGGGATGCTGCTTTGCTCCTAACATAATGATTAACTATTCCTAACAAGGTGATTTTCTGTAGGTGAAATTTTCCAGTTTATTAGCATTATTTTGACTTTGAAAAAATGATAATTAGTATGTGCTAAAATGAGGCTGAGGCTTTCTACTATTAGCTCTGAAACAGGAGAAAAAGAGCCAGGAGTAATGGAACATTTTAAATTTGGTTTGGGAAGTATTATTAATATGCTTTATGTAAAACCATTATTTCAGTTCACTGCAAGCTATTGTTGAAACATATTAAAGGCAATCATCACAGTATTCTAGACATCATACCATTCTCTGTCAGTATGTTATTAAATAGCATCATATATATGACAAATGTGTTCTCTAAGCATTTAAATGCTTTGTTTTGTTTGGGGAGGAGGGGAAATGCAGCAAAACAGCACTATTGGGCCATATTTTTAGCTGCTTCAAATTAACATAGCTCCACTGGGAGCAGTTCCAGGAATTTAAAATTATTATTGAACTTTACAGTAGAATCAGCTACTGTGGCATTTCAATTATATGGAAGGCTAGGGTGTAGGAAATATTTGAAAGAAAGCATAATAGATTATCTGTGGATAAGGTCTGCTTCCATGCCAGGTGAGCTGAATAAAATATTTCAAGCTGCAAAATACTGAATGTATATAACATGTTTCGGTACTGGCATTATAAATATTCTGTAAAGGAAAAACTGATGCATACAAACCCCATAACTTTCTAATACAGTAGAATTCCCTGCATGCAGACTCTGAAGTAATAGCTAAAAACCCTGTTTTTATAATCAGCATGGGGATTTACATATTCTCTAATGAAATCCCTGCTAAATAAGCCATATGGTCATAACACTATGGTTTGCAGCAAGAGAAAGAGTATTATTCTGAATCAAAAATCAGATAAGAGGCATAAGATGAAACAGTTAACAATTTTTTTTCAGAGGGCAAAATGAGATAGCAAAACTTGTGTTCTAAAATTAGGTAATATTAGAAAAAAAACCCCACAGTTAAGAGCCATAAGATTTTTTTAAATGCTAAGAAGTGAAATGCAGTATATATGAAAAGAAATGTACTTAACTATTCTCACAGTGTGGTTGAATGTTTAATTACATGTATCAGCACTGAAAAAAGCCTTTGGCACCATGGAGGACAGGTCGGTGCAGTCACTGTAATACAATGTGAGGTCCTAAGAATACTGGTGGGAGCAGAGTAGAAAACACAACTGAAAGTAATCTAATATTTCTTTCCTCAAATGCTGCATTCAGTTCTGTTCAGCTTGTCCTATTAGATCTATAAACAGGAAGAAGAAGGGTTCAAAACTGGGTCATTGACATCACAAGCACTAGTGGAACTCATCACTACCAGTCATCATTAAAGTCAAGACAATAAATAGAAAAGGATTAATCTTACAGTAAGTGAATGATGAAAACATCAACAGTTATAACAATCAAGGCACATCACATGTCTCATAGACGGCAAGACCAAGTAAGGAATTAGCAGGACCAACAAGGGTTCTTTTTAAAAGCTAGAAGTAATTTCCTCCAGCTGCTAACAATTCATTGGCTGCCTCACCAGCTGGCTGGACAAGCCCCATCTATGTAAACCAGCAATGGGAATTGAGTCCTTGGTAAAAATATGCAGTTCTGTCTGTGAATCTCAAAATGAAGAAAGTTATTAAGGAAAGTGAAACTGAGGTGCCAAAGTAATTCCTTGGTTTGTAAAGGGGAGGACTCTTGGGAATAAAACACGTGGAGGGTGATACCCATAAAATAGCCTAGAATTAAACTACAGGGGTCTTAGCAGCACAACATTAATAGTTGGACTCAATGATCTTCGAGGTCTTTTCCAACCTAAACCATTCTATGATTCTATGAAAATCATAATCCTGAAAGAAGAAATAAAGCCTTTAGCCCATTACCTGTTTCAACTGCTGCCAGCCTGGTGAATAAAATTCACTTCTCTGAGAAACTCATCTCAGACACAACTGGAAGTAGAATTCCAGTAATGAAACACAAATGTTTTATATTAATTTCCACCCCAAAGGATGGCCTTAGGGTTCTGGTTTTAGCCCTTTAGAGAGTAGAAGTGAAATGAGGCATTTCCTCATTTAAGATGTAACGTTAATGTGCAGCCTCTGCTAGTTTCTTTTAACATGCTATTATTTCTTCCTTGATAAGATTCAATTAATTGGTGGGATAATGAAATAGCTATTCCCCAAGAATTGTTATGTAACTTACATTAACTTGTCTTAATACAATGGGAGATACCAATGTTAGAAATATTTTATTTCTTTACTGTTTTCAGTTCTTTTGCACATTCATTTTACACAGTAAATATTCAGTATTGTAAAAAACTTAAAACCTCATGCATTTACTGTTTTAGCAGCACAGCTTTGCTGATTTGTTCAGTGAATGCTTGTTTTGTTCTTATTAATTACAAATGTGTATGTAATGATGCACTGGTTTGATATCATTATGTTACACAGGCTATCTAAAGCTATTGCCTAAGGACTGTAATACAATCTGCTGGATCCTGGGCAGATTTACAGAGTGCTCTACATTATCCTGTAGTTCATGCATCACTGAGTGTTTTCCTCTCCTAATTAGAGACCAGCCAATTGCACTATTTATAATTACTTAATATGACGAGCATTTATGTAAAGAGGGGTTAAACAAAGAGAGATTTAGCAAAAAGCACAGAGAACAGAATAAATATTTAATTAGCGAAGCAATAAGCTTCAGGATACTGGGATCTTCTAAACTTGTTTTCTATTAGTTTGTTCTTTAGAGACCACTTTCTCCAAGTGGAAAACACACTGACACAGTCATAAAAACCTTTTAAGTCTTACATGGAAAACACTGACACAAAATCTTGATCTGAATAAATTTGTTGATGCAGATAGTGTTATTTCAAAGCACATATTATGTGCCTCTTAGGAAACAGGAGTAATTGTTCCATATTAAAAGCTAAATTCTGTTAAAATACAGGACTATTGGAGGGGTGTTTTGGAGGCATATATACTCTTCAGATTTCTGTACATCAGTTTTTCTGAAGGAAATTCAGTTATTTATTCATACTGAAATTTGGAGGAAAAAACCTGCAACAAACACATTTAGCACTATGTGCTCCTGCTACTTTCCTGTGGAGCAAAACTACTTGTAACCCAGTCCAGATCATAGCTAAGCACTTCAGCTTTCTCTGCTTTATATCTTCTTCTTACCTCCAAGAGATTTCATATTTCAGGGACTAGAGCAACTCACATTGTCTCAAAAAGCCCAGTTGCTTGAATGATTTCTTCTCTAGCAAATCTGGACGAAACTGTTTATGTTATGATTATGCAAGTAGTTGCTTCCTTGTTCTTTGATGCAGTCTTATGCAGGATGATGCAGGGTAAAAAAAAAAAAAAGTGCCTAAATATAATGTTTCCCCTAACCCAAGTCATACTGACAACCAGATTACCATGCAACTGTCTTTGATGTTATGCCAACAGATCAGAGCTGAGAATCTGTGAGTATGTTAGAGAAGGGATCTTCTGAAGTCCTTGATCAACTGAAGTCAGCTCAACACATCTTACCACAGTCCTAGCAAAGGAAAAGGTTTCTGTTCTGTTCTCATAATATTTATAACTTTTCTGGGCTCATCATGTCTGCAAAATAAATCAGAGGATGAAAACTGTTTTTCATAAAATCTGATCTGGTAGTATCTTGGGAGGGACAGAATAAGATTTACATTCAAAGGCAGAAATACAGTATATAAACAAAGCTATGAAATTTTGAATTCTAGCAAAAGTAAGATCGAGTAGTTTTGGAAAAGCCAAGGCAACAAACATAAAGCACTTCAAAACAGCTAAGCAATAAAAAGCATAGCTCATCATTTGTCAGCACCTTTTTGGAGTGCTTTCAAACACCCCTCTTTAACATTGCCCAACCTATACGATTTATACAAACCAAAAGGTATAGAAATGTACAACCATGAAACTAGGGGCTGCTCTCTCCTATATGTCATGGCTAATCTGTGCTACAACTTTCCAGAGATGGCAAAGACAGGGCTTAGGGGAAGTGCCTCCAGAACATCTAGTTTTTGTAGTCTCTCTGTGCTGATCCAGCATAGTCCCATTTTCTTCCCAGGAGGATACTATACACTGAGCCATAAACACATAGTACAGTTGAGCCCTGCTTACATATTAATTGTGTCTCAATGGTGTAAAGGAGCAGCAGAGGAGGAAACCTTTATTCAGCAAAGGCACAAATACTCTAGAAGCAGAAATGCAGCTGTAGCAACATGTGCAGTGTATTTACTTTGAAAAATGGATAGATAGGTCTCTAAAGACAAGAGATGAAGCTTTAAGCACTAGTGGGCAGACTGTGAGTTCATGTGTTTAACTTCAAAGACGAAGTTACACTTCCATTTAATCAACATATTTCCTAGTACAATCTAGTCCAATCTCTGTTGAGAAGATCTAGACTACCAATGCATACCACTGTGGAAAACATTCATATATACTCTGGCCTAATTCAGTGTACTGGAACAGTGGATTTCTTTTAAACTTTCTAATGCACATTAAGTTAAATATACAAAATCTTCAGTTACTTGCTACCAACATAGTTCTGTTGCAAAATAAAATTAGGGGACAAAGCCAAAACCAGTTGGATTATGTCAGTGCTGTGGACTGATGGAGGCTGTTGGAAGGACACACAGTAGGGAGGACATAAGGGAGTCTCACACTCAGGCTGCAAGTTTCCAGATGTCTCAACAGCTGGGCTTTCAAGCAGTATGGATGGCCTGAAAGAAAAGTCCAGCAAGCACTGGCTGGGACAGGTAGGACTGCTGGAATTCACTGAAGTATGCTTTCAAAATAAATGTTTGTATTTGTGAGATTTAGAATAATGTTGTAGCAACAAATGATTAAGGGAAGGAACAGAAGCTCTGAACTGCTTTATGTTACTCTTCCCCTCAATAAGGTGGGTTCTTATTGATGCTTTAACTTGTATTTGCCATTCTATAATATATGTTTTGTACAGATGCTATAAAAGACTGGTGAAAGTCATTGTATAAAGGAAAATTGTTGTACAAGATAAGCCAACGTCTTTGGGCTGATTGCTGCTCCTATTTTTATGCCATACAAGACTGTAATGTTTCACAAGGGTAACCAAGATCAACATACAGTTTTTTTACTTCATGCTGCAGGAAATGCTTATGTTAGAAAACTCATGGTTTATTTCATATATTGTAAATATCGCAGTCATCATATGAATGCTTATTTTGACACAAAGGATTTTCCTTAATGAAGGATGATCTCTTTGGTGTGTTAGTTTTGTCATCCAAATTGATCTCCTGTGAAACATTATGTACCTTCCTGAACATGCTGAGAAATGTTCTGCCAAGCTATTATTTTAAAAACCTAGTGTCCTGTCTGAAAAGCACATTTTTTTCTTAGAAGACAAACAATGGAAGGTTAAAGTGATCCTAAAGGTAAAATAAGGTCAAAGCTGTTCAGAGTCATCAAATAATTTATCCTGGAAAAAGAATACTGACAGGCTGAGCTAATCAAAGAGTTTGGTTGACTGATCATTGGCTATCATTCTATGGGACTCTATTGACTGTCCACAACTTCTTGATCCCTTCTGCTTCCCCTGTATTACTGTAGCTGTCAAAGAACACACATCAGAAGCTCTGCTACAGTTCTAATAAGAAACAGGGCAAATATTTCTGAAATACTGATTAGTATCTTTAAATCTAAGCCCTTCCTCAAGATGACAAAAAATTTTCTAAGCTTGTTAAACTGCTTGGAAAAAAGTCTCTTTGGTTTCCCAAAGAACCACCGGAAAGTCATGTAGTCTTGATGTGCCTGTGAAATAACAACAGTTGTAAAAAAAGCCTTCCTTTTTGTTTTGGTTTGGTTTGGTTTTGTTTTGTTTTCCTCCTAATCCTGCCAGCTGTGCAGTCTTGGTTATATATTTGTACTAAATGGAATACAATTTGTAATTTAGGCTATATGTGATCTATACAACTATATTTTCCCTAAGAGAGAGCATCCATTATCAGCAGTTATTGTTATACTGTATTGCTCCCCTGGTGGTTTACAATCAAGAATTTCAATGTCAGCTTGTGTTTTGCCTTTACTTCCAAAGATCTTCATTTGCTAGCAGTCCCTGACTGCCACAAATCTTTCTCCTGCTGCATGAAGATCTTACAGCTTTGCTTCCTTTTCTTCACACAAACTGCAATCAGTTCACCTTTTATATAGTCTCTTCAATTTATTGGAGTAGCAACCAGTCAAGTGCTGTACAAGTCATGAAGTAATTAAAACTTGTAAGAAAGGTATCATTGTGGTCAATGGCAGGAATGGGGAAAGAAAAAACTAACCATATTCAATTAGAGCCAAAAAGACCTCCCTAAAAAGCTCCTGCACTCTCAGAGAAACCAGATGGTTCAGGACTTACATGGTATATTGATGTGTTGCTATCTGAATGTTAGAGAATTTATAGAGCTGCTAGAACAAATCCTGCACTCACAGAGCATAAATCTGCAGTATTTCTGTTAGCCTTTGTGGATATATGTCACTGCCAGGGAAATCAGAATGACTCTTTGTTCTCCCAGCTTTATGTGATGAATAACATGATCATCATAAATACAAAGTGTCAGAAAACCCCAAGTGTTGCATCACAGGGATGAGAATAGATTTCCTTTAATGTTGCTGGGCAGCAATTCAGACAAATAGATGCTCCTGATGAATACACATGTCCAGCTCCTGCTCTTAACACAGTGAATAAAACTTTTCCTTCAAACTTGAATTTAATCAGAACAAAAAGAAACCCTTGTCATTTGCTGTCTGCTCTTCTTAGGTTTGCCCTAGGCAGTTTTTAAATGACATCTTAGACAGTGTGGAGAGAAATAAAGAATTTAGGTTGAGGTTTTTAATTTCCTTTAGCTAGATTGCAGATTTTTGTGGGACTAAACTGTTGCAACCTGAAGATTTATCTTCAGGTGTCTTAAGTTTAAACAAAAGAAAAATCATAATAAAAAGTTGGACAGTATGTTAACTCTTGTTTGTCCTTATCCCTATTCTGGATAGAAAGCAATTTTTTAAGGGAAAAAAATTTAGTATTTTATATATGTGAACCATTGTACTGGACAGTATTTACAGTGGAAGACCAGGTTTATTCATCTATGGTTTGTTCACTGGAAGACTGAACTCAGATATGAAGGTCATGAGGATAGTCTCCAAGCAGGGAGCAGCTTGATGTATCCATGTCTGGAAAAGAAGCTGTGAATGGATTCAGCAAGACAGGAGGTGGGCAGCATCAGGCCCAAGCTTCTGTCCATACTACCTAGGCTCATGGGTCTCTAGTTTCTGAACAATCCTGGCCTAGGAGCAAAGCAGGTCATCTGAGACTGTGTGTGCTGAAAACAGTACTTTGGTTTACAGCCTGAAGTAGGTCACAGACCTATTTGGTGCTCAGTCTCACTGTGCTGCTTTTGGAGCTCTATGACCTGGTTCAGGGAGAAGCAAGGAAGTAAGGAGGGGTGCACCTACTGGCTATTTTTTTCCTTCAATTAAATTAGAACATCACAAAATGTGTTAAAGTTGTTGTTACTACAATATTAGTCTGACCTCTGGCTTTGTGTCTGAATGTGCAGAAGCTGTGAATCATTAGAAATCAGTTCATAAGCCAATGTAAACTCTCGTTTACCTAACAGGGAATTATTCCAATTGATCCCTTCTAAGAAATACTTTTAGGGTTAATTACATATTTCCATAAATAATATTCCTAGCAGCCACTATGAAGCCAGAAACTAGTCATGGTAACAGACATCCTAAGATATTGTGGATGATATCTACCATTGGCCAGGCATGGATTTACAGGGCAAATATAGATTTATAGCACTGTACTAGCACAGTGTGAAGCACCAAAACTGTTACACACTGTGAAAGAGGCAGCTCCATGGTTGCCATCCATTTCAGAAAAATCAGGAACTGGAAAGGAGATGCATTGCAGGCAGTGACAGTTTACTGAAAGGTGACAAGTAGTGGCAATGGTATTCTGAAAGGCAGACTTCTGACATGGCAGAGCTGGGGACGGGAATGGCACAGCACCAAAAGGAGGAAAAATGTCTCCAGATCTCACACTGCACTGATCTCATGAGAAAGGGGGTAGAGGTTCTCATTGTCTGCCAGGCCAGCTACTGGTTCTTGCCATGGACAACAGGCTCCAATGGAAATCTTCTATGGTTTCTAATCTGAAGGGTATTTCTAAAAGCATATGGCTCATTGCTGCCACTGCCAACCATTTCTGTTGATGTCAAGCAAGGTACTAGAGTCAAAGGTTCAGCTCCCTGATCTAACATGCCTTTCTGCACTGTAGTATTGAGACAAAGTGAGACTGCTTTTATATCCCATATCATGGCTGACACAAAACTAAGATAGTGCTATTTGTGGCATACATAATTTTTTCATAATAAGAGATTTACACCTTAATTTTTGAAATACAAAGGAACATCATATTTTTGCAGTATTCATAAACAAATCAGAATAAAACAGTCAAAATCTGGATGGTACAAAATTCATACCTTCATGAAGTTCAGAATTGCCATGTGCTTTTAATTTCTACTAAACATGGCTGACTACTTAATGTGCTGATTTATGTTTGAGATAATCTGCAACTCAACAGCATAACACGAAATTTGTATTTTGAAGTGTAAGATCTTAATTATTCTATTCCTCTTCAAAAGTCTTTTAAAATACAACACCTTTATCCAGTGCCAGGAGTTTGTATGTGCCTTAGCAGGAGAAAATGGACACAATGAGGGGTGTGCCAGCCAGAGTCTGCATGGAATTGAAATTAGCAGAAATCTCTGTTTGCAATAACAGTTATTTCTTTGTTTAACTGAATTCATTTTCAGAGCTGACAAAAATTCAGAACAATATTGTCAATGAAAAATAGATATGTTTATGAAGCAAAAATGTAACAGATCTTATTTTCAGGCTGATTCTCATGGTTCTAGTATGCATTTAAAATTTGAGCCTTCTTGTGTCAAAAATCCACATATATTTAACACATTTTGAGCATTTCTGTTGTACTGGATTTCTGAGCGGGAAATCTTCTTTCAGGTGAAAAAACACAGTACAGAGCTATAAGTGTATGCCCAAGAGGATTACAAACCAGATAAGCTCATTTTGAAAAGGACAAGGATCTCACATTTTGCACACTTTTTGTCTCTTAGCAAATTATTGAAGTCCATTCCATTGGCTAGACAAATCTTGCAAAATTCAGAAAACATATTTTAGAAGAATTGCCTGGATTAAATATAAGGTTTCAAAAAACCTTAACATGCCTTCAAATACTTCTTTCTTAGCTACTTGACTGTGTTATCTGACATACTGCTTTTGAATTATCATTTAGGGATCTGTTCTTTAGTAACTCTAAGTAATAAGGTGACAGAAATGTGATCAGCTGTTGGGGTTGTATTTGCATGCCTTGAAAAACTGATTGCCATTTTGCATCTCTATATGAAGAGCCCAAATTCTGCTCTGCTGCACACTTCTGCAACAAATTGATCTAAAATGAACTGTGATGATGGTGCTGCAAGCAGGATTCAACTTCTATATGAACATGAGTCTGAAATGGCAGCCCAGGTCAACAAATCCATTTCCCTGTACTGACAGGCATCTGCGGAGTCTTGAATGCCCTAAACCCCCTGCTTCCTGTTAGAGTAGTCCCAAAGTTTTATTTGGGACAAACAACAACTACAACAAATAGTTTTTTAAAAATCTATAATGGCCTACAGAAAGTAAGCGGGATAAATAAAAGATATTGCTAATACTGTAGATTCCTGTATAGCAGGATTTTTTTTTTTTTATTATTACTTGCATAATGTACCTAGGACAGACTATGCCCTTCAATATCGAGGAACACAACAAAACAAGCAAAAAACCCTATAACAGTTCCACTTGGATTAGGGGAAAAGTTCTTCATGGTCCTAAATCTGGCCATCAGTTCAACTATAATCTTACTTCAAATGGCATCAGGAGCATTTCAGCACTGTGCCTTTGCATCCTGTCTAGACATGTGGCCTATTTCCAGTTGGCTGGTCATTAGAGGAATAGAACCAAAGTCAAACAAAAAAAACCCCTTTGAGGCAATTTATATATCAAGAGAGAAAAAAAAAAAAATTAATCCCTCTTGGCCCAAAGGCAGCCAGTGAATGCCCTGAAGCAGAGAATTAATATATGTCACAAGGAAGCAGTGATCCAATCTCCTTTCAAAACTTCTTGGACACTTGGACCCAAAAATTTACATCTGTCCAACCTTGTGTTTGGTATTTGAACGTGTAGCTATCAAAACAGTTTTTTGCAAGTATAACTTCTCACTCTGGAAAAAAAAAAGAGACACCTTTATCTCTGTAGAATAAATAAATATATAATGATCTAAAATGACATTTCAAAGCCTGAAGTCAGCTTTGAA